>JAUBNQ010000028.1:14586730-14603283 GCA_032353495.1 Ctenopoma kingsleyae | reverse complement strand
AGGAATAAGAACCGTGCACAGGTCCTCCCTAAGGGGTAAACAGTCAAAGTCTACATCCCACACACACACACACACACGCACATACGCACTCATTCTAATGTAATTGATTTTCTAAACACTTCCATACTTTGTGGTCACTGCCAAATAAAAACTCACTCAGATAGGTTGGAAGCTAATGTCAAATGAGGTAAAATTACTTCTGCCTGCACCTGCTGCCATGTACAACCTTTTAAAGTCCACTCAAATGTCGCAGCTGTAAACATTGAGTGATGGCTCCCAACACTCTTTATTCTGAGATTTATTGTTCATTCTACTTTAAGTTTTTCATTTTATTCATCCTTTTCTTCACAAATCCGTACAGCAGATCTACCCAGCCTGAGAGATGGAGCCCAGGTCACATAGATTCACAGCTTTTGGCAGTGCTCTTTTTGGTGTTACCTTGCTAACATTTTACAGACACAGAAAAGCCTAACATTAATGAAGGAAAATCAAAAATCAAATCACAATCTACATTATTTTAATGAATTTTATTTGTATTAAATATTAACAATAAGTAGGCAGTGGACAAAAAATCTCTCATGAACAACAATTGTGAAAGTGACAAAAACTATGTGGCACAGAAAATGAAGAGAAATACTTTGGATAAACACACTGCAAGGTTTTTTTTGTCCACATCAGATAAAGTTTCAAAACTGTTTAGCGGGACTATTTAAAGTGAAAAAGTACTCTATGAATTAGTGTTGTATTCCAAGTAGACTATTTATGGGATAACTGGTCAGGTGCTCACTGTATGAGTGTACCCAACAGTTTAGACTCTGCTCCTAAGAACAAGTCAAATGGTTAAGTTACCACGGGCATTTATTTAAATCGTTTATTACATTTGTTTTATGATATGTAATCACAGCCTGAAATCTTTTGGTATTAGCTCAGACCTCCAACTTGTCAAGGGAAGAAAATCTATGCTTTTTATTGTGTTTAAATATTTTGAGTGCCAGCAAACATAACAACACAAGTGAACCCTATTATTATTCTTTTTACATGAACGCAAACTGTCCATGTTGATTAACAGGTAACATCAACAGTTTAAATAATTTATGTACAATTTTACAGTTCAATTTAAATATTACAGCAAATCAAAAACAACAAAAAATTACACTAAGCACATTAAAAAGCCAGAACAGTATATCTGAGATTCATTAAAATTAGAATAAAATTATAAGAACTTCATGATTATCATTATAATAATAATTATTATTATTGCCATTTCCATTATGACTGCTTTTATTTGTTAGTGCCCAGATGGAAAATGGCAATAAATATAATAAGGCAGAAACAATAAACAACAAATGATATGTAGTGCCTTAAATTCACAACATGCTGCCTAATAGAAGGAAGAATTGAGGTTTGTGAGGTTTGTCCACTTCATGACTACGGAACCTTGTTTTCCTGTACTTAAAGTCAATTTCATTTCATTTTTAAAATCGTACAGACAAAAGTGTTGTAAGTCCTTGATGCCACATTTTAACTGTCATCTCACATGTGCCTTTTTTTTTTTCTTTTTCTTTCACAGTATCTCACAGAACCAGCAGCCTGCATCTTAAACACAGTCGTAGTGAGCCCAGCTGTTTCAAACATGGTGGAAAAAATAAAATCTGAGTGGGCAGTGCAAACAGAGCCAAAGACTCCCTTATGACATTTCACATGGTGTCAACTACATTATGATGCATGCACTGACAGGGGATGTAAATAGCAATTCTTAAGAGGTCAGCCAGCGACAAAGTATTGTTACCACCTGTAAACAAACCAAGCAGGGAATGTTTAGTTCACATTACAGCTGCAGTTCTCAGTCCAGGTCCTCGGGAGTCACATTGTGGCTGTTCATCTATCCCACCAGGTAGTTACAGTAATTGGTTCACCAGTTGTAAAATTACTCCCTGATTAGAAAGCTGGAATGAAAATCGGCATCACTGCAGCTCCCAGTGCCCTGAACTGAGAGCTGCTGTAACAGAGTCTGTGATAAACACACCATATGACAATACAAGCCCTGGGTAAAGGCAGCTAAGCAGGGGAAAGAGATGGCAGAAAGAGAGACCTTGGACATAATACAAGGAGAGGAAGATAATGGGTTCAAAAAGATGAACAAAGGGAGCTACTGAGTTTGCCAGTACTACAAATGGATGCAGGAGTAAAGGCTGAAGGAAATTTATAGGAAGAGACTGAAGGGGAATAAGTGGATAAAGTGGAAAGGAGAAAATAGGGTGGATGGAAAAAAATGAGGACAGAAGAGAAGGGACTCTGGCAAAAGATAAGGGGGAAAAGAGAGGAAATAGGGTGTAAGTGAAGCAGACCAGAGGGAGAGTCGTAGCTTCCACCAGTGGGAACAGAGCTGTCTTCCTTCAGGCTTTTCTTCACCTCTACCAGATCCTTGCCTCATTATGTGTGCATTACAACACACATACACACACAATTTATACAACTTCCCTACAGTGAGGTGCCGTTTAGAGACAGACAAGGTCAATAACTTCTCTCAAATATGCTGGAAGTTGTGAACTTCTGGCCTTTCCCCAAAGCCTATGGGGGAAGAAAGAGTTGTTCAACAGTCCTGTCAGTTCAACAGAGCAAATGGTCAGTGGCAAATTGAACGGATCGTTATGCAGTCCAATCGAAAAATTTTAGTTTTCTCACATATTAAACATTCAGTCGCCCAAGTGTGAATAATGCTGTACAAGTCAGCAGGTCATGGCAGTTACAGTGCATGTAAATCTCACTTAAAAGATACTGTGCATGTCCTACTGCGCAAAAACAACCTTATTATAGCAAATATCACTGTGTCACCATCATGTCAGTTTTAAAAACATAACTAACACACATGTGACATCAGGAAAATAAAGAAGGCTAGCAAGTAAGGACTGGGTATTACTGAACTAATAAACTATTAGTGCTAATAGTTTGTAAAATTACGTTTTCAGTTTGTTTCGTGTTAATATTTGACCAAGTAAACAATTTTCTGTGCAATATTTGTTCTGGCATTTGCTTCCCTCAACACAATCTGACCCTACTCAATGGATTCCCTCAAATTAGTGGAAAGTGTCTCCAAAAGTATCATAGAAACATATCAACCAACTGCAATTACATAATTTGAACCATTTTTTGCTTTTGAATCCTAAAAATTTATATTGACACTGTGATTTAGCAAAGCACCAAGTAGTTATACATGTTCAATACCCTTCCTTAAAGACGATCTGAAGAGCTTCATTCCAAAATCTCATATTATATAATGCGCCAAACTTAAAATCTTGTTCTTTTCAGTCTCATTGGCTTAAGTATTTTGATCTAGTTAGTGAAAAGTCATTTTTGGTGTCAAATTATTCAAATGTCATATGTCTGATTATATAATGAAACTCTTCAGTTTGTGTACTGTACTAATCTAACATCGCAGATTAACATTGTATCTAATGTAGGTTATTATTGCAACATTATTTCTACAAAAGAGGTCCATAATTAAAATGAGAGAACATCTAATGCCTTATTAATGTCAGCAGAATGACAGACATTTAGTTGTCAAAACTACCAGGCTCATGTAACAGAGGTTACTGAATGGCGTGGTTGATTCCCTTGAAACACTGATGTGAGAGTTGATACTGAAACATGATTAAAAGACTATAAAAGTCCCTAATCCTGTTTTTGTTGCAGTACAAAATGCTCAGCAGTACTATCCTTATGTTTTAAAAAGCATGCAGTAAAAGGGTCATGGATGTGGACGTTCATCTAAACAAATGTCCTGTTACAGACTTCTGACAATGGATATCAAGGTAAGAAGAGTTAATCAGATTCAGAATTTGGCAATGTGAGAAAATATATTTACAAGCATAGATGATGGTCGGTCCCACAGTTTCTTAAGCAGCACATGGTTTTAACTGATAAAAATATAAAACAAATGGATAAAAAATACATTTTATAAACAAAAGCACACACAAATATATACCTCATCTCTTTGCCTTAGTTTAATGCTATAATATTTGTGCAGATTTTGAGGCAGAAATATCACAGATGATGTCTCTGTGTGAGTGTGTATTTAGCTGTGTGACACTAGATCTGTGTGTGTGTGTGTGTGTGTGTGTGTGTGTACACATGGGTATGAGGTGGTGAATCTGTGTGCACTTTGTGTGTCTGTGGGCGTAAGCATATCTAAACTGTCAGCATGACACAACGTGGGAGTTCTGATAGACGGATGAGTGCCTTTTTCATACTCACAGCCTGATGTGTGAGTGTGTGTGCACTTGCCTATGAGTGTGTTTAAGCAGGCAAAAAGTATGAACAAAATGTCAGGGAAGGATTGATTGAATTCTAAGGTGAGACAAGTGTGATTGTACATGTGTGTTGGATGTTTCGGGTGAATTTAGACAGTGAAACATGAGCAACTTTTACCAAAGGAGCAGCAGCTTTTTCTAAAGTCACACATTTTGTCACTTATGTGAACGATATGGCTGCTTATGCTAGGGATGGTCGAAATATTTGTGTACCCTCAACTGTCTCTCTGCGTCAGAGCTTGCAGTTCAGCAGTATGTAGGGAATGTTGGAGGAAGACATTTTTACGACTGTAGCTATGCAGAGACAGGGGGCCTCGAGGTGGTTGTCCTAAACGACCTGTAAATGTGGAGGATGAGGAGGAGGAAGAGGAGGCTGAGGAAGGAGTGGGAGGTGGAGGGGAGGCCCGGTCAGACAATGAGATGCTTGGAGAGAGGCTTCCTTTGCTTGTAAGACTGTGCAGGCTTGATGAGGCGCTGGCCCCAACTGCACGGGGGATATGGCTAGGGGGGTGGTGCTCTGCCCCTCCTCTCTTTACCCCACCTGACAGACTCACTCCACATCCCGTTCCTGGAGCTAAGGACTCAGAAGACGAGGACACCACCTCTGGCTGCCTGGAGGACAGAGACGGAATTGCAGTGTGATTAGTAGCTGCCGGACTAGAGCCTACGCACTGATTTGGACTCAGGCCTGGGCGTGAAACTTGAAGCTGGACTGGAGTAGTGGGTGACGCTTGGGCTGACGCTGCAGATGTGGCTGAGCTCAGATTTAGAGCAGGGTTACGGGCTGTGGATGGTGCCAAGGCCCCTTGGCAGTGGCGCTCTTCCCTGGCAGTGTATCGCTCAGAAGCAGGAGGTCGGCCATGCAGATGTGGATAGTAGTGGGGGAGGTGCTGGTTAGAGAGGTCCCCTCCGAGTGCTGCCCCCACACCCCGCACTACTCTTCGTTCCCTTGGAGCCAGGCTGCTGCTGCTTAGACCTGACCACCGGCCTGGATGATTGATCTGAGAGACAGAAAGGCAAAGAGAAACAAGATAAAAGATAAGGACAGATCTATAAGAGACGTTACAATTCACTCTGCTGTCTGTCAGCGAGTGTGTGATGTGTACTTGTCGTTCTTAGAGAATAATTCACTGAATATCACAGAGGAACAAGTAGAAGAGTGAAAGACACAGACAGGTAGAGACAAACCGAGAGACAGGCAGCGTGAGAGAGGGAGTACTGTTGTGTGTTCAGTATAGACTGTTAATTGGGTGACATTTGGAGAACGATCTCCCTGGGCTCCTACAGCTTGTTCTAATTGTTTCTAAACCAACCAGAACTCTGCTCACTAAAGAACAGACACACACAAGTAGAGACACACACACACACCAGCACACACATTATGAGACAAATAGGACAAGGTAACATGTGCACGGATGGAGATATGCGCTCAAGGTATGCACAAATCCCCACCCCACAAAGCAGCAGGTTCTCACTCTCTCTCGCCTATCTCATACACGCACGCACACAAACACACACACACCCACACACTGGGGAGGATGGCACATAAAACTAGATGGCAGAAACGAGAGCCACCTGTTCTCTTTCGCACTCCACTGCACCCCCTTATGCAACATCTCTCATCACTGTCCCCCCTTTCTCGCGCCCTCTACCTTTCTCCCTCACACACACACACACACAAACACACACACACACTCAAAACCACACTGGGACCAAGTGTGCAGTGTTGACTAAAGTAACACAATCCCATCCAAACCTCATGGGAGAGTAAGCTGAGTTGACATTTGCAGAGACACTGGCTGTGTGTGTTTTCATGCATGTGGTGTGAGTATGTGTCAATGTAATTGCATAAGCCCACATACTGTATGTGTGTGTAATGTGTGGTGATATGCTTGTTTATGCATACATGCGTGTATCTATTTAGATGTCTTGTGCTTTCATGTGAATGAATGGGATTGTGTTTGCATGAGTTTGTGGGTGCAAATTGATATTAAAAGTAATGTAATTACTGTATCGAGGTTGTCAACAGAAATTTGGTCTGAGAGGTAGAAATGTAATTAGCCCGAACACAGCTAACTGAGTAGGTACAGTAGAACAGTGGCAATGCTAATTTAATGAAACAGTTTCTTTTAGTGAGCCAGTACTGTCAACCTGAAATCAAATTAAAGAGGAAGGAGAGAAGGAAGGGAAATCATAAACAAACTAGAAGTGAGACAATGTGTATTACAAAGTATGTTTATAGTATAACAACATTGTGATATTAAATTAGCCAAAGTGTCGTACTTAAAGATAAAACAGAATATTACTGCTGATCCTTCAAAAGAACTCTAGTCTAAATTAAATCTCATTCACTCAAACCTGTGTTTTCTAGATATAAAGCGCAGTGTAAATGCTCATGTATATACAGTACTGCTTGTCTTTGAGCTTTGTGTCAACATGTATCACCGTTCTATTTCCCAGTGTCAATGTCAGCCAACATTTCAGAAAAGCAGCAATTCTATCACATTTGCACCCTGGATGATCAAATCTCAGCTACTGGGATTTGACCACTGTTCACATGACTCATCCAGTGTTGGGCATTAAGTTACAACCATTCAATTATTTAACACGGCTGCTGTCTTTATACATTCTAACCCATTTTTGTGGATACTTTCTGGTGTACATAAAGCTTCCTCCACATACCAGTGTGACACTTGGTTTGACTCAGTACTTTCTATACTGTTTGATATTTAAGAACAAGGTAGCAGCATTAATTAAAGTATACGCTGGGTCACCAGATAGATTATTCAAACCCTTTTTGTACATGGTGCACACCGTAATGAGTAATTGGACAGACAAATTGCATTTAATGAAGTAGTCCTTTTCATGCGGCAAAAGAACATAGTACTAATTATACTTACTGGTTGGAAAATTCTGTTGGTGCAATGGCTTGTGAAAGTTGAACACCACCAGATTTTTAATATCTTACAGTACTGTGAGGTGCTATTTCTGGCTTTTTTTTGCATTTCAAAGTATGAAAGGATTCTATGAGGATTTAGCTGTGACTGTGCTGGGCTCTAATTTAGTCTGAGGCAGTATGGAGTACAGGGTGGGGTAAATAGGATAAGTAAACACAATTCTGAGAACAGAAAAAAAGTGAAGAGGGTCAACCTTGCTTTGAAGACTTATGTTAGTGATCCTGATCTTCATAAGTATAAATAAGATTTTCTTTCTCATCTTACATTAAAAATAAAATAGGGACATTTTTTAAAAATCTTTAATAGCTTAAACAATTAAAATCTCACCACTGACACTCAGAGAAACATGGAACTAGTTTCTGACATGCTCATTTGATATGGCTCTTAAAAACATCTTAAAGATTCACTTTTCTAATTAAAAGGAGTGAGAATCTACATTTCAGCCAACTTTCCTACAAAGTAATGCTGTGAAAAAACATGAGGGAATTGCCACAGTGTTGACTATCCACTATGGCCATGTAGGTTTATATGGGAAAGCTTAATTAGGGCTAAATTGCTAATCTTACAAAAAAAAAAAAAAGATCTGTTGTTCTTGCACCCTCAGATATTTGAGAAAACAACAGAAGGTAAGGCGATAACAGCAAGATACAAATTGGCAGACAACTTTGAAAGAAATAATTACCAGGCACTGTACAAAGAGTTGGTAGTAGAGACATATGCTCTGTATCCACGGGACATTTCTGATCCAAGTTTTGATCAAAAAATGTAAAAAAAAATAAAATAAAAATACAATGAATCAAAGGCAAATAAAAACTGGGGCAGTGTAAGGGAGTGTACCAGAAGCCCAGTGAGAAAGAAAAAGGTCAACCGCAATGAAAGAGAGGAGTAAACACATAGAGGAAAGAGTTAGGAAAGACAGGAATAACGAATGAGAGACCAGAGGGGAGGTGATTAAAACCAGAGATAAAGAAAAATGATAACAGCAGCAGAACAGAGAGCAAGGCACACAGAAAAAAGAGAGCATTAGCGATTTACAAACTCAGGTGTCCTTTCTCAAGTACACACTCTGCGGCAAGCAGACTGCCTTGTCACCAGTGACAGAATGGCCCATGTGTAGAGCAAACAGTGGAGTCTATCTTACATGCACACATAAACACATACACACGTAGCCCTAGGTAAATCAGTGCAATTAAGTGGGCCCTCCTGCAGCTTTAGTTTATACTGGGCATTGCATAAAAGCAGCATTGTGGCAATGGTCAGATTTGCATAAAATAGCTCAAAAATATTTGTAAATGTTTGCCAATGCTCACAAACTACAGCTAAGTAGATATAACACACATCAACAAAGATTACAGCTAAGGCCCAATGTAAGCAAAGCACTTCTACCGTAACACTGTATCTCAGTCTTCCTACACACACCTAATTCTAATAAAGACAATGTGACTGAAATGCACTGGGTCCCTAAAGTTTCTAACTCGTCACAGCCAAATTAGAGAGGTAAAAGTTTGTAAATGTGAATCCTTTATGTTCTGTGACACCCACATACTCTGTGAACAAAGTAATCTTCTGGTGTTTTGAAAGTGTGAAACACCGGGGTGCTCAGTACAGATACAATAACAGTGCAGTACACCCACACAGATAGTACTCTAAATCCTATTTAGATAATAACCAAATAAAACTTTCCAGCTGAGCTACATAAGCCCAAACCATCATACCTTGTCTACCTTTATCTCAACAGTCTCATTCATATTTAGTTGCATATTCATCTCCAACATGATACAACAGTAGAGTTGTTAAGCTGCAGCAACTCAGGACTCAAACTGTAAATTTGGTCCTGTCTCATTAAAGTGGCCTTAATTCGCTTAATTTATGGTTTTAAAAATGCAGTTACATGTTATAATTCCTCTGGTCATGAGACTAAAAAGGCTCATTTGAGCTTCTGTGTCTTTAAGGCCACCCTTTTCTCCATCCCACTCTGTTCTGATTGGCCAGCTTGTAGAATTCTTCCTGTTGGCTGATCTATGCCCAAAACAGTGGTTGTGGGTATCACCCCTATTTTTCGCTGGCTCAGAATGTTCCAATGTCCCAATACAACATCACACAAGTATATTGATTTTCATTTAAAATGTCAGCTGCTGAAATCCAGTCATACATGTCTGAGTCAGAATCTGATCCAGAATATGATGGTGAAGAAGACGAAGAACCTCAATAACAAAGACTACAAAACTATTCCGGACAGTAGTTCTGACAGCACATCTCAATCATCTGAAGACACTCATCTTTATCTAGTGCTAAACATTAGTTTGCATTAATGATTATGGCCTGTCAGGTATGCTTTGCTCCTGATAGCTGATCAGCTGATCCACCTATTTAAAGCCTTTCTTCCATGTCATGCCCCACACTACATTATTCTTTTTTAGTAAATGTAAAATTTGGTTTAATCCATCTTCCCTCCAAACTAGGGTTGTAACAAATACTTTTTCAAAGTGTAGAAACATGATGTCCAGAAATGTTAAATATTCTCAGACAAGACACCAGTATCCCATATCAACAAAAGGCTGATCCAGCAATCAAACAATAGGTGAAACTTCAGTCTAGGCTTGGTGTCCCAAGGCCATAGTACATCTTTACTTTTAACTTTTCATCAATACACAGCCCCCATAGGAAACGAGTCTCTTGTATAGCCTGTAGCAGCATCCTTATTTTACTCTCTCTCTCCATCTAGAATTTGTTGTTGTCTCCTGTCTTTGTTTCTCCTCACCACTTCCCTATGCAGCTCTCCCAATTTCTAACTGCTCCCTCATTCACTCTGCACTTGACCTGGCTCTCTGACTTTTATGTGAGATTTACGTTACAATGCAAAAAGCACATTACAATGCAAGATAATATAATACATGTTAAAAAACTGTATTAGTAGTAAATCTGGTAATGTACAGATAATGTCACCAAGAACAGGAGACGACAGAACAAACAATTAACAAACATTAGGAGTCAAATTTAATACTATGAATTCCCAGACTAGACATTTTATAGGGAGGTTTTTATGTACCTTCAATAGGTTTAGATAATGTTTGCCAGTGTGTGCTTAGCTTTTACAGCTTTTCTTTTACCTTTCAGTGCATGATACTTCTACAGGATAAATGTGCTCAATTGTGTGGGTATTTGAAGTTTGGAGGTGTTAAGAGTGGGCAAGCTGATCTCTGACAGCCTGCTCAGGACCCTTGGCAAAATATGTAGAATGCTTCCTAGACTCTCACCTCCTCTCCTCCCCTTTTGACCTCCCTTCTTCTCTCATCTCTCACCTTCTCCACCACTCTGTCCTTTCTTTTGTTTCATCTTCTTGCTGTCTTTGTTACATAACTTGGTGCTTAAGGATGCCAGCAGCAGTTAGGGCTGAACCTGACAGCTGGAGGATTGATGGTGCGTTACTGCAGCCTGGATACCACAGGAACATAGAGAAAAAGGGGGAGGAAAGGTTGTTTTTTTTTTTGTTCTTCCTTCTTCAGTGGTGACAGTTGTGTAGGGTGGGGTTGGGGTTGAGATGACAAAAAAAGATGAAGAATAAGAGAGGACCAAAGTTTAGCTTACAACGCTCTAGATGTCAGTCCAGCTCACACTGCAGCAAAATGACAACCAGCTGGCTGGATATCACATCCTGGACCTTACTGTTTGTAGGCATACACTAAGAGGCAGGACACTGATGTGATGCAGTGCACAGCTAACCAGCTCCCTGTGAGATCAATCTTCAGTGCCGTCACTGTAGTACTGCAACATTATCTATATTAGGTTGATTTTTTATTGAGTAACAGCAGGCAAACACAATAACCTGCTGCAAACCACAAGTATTAAACAAGGATGTTTGAATTTCTAAATTGAAAAAAAATAGTCAGTCTTACAGTGTCTTGGACCGGGTAACTTCACTGCATATCAATGTGGCCGAAGGCCTGAATATATTACAGTGTCTGAGACTGAGTCATCTCTTGTCTATGTTGCTACAAAGGAAATCAGAAACAAAAACAAACTTATTTACAGCAATAGCCTCAAGGAGAAATTCCAAACGTTAGAACCAACTATATGGCCATAAACCATCACATATACATGCACATGTACATGTACATGTACATGTTCAAACACAGCTTTGGGACATGCATAACAACTCTGCTAGAACAGGTGAGTAACTAAGGAGTATATTAACCATTGTTACTAAATTGATGCCTCTGTAATATTACTGATTTCCCAACAGCTTTGTTTCCCTAAGAAACTAATGTGTTGGTGCACACAAACATAAACATGTCTTTCTTATCTAAGACGAAGAACACAGAGACACAGCATAGCCCCATCTCTTACTAACCACCTGGGGAGAGCAGGACCACTCTGGCACACACTGTCTAAACATAATGCAAATCAGTCTGCAATGTCCTCTGATTACTTCTAGTGACCTTTTGAGCACTAGTAAGCATTGTTTTAGGATAACTAAAAACTTGTTACCAACATTATTGGAGAGTCATATTTTTTTTACAAGGACAGAGCAGAGAAATAAAACTTTCAGCTAAATGTGTTTATTATTACTGTCTTTGATTGTGTCAGTGTAGCTGAGAGTTACTGTGTGTATCTTGCAGGCAGACAACTGATGGACAACTGATTACAAGTTGTCTTGCAAAAAGAAAAGTGCCTCTCACTGATAAAACACCACAGTGAGATCTGGATCACTGCTGCAAAGTGCAGGAGGCATCAAATGTGGTGAACATGCCTCAAAAATAAGGTGAACCATGATGCTCCCATGCTTCAAAACTATGGACTTGCTGGTCCTACCAGTGATTCTAAGCCATTACTTATGATTGAGAAGTATATAGCCCCAGGACTTAGTCTCTTAGGAGAAAAAAGCAGGTTGGAAAGTATTGAAGCCAATGCCATGCTGTGTCCAGGAGGCCTAATGAGGTTTCTTGAGCAGCTCTAGTGGGCATGGATGCTCAGAGTCTGGCATTGTTCATCAACCACCATCCCCAACAGGTCTGTGTTTGCACGAACACACGTGCTTTTGTGTGTGCGTGCATGCGTGTAAAATCATGGCAAATCTCATCGACCACCATCATGTGCCAATATGCTTGGCGAACATTGCCCAGAACCACAAGCAAGAGGAGTGGGAAAAAGAAAAATGACTGAATAAGTAAAGATGGAGAAAAGGAAATGAAAGACGATGAAGGAAGGGAGAGATGGGAGGCAGACAGTGAAGCAGAATAAAGCAATGGAGGGGGAGTAGCAGAGAAAAATGAGGACAAAGAAGTAAGAGGAGGAAAAGGTTAAAGAAAGTGGGATAAGACCAACAGAAAATACAAATAACATAACAAGGAGAAAAGATTGGGTCAAAGAAATAAAGGGAGAGAATGACACACAGTTAATAGTGAGGTAAAACAACAAAAGAAGAGAGGAGGTGAGGAGAGGACAGCGAAAGGGTAGACAGTCCAACAAATGACAGGAATGACAGGCAACAAAAGTGAGAAAGAGTAAAAGGTGCCAGTACAAACCGAAGTTACAGAAGATGAAAGGAAAAGTTAATCACAAAGCTAGAGTCTGGTATAAAGAGAAAAGCTGGCATGAGCAAGAGAGAAAGCATCTTTATAAGGCAGAAAACAGAAAGTCACTGATGGAAAACGACATGGTGAACACGTAACTACAGAAACAGTCAAGAGTTAAATACTTTAATTACATTTGGTATCCAAAAAAAATTTTATTAATTTGCTAATGAACTCCTGGTTAAATAACAATGTTATGTTATTTAACCATATGTTATGTATGTTTTATTCCGCTTAGTTATTAAATATTGGTATATTACCAATATGGTAATATGGTAAGACACATGGATACATCTAGATATAACACTTAAAGTACTACTGTGCTCACAATAATGTCTTCTACCAACAGAACACTTTTGTTTTTAAGGATTGTTGTGAATTACATACTTGTGCTGCTGCTCATTTTAGCTCAGTGGGACTAGTGGCCTGATTTCATGCCTAATTAAATCACAAAAGCTTAATTAGCCAAAACACACCTGTTAGGTAATATTCAAATATCCATGTATCCATGTCGCTCAGAACATTTAAAATTGCCAGTTGCAGGCTGATATTCACCTTTGCAGTTGAGTCGTTCAATTCAATTACTATGATTGTAACTTTAATATTTTTTGTTTTTCTCTTTTTTTCAATAATAAAAATAATAGAGATGAACACATATATCTGAGATTATGCTGATGCTTATCTCATTTAATCATATGGGATATTTGCGACAATTAAACTGGCACTACTGTCTATTTGTCATTTCTATTTTCTCTATGCCACTCAGATTCTTCATATCTTGTTAACTGCTGTACATATTCTGTACTGTTCTTGAGCATTACCAGTGAATGGAAGCAAATTCATTGTACGTGCCAGCAGGCATGGTCAATAAAACAGATTTTGATTATTCTTCTTACGATTACACCTGTTAGATTTTGGTTCTCTGGGCTGTAACCTCTGTAGAAGAGTGCTGCCATGCCCATTTTGTTCAATCTGTCTCCCATCCAAAGACATGCTGGTCAGGTGAATTGGAAACTCTACACAGCCTGTAGGTGTGAATGAGTTTGCCTGTCAACGTGTGTTAGCCCTGTGACAGACTGGCATGCAGTCCAGGTGTAACCTTCCTCTAATATGTGTTGGGAGATGATCCAGCCACCCACAATCCTGAGCATGTGTAGTGGTTTAGTTAATGAATAGGTAGACGTTTTACTTGTTCTGTCACAAACATAACCTCTGTGCCTGCCTGGCTTCATCTCCACACAAGCACATGAGAGTAACTATCCGTCTTCATGCACTTCAAGTGTAACTGGATTGATTAATGCACCTGGCTGCTCCCCAGGTGTCAACATGGTTCCCACTGTTGATGTCTTATAATTATTGCTGAAGCTGTGATCTGTGCTCAGCATTGCTCTCTACCTAATATGTACCCGTTAGCTGTCACTACTGTTCACCTTGTGTGTACAATCTTTCCTAAGAATTACAATGTACAGCTCCATTAGTGACCACTACTGAACCATTCCCATAATACTTTTAAGAAATGTCATCGCTGTTCACTAAATCTCCAATAACTTCTATCTAGTGCTGCAGTTGTGTTAACAGTGTCACTTTACCCAGAGTTAACCTGAGGAACTCTGGCCACACTGAGAGTTGGACTCTTGTCAGAGTGTTTTTCCTTGACTTGACATTCCTTGTCAAGCTGAGATCTGGCAGCAGGGATTATTCCCCCATAATCAGGCTATCACTGTTGGCTTCTCCTTCCACCAGTCACCTTCCAGCCTGCGGGGGCAGGAAACTGTACTGTGCAAAACTATGCCCAAGGCTTCCACTGTAACCCTTAAACTACCTGTATGCCTGCAAATTAATCACTGACTATTGCACACTGAAACATTGTTTTGCACTTCTTTGTAACTTATAACTTAACTTACCTTATAAAATGTATATACTCTGATTTTACAGTGTGTCTCTATCTGTGGTCAGATGCATGTCTTGTTTTGGCTACCTGTCAAGACATGCTGAAAAAATTCTCAAGATATTATTTTATTTAGACTTGCTGTCACTGTCCAACTGTGCACTGTCCTTCCACTTCCACATAAGAAATATTTCAAGGACTGTATGTTTATATTCTTTAAGTACATCTTCTCTAGACTTTAGGCAAAACTAAAAAAAACAAAGAAACTTATCCAGCACTCTGCTGCTTGACATTTTAATCAAGTCAGTTCCAATGGACACAGCATCTATCCTCTCCTCGTTACACTCAATGATTTAAAAGTACAAAAATATTTCCTACACACATTCAGTTCACATAAACTGCTCAGCTTCAGGAGGCCTCATGTTCACCCAAATCTACTGTACAAAAATCACACACACACATCATGCAGCATAATACATCCTGAATCCATAATTATTACCATTAAATAGTAATTGGATTAAAAGACTGTAATTCAGCACAGTGAAAATGATTTAAACAAACACAATATCCTTCCTCCTTTTCCTACAATAATGTAAATTGTTGTGTCACATTTGGTAATTACACTCCGGGTTTAAAAGTGGGCAGAATAAGTTGTTACTATAGTGTTATAAGGCAACCACTGCTTTGTAAATCATTTAAGAGCTGTTTATATTGAATAATTGAATACAATTGCACTGAATAATAGTCCAATGCAATATTGTGTTATTTCTACAATGCAGAACAACTCTTATTAAAATACCTTATTCAACTGAAAGACAGTTAGGCTGTCAGAATAACAAGCCAAAATATTTGGACAGACACTTTCATATTTCCAGCATCTAACAGACTCAACAGTATGCTGATGTCTGAGAAAAAAGTATAACAGATTGGAAGACTGCTGTATGAGCAATACGGTCGCCTGACTGAAACGCTGTGAGTCGGCCATGTGTGATTTTTCCAACTGTCTGTTTCTTGTGTGTGTCAGAATTTTACACTATACTCGATAATTTCTATGTGATCAACAATATGATGCCGTGTGGACACCAAGCGTGATCAAACAAAAAAGTCCATCTAAAAGACAGCATTAGAATAGGGCTTGATAGCTTGAGTTTTTATGACAGATTGACAGACAGAGTAGGAAAAACAATGAAAACTGTCATTATGACAATGTGTGAGGACTGTCAGAGTGATACAATATGGGAAAGCTCACAATTGCAGCAGTAATGGTTTTTGTGTGTGACTCTTCACAGAGATGTGCACATATACAGACTGTGCATGTGTTCTGTATATCTCTGTGTGTGAGAGAACAGTGAGGCATGTAACACAGAGAGTACTGATGGAGCATAAAGCTGATGAAAAGCCAAAACTCTTTTTCTCTGTGTATATCAAAGCCTCCTTCAGACGGAGCAGCACATATGCGTGCACCGACTCATTACAAATACTCACACACACTCACGCAATTATGGGCTCATACAGCAGCAAATACATACACAACACACAGAACTAACAGTCTCACTAACACACACAAAAGTACCCTCCTGTCAGTTGGCACGGCTGATAAGCTGCTTTCCTGGTTTCTCATGTTGTTCTGTGTGACAAGCCAGGAGAGCTGAAACAATACGGGGAATCTGAAAGGTTGGGATGAGGGAGAAAAAGTGACAGGGAGCAGGAGGGAAGGGGATGGGAGGTGTAGGGGAGGGGCAGAGAGAAGAGCAGAGCAGAGCAGAGCAGAGCAGAGCAGAGCAGAGAAGAGAAGAGAAGAGAAGAGAAGAGAAGAGAAGAGAAG
>JAUBNQ010000028.1:14574721-14586630 GCA_032353495.1 Ctenopoma kingsleyae | reverse complement strand
GTGACTGGGTGCAGGAGGGATGGGGTTGGGTGGTGTAGGGGAGGGGCAGAGAGAAGAGCAGAGCAGAGCAGAGCAGAGCAGAGCAGAGCAGAGCAGAGAAGAGAAGAGAAGAGAAGTTGATTTTTCCATCACATGTCTAGGAGGCCTGGTGATAATGTTGCAGCTGCCACCTGTGTCATCACACTGAAAACAACTGACTGCCCTGCTGCACCCACACTCTTCTCAGCAAGACAGAGAGGCAAGAGAGAGAGGGAGTTCTCCCATGATACATTTAAGCAAGATATTTAACACCAGCTGCTCTGGTGGATCCACTTTTGCTACAGTGATATTGCTGAAAATGAGAAAATGCATACTGTAGGGAGTAATATTTCTTCTTCCATTTCTGCACTAAATGGCAAACATATTTTTGCTTTATCTACATTTTTATGTAATCACCCAGCATCACTCTCAGACCCAAAATCTACTACAAAAACCTTTTAACTAAATTGCAGTGTAAGGTAGCATCTTTTTCATGTCCGTTTGCAAGTAGCCATCAGCTGTGCTGTGTGCACCGTACTACAAAGCTAAGAGTTACGTTACAGTACCAATAATGTGTTGACCAATACCAATAAGTTGTTCACATGCAGAAAATATATGAAAACTGAACCTCCTCTCAAAAAGCAGCCTAAACATAACACCATGAAAAACAGCTTGTTACCATTCACGTGATCCTTGACTTTCTTTTTTGGTGACCTTATGGACCAAATGTTGGTTTCCTGTTTGGTTCAGCTAGCCTGAATTGTCTTCTTCATTATGGATCTGTCAGTGTGCCATGACTTTTAAAGGAAAAAAGATTAGTTGATTTGATTGGCTCTGACTGTTGCCAGCTCCTTACAGAACAACAATTAATTCTTCCTAATTCAACCCATTTCACATTTTCAGCCCCACTGCACCTCTGCTGCTTCAGCGCCTCTGGTCATGAATTTACCAAGTACCTGTTTGTCAGAGCTAAGTGAGCCTGTCCTGTGATCTTGGATTGCGGGATTGTGAGACAGCATGGACCTTCACTTTCATTCACAAAAGCAAATAAGGGCCCATTTGGTCAGTCAGTTCTGGACAAGTGACTATTTGCAGAGGCAATAAACACAGAAGACAACGTCAACAGCTTTTACAGAGACAATTTCTTTGGAGTAGAAAGTTGTTACAATGAAAACTGTTCACACTGAGCTCTGTCAGAAACAACAGTTTTAGGGATATTCTGTTGCTGACATGTTGCTATTATATGTTTTAAATCTAATTGTTCTGTGTAGTGTGCAACAACACTCCATTATAAGATAACAGCAGCACCAGATGTCACAAAATGTTTTGCAAATAAAACTCATAGATATGCCATTATGGGATACGTCCATTACAGTGGATGCTTGTTATTTTACACATTAGTATTTCATGTTCTGTTTCTTTGTGTGGGTGAGCATAAACAAAATAAAGAAAATATGTAAAAATCACAGTATTAACATTATTTGGGGAGTCCAGCACATTAACTGTATAAAGAGAAAAGTCAAAGCAGCCACAGACAGGTGATCCAACTGTGCAGTGGGAAGGCTTCAATTCACTAAGTGAGAGTTTATAACATTGCTCTATCCTTGAATATCCCACATTAAATGCAAGAAGAAGCACACAATTAACAGTTGTGCAGGGATCACACACGGTTTATCATTGTGGACTAACAAAAACATTCACATACTGTACACAGATTAACCTGACTGTGTCACATCGTGCTCATTGCTACAGAATGCCATACTGTGTCAGACTATGAAGAGCAGCATAACACAAAAAAACAACCAAAAATTGACTGTACAAATAAATAATAACTATAAAACTATTTAAAAACATCTTTTTGAGGAAAGATTCATGGTAGAATGGTGAGTCTATAAATGCAAACTCGACCAGGATAACCAGAGCAGAATTGTAGTTACACAGGTCCTGGAAAGAATCCAGAAAGACATAATTTTTCCAAATGAGGCACATTTTCCAAATGAGGTTGGACACGGAAAATGAGTTTGCAAAAGTTATTTTGTTCTAATTATGTTTTAATGAACTATTTTTGTTCTGAATAATTGAATCTTTTCTCATATAAAAGCCACAGAGATCATTAGCCTACATTCTACATTGGTTTTGTCATTGTTTCTGCACTGTCCCATTTTTAGCCTTGTTATCAGAAGATACATTAAAAGGTATTTAAATCACTGCCCATTGCATAGTTGTTAGGGTGGCCAAAAACCAACCAACCTCCTCGGGAGGATTATCTCTAGAGAGCCACAGTGCAGCAGCTGCAAATACAACTCTGAGCAAATTAAGAGCTGCAAACTTTTCAATACCTGGAAACCACAAATTGTGCTCTATTCATCCAAATGTGAAAATTGGGAGTACGAATGTGACTGATTAATTGTCAAAATAAGTCAAGGGATCACATTTGGTTCCAAAATATAGCACAACTATATTTCTGCAGAAAACAAAAGTCAAGCTGTCGTTATTTGTTAGTTGTTATTAATTAATTGATTACTGTGTAGTATGTTAAATACTACTCATGTTATTATATTGGATGCCTCACAGATAATGTTAGGCACCTAAATACTGGATCTCTCAGAGGGATAGACGTAAACCTGTACGAAGAGAGGAAGCAGGAAAGGACTGAGAAAGGACAAAGATCTCTGTCCTTGGAGGAAATCTGTCAACTAGTGCTCCGGGTGTTCATGGTGAATGTGTGGTTTCTGAGTATATGTACATGTGTGCACAGAAGGGGGGGGGTGTGCTACCAGTGAGAACAGGTGCACTCACTCTCTCTCTATCTCTCTTTCCTTACTTAAACAGTAGCAAAGACACCCCAGAATGAGGAAAGAGGCAGAGGGACAGCGCAAAGACACGACAAAAATGGACATGAAACTGAATAGTTTTATGTAGATACACAAGTACTGAAAGAGCTGGAAACAAATGAAAAAAACACAGATGAAAAGAAAAGATGTATTTTATGATTAATTACCCTCACTGTATTCTCAAAAAGCGCTGAGGAAAGAGCACTATTGGAACCCGAAGAAATGCACAAAGACACTGATTAACATACACACACAGACAATCCAGCAAAGCAACAAAGGTTTAGGAAACTTCATGAAAGGAGCAGTGTTTCTAAAACAATTAATTCCTCTGAAGTTAGGAGGACAGCTCGAGAATAACAGAAAAATGCAGCTAACATTTCAACTGAGGTCGACTGCCTCTCAGTTTATGAGGTTATTTAAAACACTCTGTGTATGTGTGTGTGTGTGTGTGTAAACACTTTCACTTGGCACAGTCTGAGTTTTGTTATCTTTTATGAAAACAAATTAGACCCACGTTTGTTTTTTGATGAGACTGCCCTGGAGCTTTTAAAAAAAAGCTTTAAACATTTGGTATGTGAAGGCGAAAATAGCCCCTAGCACAGAGAGGCAATTTCCCATTCTGACAACCCCACTCAAATAGAAACACACACAAATAAAGAAAACCCACAAACACACATGCACACATCTCTAATAGATTACGTGAGAGCCCTTCTGCTTGATTATGGTGAGTACCACTAAATTAACTATGTAATGAAAGTTGTTCCACCACTTACGGTCAAATGTATACACCTACACAGGTGAAGTGTAACATGACGCTCATGCATAGACTATAATGGTCCATAGTAAAGGAACAATTCAAAATGTTGGCTAATATGTTTATTTGTGGATGAAAATGACATGATACGTCTAGTGTCTCTCCACCTCCATTAAGTTACTTCTCTCAGCCAAAAACTAGTCACTACAGCAGTTGATGTAAAAATGTAACATGTTGCTTTTAAACTTCAGGTTCATAATGGCGCTGGAAGGCATGTAAAAAGCTCCACAGGTTTTGTTTCCTTAGCAGTGAGCCAGGCCGGTGCAGTCTTTGTGCTAAACTAAATGCTGCTGGCAGTAGGTTCACATTTAGCATAGAGACATGAAAGGGGTATCGATCTTCACATCCAACTTTAAGCCAACAAGCGCACTTCCCAAAATGTCAAACTGTTTGAATAATTAAATTACAATGGAAGTCATGTGACCACAAACATGAGAAGAGAACAAATTGATCAAAGGGTTTTGGACTTTTAAACATCCTGCAATTCCACTTTAATCACACACACACACAAACACAGGCAACAAGTCAACTGTTACTTCAAGACCCAGAGAGCTAGACTCCTCTACTTATATCAAAGGATACGACTCTCCATAAAATTTTATCAAGTGAAATAAACACAAAGAAACAAACACCACCACCAAAATGTGTGTGTCTGTATGTTTAACTGGGCATGGTTGCCTTGCTCAAAGGATGGGAAACTTGACAATTTCAGAATTCATGTTGTCACTGAATATTCATTTGCAATATCTGTCGGTGAAATATTCTATCTTTGTGTTGTGTGTATGTGTGTGCGTTTTACTATTTTGCCTTGAGGCCATCCGGAATCTGCAGATTCCAAAAGAATAGCTCATCAATATTCATGTGAGTTTATGCTTTCATTAATGTTGCAGCAAATTGTCTCAGATCAAGCTCACAGCTTGTATCTGCGTTCAAACTAGTGTATCTCGCAGACAGAGGAAGAAGGCGAGTGAGAGAGAGAGGGAGAGGGAGAGTTATCAGAGGGAGTTAGAGATGGAGAGAACAAAGAGAGGGCCACAACTGCTACATATGGCACTATGTTTCCAACAGATGAAAAGGAGTCTTTGAAAAAAGAAGGGAAAAGATCATACAGATGAGGGGAGAAGGAGAAGAAGAAAGGAGGAGGTCATAAAACGAAAGAGAGACGTAGGAAGAGAAGAGAAGAGAGTTGAGTTCTGAAGGTATCTGTCCTACTTTGGTTTGAGTAATGAACCCAAAGTGTCCTGAATCTGTCCTGGATCACCGGAGGCCCAGTTAGACCACCCAGTGCTGAGAGAGTGTGTGTGTGTCTGTGTTTCCTCTGGCATGTGTGTAGGCATTTGAAACAACTTGAAGTGTGTTATACTTGATGTGTGCTTGATTTAATATGCTCTCTACTGTATACCGAAGTTGTGTGTATGTGATCTCAATGACCTGCATGTGTTTAATGAACTGCTGTCCCTTCTAGTCATCTGGCTTCATACCAACATGTGTTAGTGAGCAACACACATGCATGCCGCACAATCACGTATCATTTGACTTCACATTGTTTTATGACCTACAAGGGGAAATTCGTGCCTGGGGTGGCACACGCACACACCATTCACAACCAAAATAGCAGGATCATCTAATGCCCGGAAGGGGGGACACACACACACACACACACACACATGCACAAGTATGGAGTAAAAGGTCTTCTTGAATAATAGAGATAATACGACCACAGCTGCTAGCTTCTAAGTCAATCCTCACATCAGCATGTATGTGTCCAAGCACCATATCATTTAAATAAACAATCTCCAGTGGTTTGACATCTTTCTGCATGTGTGTTAATGCTTCCTAATCTTTATCCTCTTAGTGCTTCATACATGATTAACCATGTTCAAAAGGAACAACTATGAGTTAATGAGTGTCATGTAATTGGCTTTCATGTGTGGGGGGATATGAAGCTCAGAGAAAGAATTAACTATTGTATCTTGTGTTTGAAACAAGATACCACACTAGGATCAGTAGAAGAAACTAATGGTACAGGCTTGGTTTTCAAAGCCATGGCAATAACACACATTATTCATGATTTCTCCATATTTTGTTAGAACACTGATCTAGTGTTGTGCACAATGATGCAGTTGCTCTTCCCATTCCTTAGATCATTCATGGCTTTAAGGGCAGATGATGTCATACCTTATACAGATTGTAAACTGAGCTGCCAGGCTATGTAAAGGAAGAAATACCTTCTCCATATCCGGTGTATCTTAACTGTAATTAACGGAGTGAGTAGCACTGAAGAATCGTTGAGTAGAAATGCTTAAGTAAAACCAATAAGCAATAACACGCAATTTGTCTTCTGTGTATGACTGCTGTATTTTTCATGTATATTAAATATGTGTCTCGCATCTCATGTGTTCCCTCTACTGGCATCCGACCAACTCATTCCACCAACTCAAGCACACCTATTCTGATCACCGCCCTTCTCCCTTTGAATTCTAATGTATGGAGCCTATATTTCCTTCTCTCTCCTCCAGACCTTTCTTTCCATGCTAATATGCACTCCAACTTCCACGGCCTTTCGTCTGATTCTCACAGATGAAGCTCAAAGTAATTGCTTTTTTTAATAGCTTTGAATATGTTTTATTGCAGGAGAGCATGTTCCCATGTGTATTTGACTGTATGGGTGTGCACATGTGCAGCTGTACAGTGATATGTAAGTTGCATAAGAGGCTCTTTTCCCCATTTGTTTTTTTGAGCAACATGCAATTTGATGTTGCTCTAAAGGTTCATTGTGATGTTTGCTAGATTTATTTAGCTGTTTGCTAGTGCAGCAGGGAAATATTTTTGTTTCCCATTTCTATTTTTTTTAATTATTAAATGTAACTCTTGGGGATGCCTGTGTGGTGGAGTGAAATGAAGAGGATAATAGCATGAATATTTTTTTTGGCTCCTAACAACTCTTTAGGGTAGTATAAAATCTGTTACTAGTCTTAATGGACCTGGCTATATTTTCTACAACAGAAACTGGAATAATAAGAAAACTGAAGCCTTAGCACAGACATGTCAGACTAAGACATGAATTATATATGTGAAAAAAATAGTAGAGAAATGGCAAACAGAGACAGAAACATTGTGTGGTAAGACAATGAAACACTATATCATATGTCACTGAAATTATAAATAAAATAAAGCCAAAAATATACTTTTAAAATGACAAAAAGACAAAAAAAAAGGACTGTGGTTTCAAATAGTATGTAGAGTAGTGTAGAGCTCTGATAGGAGACTCTCTTCAAAGGCAAAAGGCCTTTCATCTCAGCCTGCAGAATCTCACAAGAACGTACACACATGAAGAGCCTAAAAAAAGTATTCTTCCCCTTTGGACTTTTTCCCTATGTTATTGTTTACAAAACTGAATAACAGAAGATGTAATTGGGCTTTAGACATTGATTTAAATACAAAAACCTAATGAAAACAAATACATACAAATGTATCTAAATTAAACAAATATAAATACACATGTACAGAGTCCACATTGCGATAAGAAAGCTTTACCCTAATTCAGATATGTCCGAAAGCTGAATAACTCAGCATTGAGTCAGTAAAGCCTACTGTAGTTTATTTTAATGGTTTATGACAGCGTTTTGTTTCCTACAGGGTTTTGTATAGAGTCTGTACTGAGAAAAGTTTTTGGTCTAGAGCTGTTCCTGGAGAAATGTTTATACAGTTCAGGATCTCTTCAGCTCCAGCATGAACAAAGCACAAAACACAGCTAATAGCAGTCCACTAGGAGTGTGGTGAAGACTCAAAATATTAAAGTAGCTGAGCAGCAAGGCCTTGGTTCTCCTCATTCAACCTCACCATTGTGGAGAATTTGTGCTATTCTCCACTTCACTTGATGTCAAAGGTGTGACACTCGATATTGAGTATAAGCAATGCATGCCCACACTAAAGGGACTCTAATTTCCTTTCTGTTGGTGCCCATGGCAACTCTGAGATTTTCTTTCTCAATCCAGATTGTCCAGCTGCTTCTAAATATGTCCTAAATTATTTTCCTTCCTGACAAACTGTGCATCCTAAATTACCTATGCTGCTCTTATTTTATATTTAATAAATGCAATGTGATATTCTTTTTGTGGGAGAGTTCATAAATATGCCTTAAAGTTGTCAAATCTTTGCAGCCTCATGTCTTGTTGAGCTTTTCCTAAAACTGGGAATAAAGCTAAAGAAACCTTTGGGAATCATTAACCTCTAAATTCAGTCCATTTTCACCTCCTCGGTAATACTACTCATACACAAATGATTTCCAACCTCATCTCTGTTACAAAAGTCTTTTCATAACCAAGTTTAGACTGTAGCTGATTTTCCATCTGCTAAAAACATCAAACTTGACTTTAGGAAACACACCTACGTACATCATATAATGATTTTGATTCATCATGATAAAGTGCTTAACATCCACACCTGAGCTTTAAAAAGAAATAAAAAATTGAGTCTGTGCTTGCAGTAGATAGACAGGTTGAACATTATTTTCCTTTAATATTCTTTCATATACTTAAAAAAAATCAGGAATGATCTGACCTTTTGAATATTTTTTCATCCATTATAGAACAATGAATAACTCATTAAATCAGCTGAGGCCCTTTTAGTAAAGTAGAGCATAATGAGCTGAAAGACCTGGACCGACTCACTGTAGTACAATAAATTGCAGTTTGATCATTTTATATCAAACTATTATAGTATAGTATAATTTTTATAGCCAAATGGAACAAACCAAAGATATGTAAACTTGAAAACAATCAGAATATATAAAAACTACAGAATAAATACAGTAGATGGGGAATTATTACTTGTTCTCACTACCAAGAACAAAACCAAATTAATTAATTTCTCTGAGTGGACAGATTGAGGCTTCGTTATACAATGTTTCCTTCTTTGTCTACATATGATTCTGTGTTAGGTGCTATCGGTGGCTGTAAATCCTCTCTGCATCACAGAAGGTGACTAATCACAATAAAACATCAAAACGCAAATTCCCAAATGAGCACCCTTTTGATGGAAAAAGTTGTCAGCAGATTTGAAATCTTCTGTCTCTTGTTGCTTTTGTACACAGCTACATCAAAGCTCTTGCATCAAACGGAGGACTCCCTGATTACTGAGGTTAGTCGAGGTCAAACCAAGCTGAACATTCATGAGCAAACTATGAGAAGATTCAGGCAGATCAACAAGACTGTTAGCAAGCTATCACAGATTTCCCGATGATTGAGGAGACCTGTAATTGAACAACCATGAAGAGATGAAGGATAATTTTTCAGCCCAAAACTGCTAAAAACTGTATGTTTACACCAACATTTGTATAAGCACAAAATAAAAGTACTATAGGACAGAAAAGGGTCCACATGGCATCCTACCATATCTTACCAGAGCCAGTGTCATGTAGCTGGATTACACATATTACATGGAGTTGCACCAATACTGTATATAGTTAATCCATCCACCCACCTAAAACCTCCCCTGCAAAGTGGGAGTTCAAAAAGGAGAAAGACAGAATCACTAACAGACGATACAGTATGATGCATTTTCAGAGTGATGCAAACCAGACATCTGTTCTTTAACTGCTTATTCCGGGATTAGTTTCCAACTTTGCTTTTTACTCCTTTCTTGATTTGGGCATGGGGTGGGGGTGGGGGGTGTTTGAAAATAATTTTACATAATTTAAAATGAGGACACTGTCATCATATAGTTTATTTGTTGTATATGTTTGTGCATTTTAGACCTAGGAAAAACACAAAAATATATATTTGCATCGACTTTGTTCAACCACAATATCATCAGTTACTACTTGCAAACTTTCAGCTGCTCTGAGACATTTTAATTCATGTCAGATACATTTTTAATGCACTACCCATGGCTGGCTTTTGTGTCTCAATACATATACGATTGTACATATGTTCTCATACAAAAGGCCTGCCAGGGCACTCTGCTGTAACAGCCATTTATTAAATCATGTATCTAATCCTGAATAAAAAATAACTGTACTCTCGTAACGTCCATTTCTCAACTCTATGTATTCTTCATATCGTCTACCCTATGTTTTTGTCTTACACTCATATGTCACTCTCTTTTATGTCCTCACTTATTAGACATCTCATTCCATATGAAGTGAGTGTGTGGGCGACTGGTTAAGTGCATTGGTCAGTCACTTCTGTTGATGGGTTGCTGGAGTTTGGGTGGGTGCAAATTTAGCATGTGGGTGGGCTCACACCCAAATCACCACCAGTAAAATTACAAATATCGACAGCAAACTAAACCTTTGGCCATCCAACCTGGCTTAAGAAACGTTAATGTAGATTGAGAATGATTTTCTCACGCAGATAGTCTGCTGAAGTTGATTTTCATACAAAGTCAGAATAACCTAAAAACAATGTGCCTCCCCAAAAGTACTAAACTCAACATCTAAAAAAATGCTTCCGATTTCAAGTAATTTACAAGATAAAATAAGTAAGATGAAATATGAAAAAGGCCTGAGAATATCTATTCTATTTATAACTCCATGTCAGTAACATAGATAATTAAAAATTTTTAGTATGAATGCTCAGACCTATGTCAGCTTGACCGGATATACGAGTTTAAGTCAGTGAGGGCAGAGTACAAAAACACAAAATAAAAAGTAAGGAGTTAAAATAAAATGACTAATTAAAAAAACACAGGCACCAGTGAATGTCAGTGGCACTGCAGAATTACACTACTAAGTAGGTGAGTATGTGCCAAATATTTAAATTGAATCAGAGCCAAAACACAAACCAGCACAACAGGATCTTGAAGACCGACAGATGAAAGGTGTCTGACAGCTCTCCCTGTGATCATGCTCATAAATGCCTGTCTACCTTTCTCTCCTGCTCCCACACTAATCCATCCATCATTTTCTTTAGCTATACCCTAATTAACACCCTTTGCTTTCCTGCTTCACTTTCTCTCTCTCATCCATCCATCACCCTTGCTGGCCTGCCCAGGTCATTACCCTCTGCAATGATAGTTTTGTTCCTCTAATTAGCCTAATTATAGTTGTCAGTTATAACCTGGTCCTCTGCAGGGACCTTGTGATCCTACTGTGACTCTATCTGACCTTGGCCACTAAATATGCGCATATGTGTGGTACCACTATTTCCAATGATGACCCCAACATTGCATGACACTCGTAAGGTCCCATTATCAACTTTAGTTCCATTAGAAGTCCTGTGTTTGTTATATTTGTTTTAGTTTCTAACTACCTCAATATTTTGACACTGTTCTTTCTTCTTTTCAGCTCTCATTTTCTTCTTACCAAACTTGTCAGCTTAATCCCCTCCTTTCATGGGTAAAGTGAACGACAATTTAATTTTACTACTTTGCTACTATTGCAATCAGTTATTCTTTCACATTTTATATGCTCTCTAACCTGATCTATCTTACGCCTTCTATTTGCACTTTTGTCACACTTAAATAAATACATCAGATCATCAAAAAGACAAGTGAACACAAATGCAGTTTGTAAATTACGATTTCATTTATTAAGGAAAAAGCTGTCCAAACCTGCCTGTCCTTATGTGAAAAAGTAAAGTCAACTGTGGCAAGTTGTCCAGGTCCTGAAGCTGCAAAGCAGCCCCAGACCAACACACTATTTTGACAGTTGGTATGATGCTCTTAAAAATGCTTTGTTAGTTTTACACCAGGTGTAACAGGACACACACCTTTCAAGAGGTTCAGATTTTGTCTCATCTGTCCACAGAATAATTGCCCAAAAGTATGGGGCATAATCAAGATGTTTTTTGGCAAATGTGAGATGAGCCTTTGTGTTCTTTTGGGTAAGCAGCAGCCTTCACCTTGAAACTCTCTCATGGATGCTATTTTTGCTCAGTCTCTTTCTTATTGTTGAATCATCAACACTGACCTTAACTGAGGCAAGTGAGGCCTGCAGTCTTTAGATGTTGTTCTGGGTTCTTTTATGACCTCCTGGATGAGTTGCCGTTGCGCTCTTGGAGTAATTTTGGTCGGCTGGCCACTCCTGGGAAGGTTCATCACTGTCCCAAGTTTTGTCCATTTGTGGACTCTCAAATGGACCCATTTTTTGCTGGAGTCCCAAAGCCTTAGCAATGGGTTAGTACCGTATTTTTCGGACCATAAGGCGCACCGGATCATTAGGCACACTATAAATAGCTGTGTCAATTTTCATAAACAAGGCGCACCGGATTGTAAGGCGCATCAATTAAGCGAGACAAAAC
>JAUBNQ010000028.1:14552989-14574621 GCA_032353495.1 Ctenopoma kingsleyae | reverse complement strand
AGGCGCACCGGAATATAAGGCGCACTGTTGATTTTTGAGAAAAATATAGGCTTTTAAATGCGCCTTATGGTCCAAAAAATACGGTAACCCTTTCTAGGCTAATACATGTCAAATACTTAGTTTCTTATCTGTTGAATTTCTTTAGATCACTGCATGCATGTTTTTTTTTCTTTTTGAGATTATTTAGCATGTTTCATTTTGTCAAACAGCTTCTATTTAAGTGATTTCTTAATTCAACAGGACTACCAGTAATAAGGCCTGGGTGAGGCAAGTGAAACTGAACTGAGCTTTCCAAAACATGGTTAATCACAGTTCATTCATAATTTAGCATTAAAAAACTGAATTTTGTATTTATTTGGGTTTTCTTTGTAAAATACTAATAATAGTTTGTTGTCTGAGTCATTTATGTGTGACAAATATGAAAAAAAATCAGGGAGGGGGCAAATACCTTTTCACAGCTCTATAGGTGTGAATATAGCAGCTTATTTGATTTTTATATATTTTTTGTATAATTTAGCAATTGCCACATACAGTAATTCAACTGATGTGGTTAATTTTGGACAGGAAATTGGTCTGGTTTTGTTGTTCACATGTCTGTTTTGGACACCAGGTAACATATTAGCAAATATGTGTGTCTAGCTATAGTTACTATTTAGATCACTAACAAGGTCAAAATGATAGAAATAGCAGAAGTAAAACTAAAAATCATTGCTCACAAAGACAGAACCAAAACAGCACTGTGTGCCAAAGTATCATGACATGCTGGCATTTTCATGACTAATAAATGTGTCGTTCACATTTGGTTGGCATTTTAAAAAGACAGAAGGGGTTCAGCAGGCGGAGTTCATGCAAATGGTTGAGATTGAGGTGTAATTTGGTGAAGACTGAGTCTTTCACTTTGTGTTTACAATCCTTACAGCACCTGGTCTTTTCTGTGACAGAAATATGCAGCTATTGTGAAACAATGCTAAATGAGAATGCATGCTTTCATTAAACACTGACTAAAGAAAACATAACTCCATCAACATTTTATAGCAGGAATTACAGTAATTCAGTCCTCTAGTATTTTTAGACTATATGAAAAGTCTTTCCTCTGAGTCTTGCAGTCACGTGACAGCAGCAAGCCAGATACACATGCATTGTAATGTACCCTCTAAATTGCAGCAACAATACTCATGATGAAGATTAGTGGCTACGTTGACTTAATTGTGCTTAAGAAACACAAGGTTACTACAAAAAGACCACAAAATGTTTATAGTTCTGAGAACATGAAATTGGTTGGGTAATTTGGTTTTCTACCACTTAATGACTTAATGCCCAAGGATAATCTCACCCAAATATTAGGTGAATGAGATGCTGAAGTCATGGGGATGCATTACACACACACAGAGAGTGAACCCCTTCCTCTCCTCAGATTGCCTTTTCCAGGCTTACTTCCCTAAAATCAATGGGTTATCTTCTACAGTTCCTATATTATTATATAATGAATAAAAATCCAACTCTATGTTTAGTCATGTGAGCTCTTTTAAGTTATACGATCATAAAAACAGCTTACATAAACAGCTTCACTCAACCAGAGAAACTATGTAATACAATTTACTTTTATTTAGCTAATTATGCTTTATAACTTAATAATTTACTGTTTATGTGGTTATGGTCTGAATCACTGTGTAGCAAAATAAAACTGTGAAACATTATATATCTTAAACACACTGACCAGACATTATGAGCCTCAACAAATTCAGCTTATAAAGAAGCTTGTTTGCCTTTGACTGATTTGTGGTCCCATATTTCACAATTCGACACTTCTCACACTAAAATATTACTTATTTGTATTTTGCTACACTCTCATTTGATGAGCACCATTGTTTTAGCACAGCTATTTAAAAAGTAAGAGAAAAGTAATGTTACTGGTAGAGAAACTAATAACTTATCACCTCACCCCTGATTTCCAGAATATTCTGCAGGCAAGAAGCATAGGACACTGCATCTATACTGATAAAACAAAAATAGTACACCTACAGTAGATGTACCCTTCTCATCCTTGTGCATATGACACAGTGCTTTGGGTGTTCTTTGAGACTGAGAGCCTCTGATAGTAACTTTGTCTTTTTCATTGTCTGTGTGTTGAGCCCTGAACTCCAATTTCTGTCCATGCAAACCCAAACATTTTGTTCTGTTCTATTCTATGTACTATTAATAAATCCCCCCTGCTACATGTTATAATTATGATTAGTGAAATGTTTTATGACTTCACACTGGCTCAGACTCGTGTTTTTGTGAGGGAATTCTGTAGTAGCTTTTTTGTGATTTGATTTGTGTGAGCAGAACTCATTTCAACAGTGAATCAGTCTTTATCAGATGATTCCTGTCTTCATCTGGCACCTCTTTCTTGTTTTTTTTCCCTTTGCATTACAGTTCTTTCATTTTGTCTTTTATTTTCTCACACTCAGCATCAAATCCCCTGCAACCACCCTCCATCTTACTGTGTCTGGCCCATCCTAATTCTTGCTCTGTACATATGCTCCTGTTTAGGCCCCCTCCATCCCTCTCTCCCAGGCATCTTTCTGCTTTAATGAAACAGATGTCCCATCATTAATAAAGACCTGACTGGCCTACAACAGTAATGAAGGAATGAGCAAGTGTGCTCAAAAGAAAGGGAGAGAGAAATAGTCCAGAAAGAATGTTGTATGTGTGTGTTATTCCACCAACCAGAACACATAACTCACTCCCATTTTCTTCCCCTGAGCAAATACACCGTCATGCAGACACAATGACTAGTGAAAGTAAAATTAACTGCATTACCAAAACATGATATCTCTCTTTGGTTTGTTTTTTGTAGAAAATGTCTGATTGGTACTAAAAAGCATCAAAGGACTTTAAAGACCCTGGAAGTTACACACACAAAAAAAACAGTCTAAAATGGGAATATTAAGCTACTGTACCACAAATGTCTGACATTATTTTAACTGAACAGCTAAATGAAAATGTACAGAACTAATATAAACAACCAAATAGAGCATAAACCTGAGACTGAAGCACAGCATGAATCTTAAATGCCCAGGAAAGTGTACTGTAGCTAAAGGAAGTGCTTGTTAGTTTCAAGGGGAGTTTAAGTAGCTTCCTGTTGTGTTCTAAGGATAATCTCATGTTTTTCCCCTTGAGACTTCTACACACTGAGACATACCAGCTGTTGCCCCACTCTCATACACCAAAACCAACTCTTCTCAAATAAGGACACCAATACACTTCTGCACACCAGCAAATACACAAACAATTGGTAACATATGAATACACAGTTGAAAAGTATCAGTACAACAGCACACAGGCACACACACATTTCAATAATTGCCCACGTAAATATCTGCTTAATGTCCGATGCACTGTCTGCTAATACTATAGAACAATCGATACACAAGTCAATTAATTTTACATTTCTAAAGAGTTCCACAGTAACTAAACATGTAACAATAATATATCTAACAATAAAGCTGTGAACACTACGTAAGGGGTGGAGGTGGGAAATCAAGCACCACTGCACACTCAACTCAATATTGTGTGCCCTCAGTTTTTATTTCCATCTAATCTACTCTAATTCTAAAGTAGAGAATTGAATGCCCCAGCTCTAATTTTAAAGAGCGACTGGCTACTTTATTGTCTAGAGGCCGACTACAATTGTCTATGTGTCTGGTGCATCATATTTGTCTACTTGTTGTTATACTGCAGTCAGCATTCAATCAGCAACATGTCTTTTATCTAATCATTAGCAAAACAAAACATGTCACGTCATTAGCTGAGTGAAAATCGATTATTTCTTCATTAACTTCCATTCTGCCAAACACACTGGAGACAAACTGAGTGACTTGGCCTACCTCTCAGTGGTGAAATATTTCCATCACAGATTCATGCAGCACCAAAGCGATTACACAAAGAATCCTCCATGCTCACTTTTCATTAGATCATTTTCCCAGCACTGTTCTGCGTCTTGACCGGGCAATTTAAAAACAAATCCAGACTTACTCTGATAACTCACTGACTCATGCTGTTATCTGTCCAAGCTCATTGTCTTGCTTAAACTAAGGCTACCAGTTAGTGAGCTGTAATTGTTATTTTTATCCACGAGTCACACAATGGCCTTGGAACTGTACCTCTGTTGGTAGTGTGATCTTAATTACATACATACAGTAGTACCTTAAGACCAAACAGCAATAAATAGATGGTACAATCACAAAGGAAGGGATCTTGTGTGTGTGTGTGTTTATATGTGTCTATATGTGTGTATATATATATATATACACATATAACATACATTTTTGGATTCATTAATGTCTTTAGGTAAATCTGATAAGCATATCAATGTGCACAATGTGTGGAGTGCAGTTCAACAACAGATTTAGATTTAGACATAGTGACAAATTTGACTTGTGATGAGATATGACACCCAACACTGCCAACAGGGCAATGTAATCACAGCTATGCAAATCACCAGCCATCACTCACAATGGTCAACCTGTGGCTTCACGCAATATGAATTACCTGTAGACAGGTAGTTAGGGCATGCAAATCACAGCTGAGTCAAATAGATTCATCTCTATAACTCAAAACTGAATTATGTACAATGGACAAAAATAACAAATGCTGATTAGAAATGGACAGGAAATGATGAATACTGATTGTTATGCTTACTTTGAGTACAACTAACTTAATAATAATAAAAGCATCAAAATACCATTCACATAGTGCAATATGAGAGACAGACAATGAAGATGCTGTCTAAGTTTATATCTGTAAACTTTTAAAACTTTTTCTTTTGATTGAGAGGTATTAGTACAGAGCTTTCAAAAAAAGAGTCAGACTGGAAATCAGCATATGAAATTAAACCAGTTTCTAATTTTATTCTATTACAGTTAGAAACTACCCACTTCAATCATTGGCAAAGTCAGTGGATACCAAACGTAGTGTCTCAATAGTCTGAAGTGGCTGTCATGCTATAATCCATCAATTTTATGCTGTCCTCTTTTTCTGTATTCTAACACATGTTGTTAGATGATACAGATGGAATTTGATTTCCATCTATGAGAGAAGAGGAAAGGAGAGGAGACTTGGCAGGCAAATGAGAACCACTTGAGAGCACTGAGACCTACATAGAAGTAGATTGCTTTGGAATGCACCCATGAGGTCACATTTACCATAACGAAGGTAAATCAAATGTTCAGCTGTCTTGATTGGAGAGAGAAACAGGCTAAGCAATGAAGGGTTAGATAAATGACGGATAGATGGCAGATGGCACATACAAACCTGGGCCAGTTGTGAGCTTATCTCTGTCTAGAGGGAAAACAGACTGTTACATAGTCCTATGGGCTGCCAGACTATATCAGACAATTACAAAAAATAAAAAAAAGCTAAAAAGAACAAAATTCTTATATACAGGCACCATATATTTTATGGTGCCTATCAAACAGATCTGATATAACATACAGTATATAAATATATAGAATATATAGCTACAATGTTATAAAAACAAATGACATCAAGAGAAAGCAACTGTCAGACCCAGGTTCGTAGTGTGACCCAACCTACTGACCCATACCTGTTTCTTTCCTCCATCATACCATGCTGCTTACTGCTTCCAGACAAATGCGGGTAGACACGTATGGATGAAAAAAAACATAAGAGAAGACACAAAAGAGATGGTAGATGAGTGAGGTGGAACATGAGCATGGAGTATACACAAATGAATACAAGCACATGCATAAACATAGATGCGAAAGCACACATAGGAGCATGGAGATGTAACTGAGGGGCTAGGAAACATGGGTAAATGTGGTCACAAACATCCAACAAAACACATATGGAGTGAAAATCAGAAGCATTACATAAAATGAACTAAGAGAAACAGAGTAATAGTAATAGAGTAATAGTAGTAGCTGTAAATTAACTCAATGAGAGAAATGTACCAAAGAAGGAGTACAGCGAAAGCCCTCTAACGAGTCAAATAAGTGGGAGCAGAAAATCATTACTTTACACAAATATTTTGATGGCGAGATAATAGTTTTAGTTTCAATATACATACAGAGCGTTAGAGGTTCTGCATGTATATTGAAACTAAAGTAAAGTAAAGGAGACTAATAATGCTCTAGGAGATAAGAGATCAGCGTGAGAGTGTGTATGTGTCCCACATACAATACTGTGCAAAAGTCATTGTTGTTGGATTTTTTTGGCAACGCTATTATATGTGTGTGTGTGTGTGTGTGTGTGTGTGTGTGTGTGTGTGTGTGTGTGTGTGTGTATATATATATATACGTAATATAGATCTATATATAGATATCTATATCTCAATATAGACATAGATATATAGATAGATATTTTTTACTTCTTAGTCGCTTTAATAAAATACAACTACAAAATATAGGAAACAGAAGAGCTGTGAAAGGCAGCAGCTTGGAGAGGGCGCTAAGACAGTTGGAGATCTGGAAAAGGGACAGAGAAGACTGGAGGCAGATGAGAGGAGAATCAAATATTAGGAAGACAAGATAAGTGGTAGGAAAGGACAGTACAATGTAGAGAGACTATATAGAAATGACACATAATCATTATTTAAACTCTCAAGGTACAGTAGAATAAAGAATACTGCATTCAGCAATAGTGTTATGTTATATATTTAAGGTAGCCAGTATAAAAATACATAACACCAAAACATACTACCAAATGATAACAGTATTGGAGACACTTGATTATGACAGGTACAATAACTATATGTCTACATAAACTGGTTGCCAGCTATAAATATCTAACCATGACAAACATACTATACATACAAACAACTGAGAAGTGAATCATACTGCAAAAACAGTTCCTATGGATGTTATGACATCCAATAAAAAACTGAAACTAGGTTGTATCAGAATCCATTTTTTTACAATAAAGCAAAGTTATAACATTTTGAGTGACAAGTGACACATTTAAAATTGTAAATGGGTAATATTCAAAACTGTTTTATGGTGGATGAGATTACATCCTATGACATTTGAAATAAAGTACTTCTCATCTGGGACACCTTAGGCATAGCTATTTGTCATCCTCCCTACCTGTGAACAAAAACTGCTGCCATCATTTTTCTGGGAGACAAGAAAATCATGCTTCCTTTCAGCCTTACACATCATTTGTGAATGAAATGCTGCCCCCTTTTGATGTATGAAATCAATATGATTGATACATTTGAATGATTTCCTTTTCCATTTTTGCAACTTGCTCACACTACATGCTAATACATTAATCTGGTCAGAAGTGTAGAATCTTTTATAGGATGTCTCATGGGATATGATGCACAGCCCATAAACATACAAGAGTGCCACTTCATCTCATGAGACCGCAGAGATCTGAATCCATTTTCTTTGTAAATACATTCCCGAAGGTGCTGATGCACAAAAATGTGATTTGGCTTTGCTATATACAGATGATCTACTTTTCTCCAACAGTTAGTGTGTAAGTCATAGGCACCTAAAGGTGATAATGTAGAGAACAAACTCACGTTATAAAAATACTCATAAGTGTAGCTATTTCAGGGTTGAATTCTTTGATAGGTTTACAGCTGCAGAATATCCAATGAAGATTCGAGACATTATGAATTCATCATTCAAGGTGAATGCAGGGTGTCAAAGAAGGCATACTAAATGAGAAAATATGGCATACAATTATCTTACAACACAGTGTGTATCATAAACATCAAGGAAATCCTATAGAGGGGAGAAATATGACTTCTTGTAGCAAAAATCATGGCGTAAACATGAGAAAGGAGTGAAGATGTGAGGGATGCCTCCTGATGCCGATGTTAAAATGTTAATCAGGTCTCAACCTTTTAAAAGGCAACTAATGGGAAAGAGAGCCACAAGGCACACTCGTACATACACATGCCTGCTGCAGTCTCTGAGCCCCTAATTATGTTAACCCACTACTCAGATAAATTAATATGTGACCACAGATACAGTGTTTGGTACTGAAAGCTGGGGAGCTGGGAGGAGCAGGACAGAGAGAGAAAAAAAAAGACAGAAGGGGAAAGAGAAACAGGTGGTGAGTGGGGAAAAAAAAGAGAAAGAGGGTGAAGATATAGAGAGCTGGATAAGGAGCAAAGAGGGAGCCAAGAGGCAGAGAGGACCTCTCTTCATTCATTACTGATAAGAGCAGCTATAGGTCAGGAACATGACATGTACTTGTGCAGAAACGCACGAGTGCTATGGCACACACACTTGGGGGCACACTTGGCAAGAAGCGCATACTACACTGAAGACTATTGGGCTCTTCGTCCTCTTTTACAACTTTGTCATTGTAGAGAGTGTTGCTTTCATCTGCCTTTCACCTATGTTCCGTCTTTTCTGTCATGTTTTCCTCAGTTTTCACCACACCTCATTTTTACTCTCTCACCTGTCTTAGTGAATTTATATTCTTCACCTTGTCTCTTTTTTTTAAATTGGAGACCATTTCTTTTTTCTCCAATTTCCCTTTGATCTCTTCATTGTGTTTCTCTCCAAGTTTGCCCAATTTTTATAACTCTTTTATATGACACACAGATGTAAAACTAATAGAGATGGGGTCTTTGAGATTGTAGCTCATGAACGTCGGTACGTAAACTAGAAGATCTGGAGAAACTGAACTCTTTGCAAAGCGGCACAAAACACTGTTGCTTAGTCTTTGCAGTTCTGTCACTGTCAGCACTGTTTGTGTTTATTGGATCGTACAATATATTCTCTCTTTCACAATTGTTTGAAATTTTACAAATTTCTTTAACCTTAACGTGACTTTTCTTAAGTTCCTTATTCTCATCACTTTTTTCATCCTTTCCGTTCTCCCATCCTGTCCTGTTCCTTTACCCTATCTGTCACTCTTTCCCCTGACCTCCTATCTTCTCATCTTTCTGCTGTCCTCATGTCCTCTCTCCTGGTCTCCTTCTCCCTTCCTGTCCTTCTATCTCCCTCCCACCTACTCCGGTACACCGAGTGTCATTGTTCAGATAATTATTTATTAAGATGTTTATGTCACCACCATCCCTGTCTGTCTGTTGGTGCCATCTGTGCCCAGTTAGGTGCCCGCCTCCCTGTGCTGTTCTGTCCTGCCCGTGAGGGAGAGAACCATACATGGGGGCACAGATCAGAGACTCCCACACAAACATATATATACTGTCTCTTTCTCTGTTCTTCTTTCTTAGACACACAAACACACACACCTTCTGCTGACAGATCGCTCTAGCCTTTCTGCTGCCCCTGGGGCTAGGTGGGGTTAGCTGAGATGAGAGGCACACAGCAGTAGCCACCACAGTCCCTTCTGTCCTGTTCTGTTTGCTTTGTTCTCTTCTGTCAGCACTACATACAGAGGAAAATGGTGGTGGCAGGAGTAGTTTTACCTCGACAAAGTTATTTAGAGGACACACAGAAGGCACAGTTAAGGCACATAAGATAAATAATTCTGTATTGTCTGGGAATGTATCATTAAGCTTTGATTGCTGCGTAAGAAAAGTTAAATGCACTGCATTGTTGTGGCTTTAAAACTTTTCTTGTATTTACAAATAGATTTATTTTACTTAATGCCAAACTGATCCATAGAGCTTATGATAACTGTTACTTAAAAATAGGTGGGAATACATGGACTTTCTAGAAGAAATACTGCCAGACAAATCTAGATTTTAGATTAAAGTGGTAACTCATTCACTGTTATGCAAATACAAAAAAACAAGTTTTTATTGAATAGAACATTTGGCACAATGCTACATAACATGCTAGTACAACCTGAACCCAAACCTCATGGATTAACACATTTGAGTGAATGCCACTCTCACCATGTTGTAATATGACAGCGGGAAGATGAGGATGGGGGGAAGCCAAAGCAAGAGGAAAAGAAACACAGACAATGATAAAGGACGAAACACGGAGGAGGAGGAGGGGAACAGAAAGATAGACGAAGGCAGAGAAAGCCTGTGGGACTGCAAGTGGATTGTGATCATGCATCCTGGATATCAATAAGTAAACAGAACAAATATTCTCCATCTTTTCTCCTCCTTCTCTGCTCTTCTCACAAGCCATTCCAAGTCCCCTGCCATCCATTCCCTCAGCATGATATCTATCTGCTGGCTTCTTCACTTCTTGGCAGTCCACGTCTCTCATCTCCTCTGCTCCCAGCAGCAGATTTCTTTCATCCCCTCTTTCTTGCTCCATTTCTCACTGTTTCTCACTCGCAGCTCTAAGTCCTCTCGCAGTTTCAGTTTTTTTCTTTACATACAGTACTTCTAGCTAAATAATCTTCATAGCTTCATAGACTGTCTGTGCGTATGTTTGAACGTAAATTTCTGTCTCTGAATAGGAGACTAGTAGGGAGGCTGGCAGCAGAGGTGGTCCTGGTGGCCTCTATCAAGGACCAGAAAGGAGTGTGGGTACTTCCTCTGGGAGAGTACCTCATTAGTGTCAATAGTACACAAGAGAGTATGTAGAGACTGTGTGTATGTGTCTGTTTGAGTGCCTCGTCTATAATTAGGAGTCACAGCGTGTAGCGCTGTGCATCAGAGTTAGATAACTGCTCTGGCAGCTAGCCAGCATTGGAGCCGGTCTCATGTATGTATGCATGCACACACAACATGCACACATACACTTGCACAGACAGCTCCCACCTCTTCAGTTCTTTTATGGCAGTGCAGTGCAGTTCTAGGGGAAGACTTGGCTTCTGCCACCTGCAGATGGCTGGGGCCATTTGGATGTATCCAGTTTTACCGTAACAAAATCCGTCTCTAGCTGGAAACCACATCCACAGATGCACACACCCACACACCTGTACTTTCTCATCTGCCTGCCTCAGACAGGCAACAAGGGAACCACAATGGATACTCAAAATAGAGGATCAAAGACGCGACACAGCCACACATGCATGCACACGCTCAAAACACTCAAAACAGGGAATCATTCTTGCCCTCACTCAAACCCAGAAGGGACAACACACACATGCAAAAGGCAGACACACACAACAGTTCCTCCAGCATGCGACCTCCACCTGGGTAAAGGAATCTTTCATCTCTGCGTGACTGCCTCTGGGCAGGCTTGCATACCCACGCACAGACACACGCGCCCACACTCTCTATCTTCTATCTCTTCCAGTCTTTCCACCTGCTACCCCCTTCCACTCTGTCGATATCAGAGGACCACCCCCACATATACACATACACAAACACAAGCAAAGTACAGACTCTGCTTGTCAACCAACAAATGCAGATGCATGTTTATAAGGCACTTAATCACAAAGAGTATTTACTATTTAAATTAATTCATGAACTTTTGGAAAGTTCTGGTTCACCTGGTGCCTTCATGGGGCATGGTGGTTGTTTGTGCACACACACACGCACACGCACACACTTCACCTCAATTTTCAAATTTACAACTTTAGAGATTTGAGACTGCTAGAAACAACATGTGTTGTGCCTACCTTTTTTGGTTTCCTTTTTGTGTTTTCTGACATGCCATTATGTTTTCCAAAATGTTGTGTCTCTTCTGTTGTTATGTTTTGTTGCATTTTCTGAAATGAGTCACTGTGGTTTGTTTTACACTGACTTACAGCACATCTGTGTCTTTCTTGGCACAAGAATCTAATGCACATTAGAAGAACTGTACTGTGATGCTTACACTCAGCCTTGATGGTTGCCACTTGGTTTCACCTTGCTGAATAAAGGTGAGGTTTAGCTCATTAATACTGTTTACCCTGCAACAGGTCCAGACATGACTAATAATTCAACAGTACAGCATTACTGACAGTCCTTGAGAAGTTAATGAGCAAAGAAATCATCAAAACAACATGCAAAGATTAGGGGTTTCTTACAGCAAATCTGGACATTTGTGTAAAAATACTTCAACAACACACAGATAGACACACATACAGTAATGCAAATACATGGAGGTACATAGGTGCCCTTGCTCAAATGAAGCAAACAAATGAAGCCCTGATGGCTCTTACTGTGTCTTTATGATTTAACCTTCAAATACCAGGATTATTTTCCTGAGAGGCACATATTCTCTCTCTCTCTCTCTCTCTCTCTCTCACAAAAACACACACACACACACAGGCACGCGCACACACATTACAAGAAAAACTGCACAAACCACAGATATACTTGTAGGTCCTTTGTAGTTTTTAGTTAAGATCAGATGTGTTGTCACTGCATGTGATGTTTGGTCATTATTTGCATGTCCTGTTGCTTTTGTGTTGGAGTGGGGGGAGGAGGGGATGCGTATAAGAACTAAGGTCACATTGGCTAATAAAAGTTCTAAAGTGCTACAAACAGGTGGGGTAATAGTTCACAGTGCAATGACCAGGCAGGGTTAAAGTTCACACAGGAACAGAGAAAAGAAGGCTGGGACACTGCATTCACACATTGGTGCTTTGAATCCTAAAGCATGCTCGACTTCAGAATCCAGTACAGGGCACGTAGGTAGACAGGAAGGGAACAGGGAAATATATACACTTTGTTTAGCTTTCCTCTGTGGAGGTGTTTTCAATTTGGGAAATTCCTGAACTCCCATTCAACATAATATTTTCTGTTTAATGTTCACAGTGCATTATTTAAATGAAAGCTTTTCAGTCTGCAGCCTGATATCATGAGCTCAACTTTCATTAATTGACTTTAAAATTACAACTCATGCTCATGTAGGAGTTTTCCGTTTCTGTTTATATCTTGATGTGCAGTTGATTATTTTCTATTAGTAAAAACATTTCAAGAAAAGAAAGAAAAAATTACATTCTCTAAATAAAATGTAGCATACTGGGGGGAAATCTGTTTTGGACATTTCAAATAGTCAAAACCTTGGTGACACACTTGATTTGGCATTTCACTTGAATGCTCTCTGAGCTTCAAAAATACACAGATCATATGTTCAATATGTCAAATAATGACATTTGTTAAAAGCATTGACTTCTGACAGAAATGATCTGCACCAGTGCATTACAATAAAAGATAAATCATGTTTACTGCCACTTATGTTTGAACAGACATTTTTCCCCTCTGACCTAAAGCACAGAAAATATTATATTGGCTTTTACATCAGTGTTCAACAGACAGTTGAAGTGTTCCACTGATTTAAATATGAAAAGAGATAGTGTCGGAGTGAAGATCCCTTAGGGTCACCATTCCTTTGGGAAGGATTAGTTCAAATAGATATAATAGGCAGCATTCTTGTCTAAATTACAGGACAAGGCAGTGCAGGTGGCATTCCTCACACAGAATGTCTCAATACCAAGACTTGATTTATACTTAAAATAGGCTCCTCTTAATCCATCTACTGTAATTTCACTTCATACAACCAGCAGTGGACATTTTTTCTTTAAATCAATCAGACTTACCCTGAGGTGTTTAGTGAAATCACTGTATTTTTGGTCTGTACCATAATAATTATACTGTATTGTGCATCCGCAGAAGGTGACTATATCCCACTTGAACTAGTTATTACTGTTGAAATCCAGTATATAAAACCAAATCTTTTCTAAACTAATTATTTCTCATCTCAAATGCTTTAACTAGTTCTGGTTGTTGACAACAAATAGAATAAATACTGTGATTTGTGAAGTAAATCAATTGTTGATCAGCGTTTAATCCATCTCTGGAGCCACATTGATTAATCAAGCCTCAGCAATAAGACCCCCTGCTGTCCCATCTAGTATGTCACAGTAAGGTAGACCACTACAAGACACAATCACGTCCAGTCATCTGATATCAGAACAGAGACACTCACTCAGTTGTCTCCGTGACGACAAAGTGGCGCTCCCATGCGCCTTGATGCCCTGGAAACAGAAGACATGTTGACACAAAAAGCAACCAATAAAAAAAGAGAGGGGGACGGAGACAAAGAGGAATTGTTGTTAGATCAGAAAGGCGAAGCAATATTTCACTTAGGTATATTTCAGAGCAATCATAAAGCAACTTCAGACACTGACTGCCCTCCTAAAATATCACAGATGGAAAATTTTAGGTTTTGGCAGGTGGCATGGTATGGTTGTATCTGTTTTGTTTTTATTTTGTTTATTTTTTTACAAAACTGTAACTCTACTGTTTTATATAACACGAAATTGATAGAAAATAGGCAAGTGTTTAGTCTCTACTAAATGTGGAAATGTGCATTAAGACAAGCATCTTACTGTAATACTGAAAAACTGTGTAAGGTTCTTTGTGTCATTGACACTGGATTTGATGAACAAACAAAAATAATTGAGGTAGTGGGTGACACCACAGCAAAGTACAGGGTTTATAAATACTGGAGGTTTGTTCTTCATGTTCCCACACAGGGTTGCTCTTCTTGTACCCACACACCGATTTGCCTGCCAAAAACTACAAATGTTATACCAATTCCTCAACAATGTGCTTGGAAGCCATGAAACAAGGACAGAATTTTTGGGCAACTGTGCAAAAGACATAGACATAATGCCCAAACAATGGTATTTTACATCACCTGTATGTTGTCTCAGCTGGCAATTTCCTGTTCCTGTTACAAATTCTTAATTTTCTAAACTCTGAAACAAACTTAATGAAGAAATACTAAACCTCTTTAAGATATCAGACAATACACATTTTATACACATTTTGTATGCAAACCTGCATTTGACTGGTAATTCTTTGGTTATTTTGCTATTGTAGTTGTAATTCATTTTGAGGAGTCCAGTTTTGTTTCTACATTTTGCTAACTGCATTTTAATGGCCCGGCAGTTTTATTTGTCTTTTAACATGAATATAAAGGTGGATGTTGATGTTTTGTTATGGTAATATGTCTGACTGCTAAATAGATATGGTAAAAAATGTATTCATCTTGTAGCTCAGCATTTTTAGTTTTCCTCATTTTTTAACATTTTAAAATGTTGCGATCTTGCGGAGTATTAGCATTAGTAGTAGTATATTAGTAGTATTTTAACAGAATACTTTTTGCTGACTAAAGTGTCACTCTAACCCTAGCATTTCATATTCCAGAAATTCCACAAAAACCTTGATGAACTAATTATAATTTTGCTCCATTCAAATGTTTTAATTGCCTCTTACTTTTTAAGACCGTTAAAGCCCCATCAGTTACTTCTCTCAGGGATATACTGTACAGTATTTACTAGACCATATACAAACTGCCATTCGCATCAATGCTCACACACACACGCACACACAATTTTAGACAGGAAGAAAAATAGTTCACTAAAATGCCAACATACAGTTATAGCCAACCTACAATAGTATTTATATACATCGCTGAAAGGTAGAAAATGACAAAAAGAAAAAAACTATTTTATTCAGTCACCATGATTCTGTTCTGCGATGGTATTATTTTTATAGTCTCTTTTCATTACGTTTTCAAGTCTAGACTAGCACAGACAAGGAAAACACTACCTTTCAGTGAAGGAAAGGCCATCTATTCACAAAATATAACCTCTCCTCCAGGAGTGCATTCAGATAACGTGTTTGTATAACACAGAGGAAGTCAGTAAGTCCACAGTGGATCTTGCTAATGGTAAAAGAAAAAAAAAGTTGTACAGAAGATGGACAAGAAACAAAGATAACAGTGAACCACAGTTTATACTACCTCAAGTGGACAAAATATAAATTCATAATGATATGCATGCAAAGATATTAATTATAAGGCTTACCCATGTGACATAAAACATGACATATAGATAAAATAAATGACTAATGATTTATTTAATTTTTTTTATTTTACTAGTCACAAGAGTGATGTAATTGTGTACCCTCAACTCAGCAAAAGTTAAAATCTAATGTCTTACCTCTCTTGTACTGATCTTAAGAAGGTCATATATTAAAATTGAGACAGAGGCAGTTCTTTTGAAGTGTTTTTGATGTCTGTCACTTCATTTCCAATCTATCAAATGTAACAATCCACACTGACTCTAAGAGACATGAAGTGACTTCACAGCTTTTATTTCTTTTGCTGCAAATGCAATGAAGTGTAATGTTCAAATCATAAAATCTCCTGCTGTCTGCATGTGAAGGATTCGCTGTAGGCTACAATGAGGGAATAAGTAAAAACAAGGATGTCTTCTTCATGTATACTTAGTTATCATCGCGCAACTTTTCTCCTCAACTAATTTTCTGATGTTCCTTGCCCTAGCAAAAAAAATGTATCTGCTTCTGAAGACAAAAACGTTGTAATGGAGGTTGGAGTTACCATGAATTAAATGAAAGGAGACTTCACAGGCTCCCTAACATGATGAAGTAAATGATAAAGATGATGGTCAGCATCGTCTCACTCTGTATAATCTATGAAGTGAGGGTATACATGGAGGTTTGAGATGGCCTACCAATGCATCCAGTAGATGAAGACCACAAGCAGGTGTGGAGGACAGAACAATACAATTCTACCTTAAACTGAAATCCAACTGGATTTCTTATTGTTATCCTGTGCAGATGGTTTGCTCTGTCCTGAACTATCGGCACTGTCGAGGAGACTATAAACATAAATAACTACTTTTAGTTTCCTGTTGCTATTTAAGAAGCAGGTAACAAAAAGTATATATGATCAATTGGTTTGTTTTTTGGCATTTAATTTAGTCTCAGAATTAATATGAGTTATTATGGTACTTGCAGACAGATAACAGTAACAGAATGGTAAAGAATAAAATCAAAATCACAACCAAAAAGAACAAACTTCTTAAACTAACTTTTTAAACTTCACCAGTGTAATAATATCTAAAAAATATGTGCAATGAGAAATGAGCTACTGAAGATTTATTCAGCGTGGTTACTTTGAACTCATTTAACAAAAAAATCTTTTTGGACTACACTTATGCTTTAAGAGCTTTATGACTACAGCTTCTTTTTAGAAGGTCAACCAAGGTCTTTTACTGTTCAAATGTAAATGTTTGCAACAAAACAAAATATTTAAAAGAAAGAATGGGTTACAAAACTGGTTAATGTCTCTATGCCTATGATGGATATTTGGTACATTTCCACTAACAAACACCTACACTCCTACACTCAGTTTACACTGAGGGGCAATTCAGAACAGCTTGTACAAATGATGAAATCTCATCACATTAAAAGGTTTGGTAAAACAGCAAGGAGCTTTGTGCTACAGCACTCAAATAACACCCAGTGACAAATCCACCACAAGTCTAGAAAACTATTGAGGTAGAGACTTCATTTTTGATCTTGGAAAAAGCAGCTGACACAATAATCTCTTCACACTCATGCAGCCCTAATCCTACCTGGCAGATTCAAAGAGGTCTTGAACAGGTAACGTTCAAATAAAACTACAACAAAATACCATGTACCCCTAAAAACAGCCTTTACAACAATTTCCCCCTATCCACCTAAAGCAATTATTTTTACAGTACCCACACCACTCTCAATCTTCAACATAAAAGCTGGGTGTAAATATCAATCACAACACAAACACACAGAGTACACAGAAAAGGTTAAGGTGCCCTAGACTCTAGGCGTAGAGTAGAGGAGAGTGTAATAACAGAGGAAAAACTGTAATAGAAGATAAAAAGTGACAGGTAGACAAAGAGGGGTGAAAAAAGTAACAGCAAGACAGCAGATGAGGGAGAAGAATGTATACAGAGCAGTACACAGGTGAAATGCACAGGTGAAAATGTAGGAAGGTAGGGTCAGTGTTGCCAATTATTTTTAGTGGCAAGTAGCTAAAAACCTGCTTCAGATGTTGCTAAATGATGTGAAACGTTACTTTGCATATCTGTGGCATCAAGATCTAACAACTGTATGTACAAAAAGAAGACAAGGTTAAACTTACATCTATTTGAAATCAAGCTCTAGCTAGCCTATAATTGGTTACTATTATTTTACAGCTGATATCATCACATGGAAATGCATCTAAATCTATCTGTTGTATATCTGTTGTATAGATTGAATTATCATATATGAATCAATAAATTATGCTATTAGAGAGCTAAAATTAAGGTAACTTTACCTTTAATTTAATTTTAGCAAAAATAACAGAGAATTAGTTTTGTGGGCCAAACAAGAGGGGTATATAATTATCTTTTCACCCCTTCACAGCTCATTTGTTCTTTTCTCTGGCTGCTGATTGGTCAACTGAATGTGCCTGCTGTTCTCCCCACATACAGAACACAGACAGTGAAGAAGTCACAGCCACAGGACAGAACATTCACTAATAAATTTTAATGACTTTCCTCAAAAAAAGTACCTAAATTTGGCCTAAAAAGTCTCTAAATTTGTCACTGGTCGCTTTTTAAAGGTTAGTTAGCCTGAAAAGTCATTAAAACTCACAACAAAGTTGCTAAGTTGGCAATGCAGAATAGGGTGAAAGGATATGAAAACACATATGAAAAACATGCAACAAAGGGTGTGATGGAAGGAAGAGAACAAAAATGGGGAAAGAAGACAAACAGAAAGAAGGATGGTGGTCAAGATGAAGATAGAGGACAGAGGGAAAAGGTTGCAAAGGGAAGAGATGGAGAAAGGAGAAGCAATATGAGGGAGAAAGCTCACGATGAAGAGAATAGATGAATATGTGCAGAGAGAAAGAAAAATCAAGGGCATTTTTTATGGAAGGGCACCACAGAGGAAGAAAAGAAGGATTAAGGAAATCATAAAATTTAGAGAAGAAAGATGGAAGGACAAAAAGACTGATGGATATGAAAAGAAGAATGTATAAACTCTAAGTAGGGCAGAAAACTGCCTCTCTCGTACTTATCCCCTATCTCCTCCTCTTTCTCGCTTTCTTTCTTATTTCTATCCCTAGCAGCACCATTACTCAGTAAGGACTACGCCTGTACAAAATGATCTAGTTTACAGGAATAGGCATTGGGAGACCTACATAGTCATAATCTGCACTAGACCCTACTTCGTCCTGCTGACATTGGCACAGACATGGAAAGCACTGATGACGTAGGTCCATTTGATCTATGTCATCATACATATTGATTCAGGGTTCCCCAGTTCCAGGAAAATACATAAAGATCAACTAGTGGCATTCATTAGGATGGCTCCTTGAACAGGGGGCCTGCTAAACATGACCTGCACCACCACCATAGACAGTACTAATAGATGAACATAAGAAAAGGTAAGCTAGGCTAACATCTACCTTTTCCCTCGACCTTCTGGATCAATAACTCCAGACAAAAACAGCCCCAGAACAAAGGCAAGAAAAAAGAATCAATGACTGTTCTACTTTGGTTTGTACAAGTGTTGGGACATTCATTTTCACAGGGCTGAAAGGTGACATGAGTTAGTAAGTGACAATGGTACAAGTGACTGGGGAAGCCTCCATCAGTAGTTAAAAGGAGCATTCACAGAGATGTAGCAGAAATAAAACCTGTTTTTATCCACCTTTAAAGCCTGAAAGAACTCGAAAGAACAGTTTATACATGACAGTACTATAAAAGTGATATAGCATTTACTAAGACTTAAAACATTTTACACACATTTATGTTGGAAGCTGTAGATACTCATGAGGATTAGTAAATGAAGGCTTTGCAAGTAGTCACTCTATAACACGATGCACTTGCTACTTTTTTCTTAATGTTGCACTTAAATTTTAAGATCACCACTTGCCAAGTAAGCACATGTCAAATATGACAAACTAGAAAAGCAGACTGGAAATATGTCCTACCCATAATACAGATCCAGATGTGTCAAAATTTAAAAAGTTCATTGAAAAGAAGAAAGAGGCTGTGTTTTTACTGATGTTAGGTACATATTCCATTTTAACATTTAACAACATTAGAACATCTCTTTGTAGTTATTTTCTTTCTTTCTCTGAAATTAATTTGAAAGGATTGTCCTCTGCAGGCAGGAGGTGTCATCAGAGTAAAGCTGTCCTTTGCTCAGGCATTTCTATCTCAACCTCATGTTTTTTGTATTTTCACACTGTGAGATAACATATCTAGATGTTCATTTCTAATTTTGCTGCTCTGACTTGCTGTTAGATGTCAGGCATTTCACATCATGAAATGGCCTTTATCAGTTGTTGTCACACCCATAATTATGCTTCAGAAGGGGCAAGGTATATCTACCAGCAGGCCACAAATTGTAGATCATCAACACATGTTATAATTAGGTGACCTCTAACAGCCATAGAAACTAACAGGAGCCAAAGTCACTGTATAAAGAGCAATAAAGTCTGTGGGAAAGGATGGATGGGACAACAAAACACAGAACTTAAGGAGAGAGAGTTATTTGTTTCTGTTTTAAACATGTTTCGATAGTCAGCACTGTTCTTTTAGTCAGTATTTGGTTTAACCTAAACATTTCTCTAAACCTAACCAGAGAAATGTTAGGTTTAGAGAAAGGTTCTATGCAGAAAGCTTTTCTGTCTTCACACCACATTTTTTAACCCTGATGATTAAGGATTTTGTGCATACTGAGCCAACATCAAGGTGAAGCTGACAACTGACACCAGCCATAAAACAGGTTGATAACATTCAAAATGTGTGTTGGCTGTCAGCTGTTTAACAGCTTTAACATTTCAAATTAGTCTCTAAATAATTCTGCTAATTAGAAGATAAAGTATACCCCATGAAAATTATACCTTATGTATCATTCTGATATGACAGAAATACACACATGAAATTACCTAAAGGATGATTCTTCTGCATTCCTTTGTATACTTTTTTGAGATGGACAGGAGGAAAAGTGAATAAGGAAGAAACTACTTAAATGTTTCTCCATTCAAATGTAATAGCCGTCAAAGAGATGATAAACAATACGCAACTATCCCTTTGTTCCTCTTATTCTATTCAGAGGGAACTAAAGAGAGAATGAATGAATGAATGAGGACAGTGATAGGAATTAAGCAAGGGGAGAAAAAAAGTGAGGCAAAAAAGTAAAGTTGCACAAATCTAAGGAGAATAGAAACTGATAGAGGAGGAGAATGAGAAAGACAGAGTGAGAATGGGAACAAGAGTGAGCAAACCAGCCAGCTTTTGATACCCCCCCTAAAACGTTCCTTTTAAGAATGCCCATGAAATTAGCCTGCTGAAAGAAAGCAATCTCAATCGATTCAATCCTCTCCAAAAAAAACATACCTTCAGCTCTTAAGAGTCTCTGTGGGACATAAAATAGCTTCTTGATTTTTCTCTCCAACCTTTCTTTTTTACTCTGTTTTATTCTTTCTCAGTTTCCCTCTCGCCTTACCTGCCATCTCTACATTGGCACACTGACAAAAAGGGGAGAAATCTTTAAGTGCAGAATTGAAAATTGGGGGTCAGTGCACATGTTTCAATTTGCGTTTGGCTCTCTCACTACACTGCCACTTGTCAGCTTCAGGTAATATCAGGGTCTTGCTTGGCAGAACTCTTTATAAAGTCTCAAATATGTAGTACCCTCTGTTTTGCACATAGGTAAAGACAGTTGTAGTAAGTGACCTACACAAATTAATGCAAAATAATCTTCCACTGTGTATTACGTGGAAGATATTGTATCTGTTGACTGAACACAAAATCAAGATAGTAGATGAAGTCATCTCAAATGTCCACTTTTTTCACTATGCTCACACATTTACTGCTGCCTTCATGCTAAAAATAAAAATGGAGTTTTACTACATTTACAGCTGAGGAAAGGCACAGGGAATGTCCTGGCACTAGATTGAAAGGCCTTATATATTTTTTTAATTATACTGCAGGTTAAAGTGAAT
>JAUBNQ010000028.1:14535072-14552889 GCA_032353495.1 Ctenopoma kingsleyae | reverse complement strand
CATCAGTTTATCTAATTTCGACAATAGATCAAAAAGTTGACCTGGTAGCGCAAAACCAATGTGATTTTTGGATTTAGTGCATTAAAATTATCCTAGATCAGCTATAAAAAGTTAGACCTTTTTTTCCACTGTTGACCAGTGTAATCTATCTATCTCTAATAATCTATCTCTAAGAACTCGAGAAATTACTGTTGGCGGAAGACAGATATAGGTATGTGATAAATGCAAAATTATTCATGATAGCGTCAACAATCAGCTTCCACTTGCTTACTACAGGTGTAAAGACTAACAAAACGAACATCTGAAGAATTTAACCTGAATATTAAATAAATTCAAAAGGTCTTTTGAGAGCACAACGTGACTTGTCAGTGAGGGTGGGGCATGTACACTAGAAATCCACATAAGCTTTTCTTTACTTGACCTTCCCAAACCTTAGCATGACACAAGGTAGCCCCAACGAAGTATAATAAAAAAAGTAACTTTGAGGTAAGTTGGCCTAAAGTCATATTAGTACAGGACAGAGAATGGGGGCCAGGAGCTGTCCCTAACGCAGAGTGTAAAACAGTGGGGAAACCAGATCAAGAGGATCCCTGATGAATTCCTGAAGCCCTGAAAACCTGAGGAGAGGGGAGGGGAGGAGAGGAGAGGAGAGGAGAGGAGAGGAGAGGAGAGGAGAGGAGAGGAGAGGAGAGGAGAGGCTGAGAAATAACTGTTTTTAAGCATCAAACAAACAGGTGGAGGAGAAGGAAGAGAGCAACAAAGGCAGGAGAAGTGAGAGGATGTTCTCCAAGGAGAGTGAGGTAGAAGGAGAGTGGATGAATGGGACGGTCGACCTCGTGAAGTGGCAGAAGCAGTAGAAATAGCTGCCCCACTTGCAGACACACTTTTTGTTGCTAACCAACTGTCCTCAATGCACAGGGTTAGCTAACCTACATAGGCTTGCTCCACACTGCAATATCTCCCACACACTTATAAACACACATGAATATGCACTCAATCACTCTCTCTCTCATACACACATGCGAGGGGAGGGGGGAGGCTAAAATCAGGCCGCACATGCTATAAGCTACTGCTGAGTTAAGTCACCTGTGCTGCTAGCCTAGCTTGCTAGCGGGCAGCCAGCTGCTCTTCTAATTAAAAGCCCATCTACTCAAGGGGCCTGAGCATATGGAGGACTCTATAGCTAGGTACTGGTCTTATAATAGATAGCAAAGCCATATGGTTGGGTGCTGGCCAGATTGCCAAAAGTTGTACGTACTGTATTAGGAAGATATGGTTACTGTGGCCCTGTGACACTTTGCAGGAAAGGAGATTGAAAACACTATGATACAGAGATGATGTTCAGTGGATACAAGAGTACTGCTCTAACCCTTCTGAATGGACCGATACTATATATCTGGCATCCTGATATCATTGTTTTCCACCTGCAGAGTAGATGAGACACTTAGTGGCACTAATTGAATTCAAATGATTGTCCACCAATTAATCAAACTACTTCAACTCAGAGAAGTGATAAAATTGAATGAATCTTCAAAGATGAAATTTCTACTCATACACACTCCATTGTATGGCCAAAGACAAAGGTTCTTCATCCCTCCCAGTGAGGCAAATCAAGGTGATTATCTGAAATTAGTTTTAATTACATTAATTGAAATTAGCAGAAGTGAGAATATCAAACAACTAAAAACCATAAAAGTCATTTTTATCTGGGATTTTTGTCTAGACAAATAGTAATTAAGAATGCAAAGTAATTTAACTATATGCATGCTGTTTGAAACAACATTCATGTGTTAAATAATCCATAATCCAAAACACACAAATAATCACAACAATGAGTACATTATACTAAAGCCTAAATGCATCCCATTTGACTAAAGTTACTTCAACACAGCAGTTTTTTCATTGTCTTTGCTGACCAATGTCAAGGTTAACACACACACACACACACACACTTACTTAGTTGTAGGCGATGACAAACACATGCAGGCATACAAATCTGCACAAACACATCCTAAACACAAAAACCCACACCTTTGCTTGCTTTAGCCTCCAGTACGAACAAACACAGAGTTATGTGAGGACATTTAAGGGTTCATTATGAGAAATGCATTAGTCAGTGATGGCAAATGGAGTGCAGCTCAGACATATCTAATGCTGCGTGTGTGTTAATGTGTCTGCATATGAGACAAAGTAAAAGCAAGAAAGTAAGAGGAAGAGAATTTCAAATGGGGAAAAAAATGAAAATGGTAGAAAGATGGCAGTTATGGCAAAATGATAGGATTCAGGGCTTTAATTTAATGCCGACACAGTCCCCAAAGAGCCATGTTTCTGAGGCAGATTAATGTTTTTTTCTTACATGCACCTGCTTGGTGACTCGTCATTGTGCACCACGGAAGAAACATAGTCAAATTAGGGGGAGTGTCACCAGCAAACCAGCACTACACTGCAATTTTCATGTCAAGATTCAGTACATTTGGTTGCTATTTAAAGACTATATGGACTCAGACTTGGCTGCAGTACGCTAAGTGAACCTAGATCACTTTTCGTAACTATTCTTTTGAACAATAGACACATCTACTGCATATTCATGAGACGACTTTAGTTTTATTTCATTATTACAAAGGGGTAAAGATTTATGTCTGGTTCAGCATTTTTCACCCACAACAATTTTCATAAACATCTATCCTTTCAACTGATTAACTTGCTTTATTGCCATCTCACAGCAGTATGTGTTCTGTGTGTAGTCTCTGAGTGCTGCACATGGTTGATATATAGAACGTACCAGATCCACTGTGAAAACCATAATCAGATCAGTTTAACAGATCTTGCTACTTGTTGGATCTTGATCAGGTTTTTGAGGCAATGACACTGTCAAGCAAAGTTCACTGAGCTCCATGAAAAATATGACGATAGAATTCTTCTTTTTTTTTTTTTTCCTCTCCAGGTCAGAGAACACAATCAGGACCATTGTTCATTTCCTTGTTTCCAAGACTGTCTGGCAAATGTAGCAGCTGAATCTTTACTTTTGGTGGCAACACTGTGGTTGCAATAAACAACATAAGGTGATCGAGCAGAATTCTAACTGCTCAATTAGTTGTTAATTTTATAGTTACTGTAAATTAGTCTCAGTAGGATTCTTTATTCCACTGCAAAACTGTCAGGACATTATGGTTGGGAAAGCATTTTTCTGAATGAAAAAAAGGTGTCAATGTGATTGGATATTACTATAACAGACTGTAACATACCCACTGTTAATACATGTACCCATAGTTACTGAAAACCCTGGACAAAGCCTTGAGTTTTAAACCTAGCACATTCAATCTCACCACGTGTTGCTGTCTCTCTCTGCTTATGTGCTCTAAATGACAGATGGACTTAAATATCATCATCATAACAATAACCAAACACTTTATAACTCTGTATTATTATTTAAACAAACAGTGAAGGCTGGGATACACTGTTGCTACAAAATAAAGTGTGATATCAAAATCCTCATGTTAAGCAATTTAGTGCAAATGACATTGACTGTCTCTGCATCAAAACAAAAGAATACAAAGTATTCTGTGTAGTCTATAACTAAAATAAACTTCACAGTATAGTTGAAAAGTTATTTGGTGTTCTGCAGAACACACTGCACATGAGAATGAACAGAGGAAAAGTTTTATTTCTATTTTGTGCAAATAATGCATTCACTTTGCACTTGACATTGTATGAGTAAAGTCAAACTCTCTGTTGCGTGTGTAAGTGTGTGTTTAAGTCAGTGTGTGTTAGTTCGGGTATTGTGCACCCACTCACTCACACAATGACGCAGCTTTCCCCCTTTAACAATGTTTCTTGCCAACTTAGTACACAGCAGGATTAAAGGTATAAAAGAACCTCTCAAGCTGAAGAGGAGATGAAAAAGTGTTTTAAAAGTAGAGACAAAGAAACAGACCCCAAAACTTCGCTCCCATTTCCAATACAGGCAGCCATTTTTAGACAGTCACCCATTAAGTCTGCTGCGTTCCCATACTGTCAGCCCCTAGTAAAGCCAAAGAGGCCATGTCAGCTGAGGGTGTTAGGTATGCAGGCAGGTAGGAAACAGCACAGAACTCTCTCTGAGTACTGTGGGAATCAGTGGAATGGGGGGAGGAGAAGGTAGTGGACAATAATGTCACTGTAGTACAAGACCTTTAGAAGGAGTAAAATGGATTAGAGTTTTAGCTCAATGTGAAAAGAAGCTATTCAAGTGATGGAAAAGAGAGGAAGAAAAGAAGAGATGGCTACTGTGGCTCAGCATAAAATGCATCATCATGCAGATGATAGGGTAACAAAGTAGTAGGATCTGTCTCCATCCTACATGGCTTACAGTAAAGATTTGTGTTACAATTGAGCATCATTTAGTACAATCTTATAGAGTGAGGGATCCTCACAATGATTACATTTTCAGTGCTTCAAATGTAGTGCACAATGCATTGCTGGTGTGTTTGTATCTTATAGAGTGAAAGGAAAGATGTGTGTGTGGTCTGTGTGTATCTCACCTCTGGCCCCATGTGTTCTGTCTGTGTTGTACGGTCAGTCATTTGGCAGTCTTTCATCTTTAGGGCAGCTTTGGCACTCTCCTGCATGCAAAACAAAAGCACAACCATCAGCTGTGTCCAAAATCTCAAAAAGGGGAACATCAAATACAAATAAAGGAGAACAAGTAAGTACTCTCCCAGCAGACTCACTATATATGCCTTGCCTCGACTTGCACCACTTACAGTTTGCTTCCATGCTTAGCTACCTGTCATTAGCAAACAAAAAAACTAACTTCAAACAACCTCAATAAACCCAAAGCTGCTTCTCCCCTTCAGCTGCCTCTCCTGGAAATCTAAGAGGTCATAAAACTGGGCTGAATTGCAGGAGAACTTTTCTGCAGCCAAATATTGGAGCAGAGGCCCTCCTCAAAGTGCACCAGTAGAGAAAAAATCATAAAAAGTGACAGCTAGTGCTGGCCAACCCACTAGAAAGGTCGTTCTAGAAGATAATTAATAGGTTTCCTCTGGCAGATTTACAGATGGAGGTGTAGAGAGAAAAGCACTGGCCCTTTCCTTCAAAGTACAGCACTTTTACCTTGACCAGGAACCTGCAGTGTCCTGTGTTGCCACTATGTGATTATTTTGAAAAAGCAGTTGCAAGTCCTCTGAATGTGAAGGACCCTGCACTATTTCCACCAGGAGCATTTTATGACTATGTCACTAATCATTCTGACATGCTCGACCTACACTGCACATGGGTCGAGGAACAGAAAGGGTTGAAAGTTGCAGTGGCTATGAAATATTGAGGAATTCATTAACCTTGATTAAAATTAAACAACCAAATTAAGACAAAGTGTAAGGACAGTTTTATGGAAGGGAGAATGAAAGAGAGACCATGTATGATACAGCTCTAAACCCAAATACAGTATGTATTGTCCTGTTCAAATCCACCTCAGTTAGTCATACCCATGATTACACAGAAAGCAATGGAAGCTTTCTGCAGCTAAATGTTGCAGTTGGAGTATAGTCCTTCAACAAAATGTGCCAGCAGAGAGAAGAGAAAACTCATAAAAACTGACAGCCAGTGATGACCAGCCAGCTAGCAGGTCCTTCTAGGAGATAATTAATAGGTTTTCACTGGCAGATTTACAGAAGAAGGCAGAGGGAGGAGAGCACTGGCTATGAGCTGCCCTTTCCTTCAAAATGCTGCACTTTAACTTAGCTGTGGAGGGCTAGGTTTCTCTTTTAGGCTCTTACACACCAACAGAGACACACATCTATACACATATACAATGTACAACTTCATAAATTTGAGGCAATGGTACATCACCTTTGTTCTAAGGCATATGATGGAGATAATGAAATCATGCTGTGCAGCATGGATATGGACCAGTATTACAAATAGATATATATACACAGACTTTTGCTTGTATGAACAGTCACAACTGGTAGATGTCTAGAAATCAGTTTCAGCTGGAGGCAGGAGCCAGAACATCTCTGTCAGAGAGAAGTGCCAAACAGATGAATACAAACACACACACACACACACACACACAAATCTGACATCTGTGAATGATGCCTGTGCATGCACAACCAACTACATACCCTAAATTCTGATTGATGGATCTATGTGTGATGTTGGGAAAATAAACACTAATTTGATGACTCCATCATGTCACCATATGAGAGAAAGTGAGACAGGAAAAGAAAAGAGAAAAGACTCAAACACAAAATAATAATAACTTGCTCATCTGTGTCACAGAACTCTATTGTTAAAAAACAGTTAAAACATATTTCCATACACACACACATACCACCCTGCTGTGGCTGAAAATACTTTTTAACAAATGCACTATTTCCTTCAGTTCAGTTTAAAATATGTATAGATTAGTGCCCTATTTTTGTAAATGTACGAGTGAGATTGAGGTTGAAAGCCACAAACTGGGGATGTTGAGAGAAACACTCTGCTAGTTTTGGTCTTTTCATGAGACGTATTAAGTATAAAATAAAATATAACATATATATTACAAACATTTTCCTTTCAGATTAATGTTTAAGTTCAAATGTTAAGTTAAATGTTGGCAGTGTATAGTAACTTGTCCATATAGTAAATCACTGACATTGGCCAAGTTTCGTCCATGGCTGTGAGACTGCTCTGGTATTGAATAAACATCTTAGTATTGATGTTACAGACACATTCAGTGGCTACTTATTGATTAATTACACATGTATGTATAGTCTAATGCAATTCAGAGGTCAGAGTTCAGACATTAATTTTACCTTTACAAAGACAACAACGTTGACTGATAGTGGCAGATACAAGAAGAAATGTATTTGTTTTAATTATTGAGCAGTTAGTTTAGTTTGTAGTTAGTAGTTTGTAGTTAGTGGTGGTGAGCTGGACCACAGTATACTGGAATGAATCTCTAATATTCTTCCCCATCATGTTTAACATTAAATCATATTAGATTATACAGCTGTAATAATTTAAGAAGTGACCACAAGTGTACAGTAGATTTCCATTAAAATTGATCTCACAGTTAAATATGTTAATATGCTCTCCCAGTTCCCACTGCAGAAACATGGAGATTAAGAGAGACCATGAGGTTAGAAGAGACAGTGAATGTGTCCACCTTGAGAAATTTTGAACAGTCCTTGGAACACACAAATAAAGACATATTGCTATGACACTTCAACGCTGTTTATGGTTTTAATCAGTCATTTGGTGCACCAGCCCATCATATATCAAAGTTCCTGACAAACTTAGGTGTAATCAAACAGCCTCAAGACAAATCAGTCAACCTGAGCCACTGAATCCTGCCACACTGAAATGCTATCGTCTTAATAAAACGCTCATATCGTTTCCATAATTTCTAATTGGTTCATTTAAAATAGTTGATCTCTAATGTGTTTTATTTAATGAATTCCATTTCTTTGTGAACTGAAATGATTAACTGTAAAATTCATTATAGATTATAATAACCAGTTGCACATATTTATAAAGAACAGAGCTAACTAAGAAATCACTTACTGCAATTAAAAAGGTGTTTTAGTGTATGAGTGTAGAGTATGTTACATTGCCTGTAGACATGAATTTCAGAAAGAGAGATTATTGTTTCATGAGCAGTTAAACATTGGCAGTAGACTTAATAGAGAACCGTTCTGGAGTGGTTACTGTACATAAGAAAGGCTCCAGGTCTGAACAGCAGGTAACTTCAGGCACGCCTATTCTTTGGGGAAAATGCATGTAGCTGTTTGAGTGGCCATTTAAGTCCCCCTGGTAATTCTACAGTTTGAATACAAATGTGTTGAATTTTTTTATTAACTGCACATTAGGTGCACACAGTGCTGAATACAGCCTACAGAGAAAGAGAAGACAGGAGGAAAGGTGTTGCTGACAGGACAACAGAAAAACGAGAGAGAGAGAGAGAGAGAGAGAGAGAGAGAGAGCACAAAAGAAGAAAGGCAGAGCATGAAAAATGAAAAATGAGATGAGAGTGCCAGAAAGTGATCAAACAAACAGATGCCAAATGAGACTCAAGTCAGTGGGTTGGACTGGCATCAGTACTGCCATAACACTGGCACATTATCCTGCCAAGGCCTGGCATAATGTCTGAATTACACTGCTTTGATAGAACAGGTGACAAATTACAGACATGAAGATGACAAATGTTGTCGTACGGAGTTTTTCTGCAGATGATCCAACAATCAAGCTTCCAAAGAGGTAGTAAAAAACACACACACACACACACACACACACAATACAAAACAATTTTAAACTGTATATTTTACAGGTATAGTTTGGTTGATCCAAACAAATAAATATGAAAATAACCCCATGTTTCCCATCCTTGTCTACAGATGCAATTTCTGAAAAAAATATACTTCTGTCTTGGCTGGACTAGAGTCCCAATAACTCTGCTATTATGTTAAGCTGGCAGGAGCAAGTTGTTTACATTAAAGATGGTAAAAATGGGTTTCCTGGTGCTACGCCATGTGATATTGATGGTGTGACTTCAAGCCAACTATAAAACCATTCTCACATTTATTTCCTCTCTTCCTGAGGTCAGTCTTTACTGGTACTACACCCTCTGCAGTATGTCGGCTCACAAAGCAGAGGATCATAAGAGGAAAGAAAACCGACAAAGCAACTTTAACAAAAGTAAAAACTTCCCCAGTTCTTTGAAATGTTTAACCTTTCTAAAAAGAAGGATTTTGAATGCTTAATATGGAATGAAAAGATTCCTGCTTCAAAGGAAATTAGTCTTTAATTTATATCTATAAAACAAATAATTTAAAAACATTCAAGCTGGCTTAATAATTAATTTAAAAGTTTAGAAAAACAGAGATCAAGAGAAAGAAACTGTGACAGAGATAAAATTAGATGAACAAACTTTCTATTTCTCAGTGTCTGATAACTGCTCCTTGTATTAGTTACTTAACAGCATTTTGAGAAAATTTCATTTATCACATCTATACATCCTGTTTCACTGAATGGTCATCATCAGAGGAGTCAACATTTTGGGTGGTAATGCAGCATTGCAACTCTAGTACCATTTTCTTACAAAAAAATATTTGAGAAATCTGGCTTGGTGAATTTTTGTATTTTCACAGAAGGACAAACTACAAAAAATGGGGATGCTGTATGTTTTCTATCCTTACTAGTGCTACAAAATGAACACTGTATTATGTTTGGTGAACTTTCATGCAAGACACTGAGCACTTACTGTACAGTCTACTACTAGAATTCAACATCACTTTAAAACCCAAAAAAGCCTTGGCAAAAGTGGGTTTTATTGCATATCATTTCATATCAGAAACCAAAACCTGGTGATTATTACGTAAGTTCAGTAAGTGGATCTTACCAGTTCACTCTGGAGTCTGAGAATCAACTCGTCTTTCTCCCTCAGCTGTTGAAGCAAGACCTCCTCCCTGCCAACATCCTAAACACAAGCAAGAAGATACCATGTTACACGTTACTCAGGACACAAATGACAGCGATTTATTTAAGTGAACCCTTCCCACATAAGAAATACACAGTGGATAACAATGTAATAATGTCTTGTGTGTGAGAGAGAAGAATTCTCTGTCTGTTTGCAACTGTTTTATGAAAATTTAAGTGCATTTTTTGCCTGTATGTACTGTACGTGTAATAGTTGCTGCATGCTGCATGACTGATCTCTTCTCACTACATCTCAGTGATAAAGTTGGTGTTTAGTATGGCAGCACATGAGAGCACTCAGCATTTTAATATGACCTTGTGCTGTCAGGGAACATTACTGTGAAGAACAATGAAAGGAGCAAAAAAACAAAAAAAAACCTTAGAAGAGGGAGGAGAATAACAATACCAGCAACAACAAAACTTTACTCTTTTGTCACCTGTAAAAACCAGTTACAAAGTACTTCATAGCAAAAGAAGACAAATTATGAATGGTTCCCAAAATCGTTATTTAACTTGTTTGTCACATTTATTCACTGTACAAATCCACAAGTAAATGATTTGATATGAATGTTACTGATGTAAAAACAGTAATATTTAAGTCAGTCAGTTAGGGTTTTTCAAAGCTCATTTATCTTAGGATAGTGGCTGAAGTGTGGAAAAGCCAAGCTGCCAAAGGATTTAAGATTACACACAACTGGCTCAGTGGGAGGGTGAAAATAAAAAAAAATGTAGCTGAGCTCCAGACATAGCAGTTGTCAGTGAAATCTCCAACTTCATTTTAAAACAGACAGAAAGCTAAAACGTGGACAGAAAGAGTGACACAGTGAGAAAAGAGAGAAAAGAAAAAAAAGTGTGAGGGAGAACGAGAGATAATATGGAGAAAACGAAATGACAGACAGAAGGCTGTTACCTCTTCAAGGACATTAAAGCAGAAGAGGAAGAGAGGGGCAAGATAACAGGAGGAAAATGAGGGGGAAATGTGAGGAAAGGGGGACAGTGATAGAAGGAGAGGACAGGAAGGGCCTGAGGCTGAGCATGATGGTCTGAAAAACCGTGGGGAGCCATCTAGCTAAAGGACATACAGAGAGTCAGAGGGAGACCACAGGGAACCATATAGCTACAACACCGTCCTTTAAATGACCTCTCTGATGTAGACAGCTACAAAGACACTTTTCCTCAAGTCACATTCAAATTCACCAATGTTAAAATGTACAGAAAAGAGTGTCTTGTGTCATTACTATTGTGTTTACTGTAAAAAGCTAGGGGGAAAAAAAAACCTGTAAAATGGCAAAAATTTTGATATGATAATTCTGCATGATAAAGACACCTGTTGAGTGGAGGCTGGTTGAGTTTACAGTCAAGTGTACTTGAATCTACTGTGTTTTCTGAGTATTTGATTGAAAGAAAAATATCACTGTCAGATGATGAAACCTAATTTACCTAAGCAAGAAAAGAAAACTTTTATCTATAGTCCATGTTGAATTCCATAAAAAATACTGTATATAAAATTCCATAAACGTACAATGTTACTTGATTCTTAAAACAAGAGTATGCTCAGAAAAAACAAGTTTCTATCCTGACTTTACAGCTATAGAGTTGGAACATGTGCAATGTGTCTGAAAATGTTTTATGGGTTTTTTCTTACCCATTTTATCCAATTGAAATAGAGGTTTGTGTCAGGGCTTTATCTTGGAACAAGATAATGGTCAAAGATGACAAAGCTAAAACTTTTGCTAAGTGCTGCCATGGTGATAAAACCTACATTAGAACACTCTTCCCACTAGGAAATAGAAAAACAATTAACAAAAACAAAACCCAGCAGTGTTTAATCAGAGTGGACTGGACAGTTTACCTGGCTTCACAGGGGAGATGCTGGTATTTATAGATAATGGGGATATTTTTCCCTACTGCCAGAACACACACATACACAGTGAGAGCACAAAAATTACTGACATGAGATTTGAATGGGCTCGAGAAATCACTAACATGCTGTGACAATTACTACATTAGTCAGCCTCTAAAATTAATCTCACCCGAGTAGGACTGAAGGCTGTTCTAAATGAGCTGTCTGGCTACAACTGCACAGCATGGTTTGTGTTTGTTTTTTATTTGTGTGTGTGTGTGTGTGTGTGTGTGTGTGTGTGTCCTTGTGTGTGGACAAATTTAGCTTCAATACCATTGCTTTATGGATATAAATAATGCAAATGTTTTAGCCATACATGTAGACTATATTGAGTTGTGTGGTTTGTTTAAAGGGCGCACAAGACTTTAAAATAATGTACTTCAACTACAGTAGGCCATATAGTGTTAAATTCCAAAGGAGTAAGCATGCTTATATGACCTCAATGTGATGGCCTACAATTTAAAACATGTGCAATGGCCTGACTCTGTAGTCATTTGGCTAAAATACACCTTGCTCTGCATCCCTACCATGTATTATCCAACAAAAATGGAAAAGATGAAAATAAACCTGAAACTTTTCCTTGATTAAAGAAGCAGAAGAACATGCATTAAGTCCCCCATCAGGTGGCATTCCAACCTATTTCTCAAGGCTGAATTGAATGGAAAAGGCTGTGCAGGAAAGGTGGGTCATGTGAATTCATTTCTAATGTGATTGGAATGGCCTCCATGGGGATAAATCTGATCAAAACCATTGGAGTGCATCCACTTTATGTGATTTTGTATAGCCACTCCATGCTTGCAATCAGCAGCCTGTTGAAGAGGGTATGGAGATGAATTACATTCCCTTTGTTAGTAGAAATTATTCAATTTGTTATCTTTTTGAGAAGCACATATTTAAGAAAATGTGAGGGTTGTTTATTTATCCCTACACCCGTCTTCTTCACTTTGTTTAACCAACTGCCCATTTTTTGAACGGATGTTCAACGGATGTGACAAATAACCACATAATTAAATTAATTCTCTTTGTTACCTTTATAACAATTTATCTATTTACAAGTAACTTTGCACTTCTTAACCACACGTGCTTTTGATTTGAAGTAGCTAAAAAGAAGCCATGAAAGACCAACTGCATTTCAGGCTGCCACAGTGTTTCCTCTATATTCATTCATATGGACTAGAATAAAATGTAACTTGCTTTTCTGTACTGCCCACAGCTGACTGGGGCTAGTGTGAAACAACGGCAAACCTACCACACACAGACAAACAAATAACATCCATCCAATAACTAGTCCAACATTCAGTTTTTTGCAAGTATGCTATGTGTGCAGTTGACCAATTCGCTCATGGGAAGGCACCTAAACCATGTAGACTATTGTACCCACTTCTCTTCGTCAAGCCTTTTAATTATCTAACCTTAGTGTCAAGGCTATAACAAAACAGCATGCTCTAAGTACCGGAACTGAGTTAAACAAAGTGTACTTTTCTGAACATTCATTGAGAAATGAACATTACAAGCCAAGCTAAATGGTTACTAATTAATCCTGTTAAGCTATGCAATAATAAGCATTAATAAAAGTATCAAGAATAACACCAAACTTTCACACACCCAATATTTGCACAAGATAGTAATATATTATAACTTTTTATTTGGTTCTGAAAATACAATTCAATAACTACAAACAAAAGAATAATCAAAAGAGGAGCTTCAATCTGCATTTTACAGGTGTAGTGCACAAATCTTACACCCAAAGACAGCCAGTTCCAGTGTTATGGATAGCTAAATGCCCAGACATCTTTATTATTTAATACACCCTGACCAGCCATGAACTTGACTGAAATCTCAATCTCTCTAAAAATATTCAACATAGGTGAGATTTCCAGATAGACATGGACACATATTGAATAAATAGAAACAAGTAGCAATTTTTCAGGGCTTCCTTATAAATATTACACACACGTGTCTTCACATATAAATCTAATTTCCACAAATTTTCCCTTGTGTCTAAATTGCAAATTAGTGTTTCGGTCGGTCATGACCATGTGTTGATTATATAATATGGTCTCAGACAAAACATTATAAAACAACTCACAACCTGAAAAATAAGAGGAAAAACATGCAACAATGTTGGTTTAATCGAGTAACCACCTAAAAGACAAAAGAAAAAAGTAATAAATCCTTAGAATCTTAGACGCTTACGGTGACTGTGTAAAAATATGTGTTATCCGAAATGTGTTATCAGAAATCTGTTATCACTAAATAAAAGTTCAATATTTCAACTGTCCTTGGTGTGGTTATATGTTGGCACATGTGGCTGTTTGGCTGACATACGTATGTAACTTAAAATGTACATTTTATTAATGTCTGGATTTTAAAAAACAGTCTCAAAGACATTACGCACACTTTGTTTGCTGTCTTTATTTCTCTAATGTATGGCTGCCATATTGACTATAATTATAGCTTCAACATGACTATTTTCATTCACTGACTGAAGAGGGCAAATCAAGCAGCATACACAAGAGAATGAAGCTGTCAGAAATGTATAATACAAAACTGTGACCTCTGTCACCTGTCTTTATAAATTAACTCAGTTTCAGTAAAATCGCCACTACTGGTCGCTATTAACGCTCAGACATGTTATTATTCACCGGGTGTAAAAATAAAGGTTTCTGTCCATTTGGATACAAACTGCACATGATCAGCTGTGATGCTGTAACCCTCCAATATTCAAAGGACAGGTTCTGTGTGGTGAATAGTAGCAGTCATTTGATCATATACGTACATACAGTATATACAATCATACAGCTGACCCAAGTATCTCAAAACCCAGCAAAGCTAACAAGTCAACAGACACAGTTAGGCAACATTAAAAAGCAGTTACTGTTAGCAAACCACAGAAGAGACATGTCGCCTGCTCCTACTATCTCAAATGTAGCAGGAGTCACTGAGTTGCCATTTTTCTGCAGTTAAGACTGCAATATAAAATAAATATGGTATTGTGGTTTATAAAAGGGAGGGTAAATATAAGGAATGCTTTTATTATATTCCATGTTGCAGAGACTGAAATCCTTTCACACATCAATGATAAGGTAGATAAATAAAATAGTAGGGGACTAGGGGCTGGTTACATAAAGACAGACTTCATCTGTGGCTTAGATGCAACAAACAGACGAACTTCAGATATAATTATTGAGTAGGATTAATTGTTTGTGTTCTGCATGAATTAATACTCTTTTGATATAAAAAGGTACAGTGAATCAAGCCTTTCAAGCCACTCAGTTGCATTCAAACCAGCCAAAAAAAATTTATTGTGGAATAATTTAGACTATTAATCTCTTTCTGTTGTCATTGCTCACTCCACAACCTGTTAGCAAAGCACAAATTATGAGGTACGATTTTCTATAATCAATCATTATTGATTGTTATTTCAGAAACACAGCTATTTTGTTACATGGCCTGGGTTAGGCTTCTTTTTTAATCCAAAGAAGTATTCAATGAGTATAAGAAAACAAAAGGCTGAACTAGTGCAGTACATCAGTCTACATGTTGTTCCAACCAGCTCCAGACTGAAGCAACCTCCTAAGATTTTAGCATATATGAACATATATGAAGAAACAGAGCTTTAATAGAGAATATGGAATTCGGAAATGCAAATTTACTCTACTGATTACCTCTCCTTCTCTTTCACACATTAAGACACTTCAGTTTGTGACAGCACGTAAGAAACTGGCCATGAAGCTGAGACAACATGGCAGTGTTTTGGAAATGTTAACAGAAAATGGGATTAAGTGAAAAGTCCCCCATAAAATTTGTATCTTGTTGTAACATGTTTTGTTGCACACATGTATCCTTTTAACCCTCTCATACTGCACCCTTAGTGTGGAGAAGTTGATCATTATAAATTTGCTGTCATTATAATTATACATTATTAATTTCTAATTATGCAGCTTCTGACACAGTGATAAATGTTTCACTATAAAAAGAAGTTCCACGTGTCCACTGAAACAAAGGCAAATGTACACAAAAGTCAATTAACTGGGTACAAAAGTTGTTGTCCTAACCACACTGGCTCTGAATAAACCCCTGGTAACTACTCTAGTGTGATTTTTTTACTTCACTAAAATACAGTAGAACACTTTAACTAGGACAAAATCTGCTAGAATCATGTCATATGCATTCGGTCTAAATTAAACTAGGGCGCACTGTGACACGGCAGCCTCTCAGGTGGCTACCGTAGATTATTTTTACACCCACAGAGTCGTTTTCTGGAGTGCCAGGACAAATTCTCTTCTCTCCCCTCCCTCGGTCCCTCTTTTTCTTCTTCCTCAGCCTACCCTTTTTCTTTACCACCATACTCAAACTCTTCCTTCACATATGCTCTCTCACTTCTATTGTATCTCTTGCACACCTGTTTTAATTTTCTCCTCTTTTAAGCTATTGCTTTTAAACTTCCACCACTCCCCTTCTGCCCCATCTTTCTCTGCTCAATCAATCTTACATTCAAGTAGAACAATGTCCTATTCTCAGTAATGCATCTATTTCCTCACATTCAGCTTCTCCTCATGCAATATGCCCTCTCCACCTTTGTACTGTTTCTTTTCTATGCCTCCAACTCTGTCTAAAGGTTATCCTTTGCCTCCCACTTTCTTACTCATTCTTCTCTCTCAGTAAATATACAGTATAACCTATATACACACACAATACATATGCCAACAGACACACACCTCTTATTTGTCTACCTGTTTTCATCTCCTGCTGAACGTCACTTCCTATATTTTGTTTTGTTTTCTATTCCTTTTTATATCACTCCACATGCTGCTGTCACACCCTAAGCCTCCCTCCCATTGAGAAAAAATAATCCTGTTCTAATTATATGAGAAGATGTTTAAGATATTTAGGATAATTGCCCCATTGATGACACAAAAAGTTGTATAATTAAAATCACAATAAAACCCTACAGACATGTGCTTTTAATTACTGTTCATGAGCAAGAATTATGTGCAGTTTGTCTTTATTTTTTTAAAACTTGAAGTCTGGCAAACATTTCAATAATGTTGTGCATAACTATTCAACAATGACGTGAGAATATCTAACCAACCTAACCGTTCTTACCATGTAATGTCAGGGAACCTTGCTTTTCGAGTATCTTTCTTAGAGAAGCAGTATGTGCTCTCATAGTCAAGAATGAATATCCATGCTCATGTCAAACCAGTTTATGTATGACTGTAATACCTTGTAACAAAGTCAACCTTCAATACACGGATTTGTCATGGTTTTGCACAAAGCTGTGCTGTAAGATTTAACCTCGGACTTCAGCTCCATCTGTATCACTGTGTAACTCAATTATTTTGATGTCTTTTTAATTATTTATTAGGTAACCTTTTTGCTCTGGACAGCTTAGTCAGACCATTTCTGATCACTTTCTCTTCATGGCACAACACGTTCCAGTTCCACTTTCCCTAGCTGTCTACCTTCCCCGACTGTCCATCTGTACATTGCTTCATGAAAGAGTTTGAACCAGTGCTGCTGTCTTCATGCCGTGTACCACCCTACATTTTTAATTTTTCTTATCATCCAGCTGCCACTAATACTCAATGTAGGTCAATAAAGAGGGCACACACTCTTTCTCTCTTTTTCTTTCTTTATCACATACACACAAATACATATACTAGGGCTGTCAAAATTTACTAATCAGAGAAAATATAACATGTTAAAAAAACAAACACTGATCACATTTCATGGTGCCCTTTTACCAGGTACATCAAGAATAAAAAAAACAATGCACCCCAAATCTAAACAACTACTGCCAACTAAATCAGAGCAAAGTATATGCTGCAGCGTGGGCCAAGTACATTATCTAGTTCATTGGCACAAATAAGATAGGGACAGGTAAGTGGTAAACCAGTCTATATAAGCATAACCACGGATAGTATGGGTGTTGGGGTTGCTGCAGCATTCCAGCCCCTCCATCATGTGGGCCAACAGAGCTTATTTTGCTAGTTTTACATTTACATTGTTCTTGGAATGAGTTATCACTGCATTAATAACTTCACTTCCCATAAAAAATAATAGAAACTCAGATGATTCGTTTCACAACCCAAAAATACTCGTATAAAAAATGATTAATACAAAATATGAAGTAATAAACCAGTCAAACAAGCATTTGCTTTCTGCCAACCAACCCGACCACTGTAACTTTCACTACTTCTCTCATTATTATTATTACGCAATTGTAAATATGCAGACATCCCTCACACAGCACATGAGGACAGAGTACAATATAATTAACCGTTCTGACCGATACTGACTAATCATGAATAATTAATTAAGTTACCAATGTTGCGACACCTGCAGAAATGTGCACAGAAGTTCTCAGCGTGGACATGTTCTATATGAATGCTTTTACAAATTCACAGGAAATAATTCTACATACAGCTGGTAGCTACAAACTAAACATGTGAACCTCGGCAGACAAA
>JAUBNQ010000028.1:14512774-14534972 GCA_032353495.1 Ctenopoma kingsleyae | reverse complement strand
CTTTTACAAATTCACAGGAAATAATTCTACATACAGCTGGTAGCTACAAACTAAACATGTGAACCTCGGCAGACAAAACGTATACATACTAGGGCTGGGCGGTATGACCAAAATTCTATATCACGGTATTTTTCAAAAAAAAATTCTGACGGTTTCACGGTATTCAACGATATTTTTCCCCCATGCATGAGTGGTTGTTGATCATATTTCCACTGATTGCCAGAAGAGCGCCAGATCACAACAGGAGTCATTTCAGTTTGCCTTTCCCATAGAACAGGTCTATACATCATACCGCCTGCTCTCGTCTCTTTTCCAGGTGAGGCGCAGTTCATCTCGAACGAGCCTATTTCTGTGTCTACATGATTGTGCATTTACAATTCTCCTCTGCTCTCTGTATCCGCACTGATGCGCGCAAACACACGTGCACAATCTGTTAATTTGTCATTAAATCAACAACGCTGTAAACCTAAGAGAAGCACTAGCAAACACGTCTACAAGTGACATCTGACTGGAAAAAGTGGAGCTTTTTCAGTTTTACCTGAAGATGTGGAGGTTGCTGATGTTAGTTTAATACATCCCTGGTACTCCACAGCATGTTTGTGGCTAACGTTGTGCAGCAAATTGCTCCTGTTGCCACCTCCAGTGACAACTTTAGCTCGTTAGCACTTGCAGTAAATAGTTGTTTGGACCATGTCCGCGCTTATAAAACCAAAGAAACTCCAGACAACAGACACGGCTCTTTTTCAGCAAAAGTTCTTCTGTGTCATCATGTTCAACTTCATCGTCTGCTACAGCTTCTCTGTTCATTTTCAAAGCTCAGTATCTCCACTAAAGCAGTTACTGTGGTATAGCAGTGAAAGCGGTCCCCCCTTAAACTGTTTCCTGCTGCGCTACACTCCGAATGTTGTTTAGGCTATTTAAACCAGTATTCGGTATTTCGGTATTACGGTATAAGAAAATCCATATCATAACAAAAATAAAAACTGGTTTTTGGTATGAACCGGTAAACCGCCCAGCACTAATACATACTGCTCATATTGCAAGACCTCACTCGTTAATCAAGTTTATTAAAATTTCTTGCTCATCTTGCAAAACACTCGCAGACCAAGTTACTCGCAATCCAAGGTTCCACTTGCAGCTATAGATACACATTTAGCATTACAGTCAAACACCAATGCTCAATATTTGTTGGTACTATGTCAGGCACAGTTTGTGGTTGTGTTTTAAACGACTATATTTTAAATAAATATTTCTATTCTCCATTGTATATCCATTTCTATGAAGGAAAAGGAAGCAAAAATATTTGACTCCACTCTTTCAACAAAGCAGGACAATATAACACCACAGGAATTAAAAATACCACAAAGTCGAGGAGTCTCGTCCCTACTGCTTCTCTAACAATCTAACAAAAACTCCGCTGAACTAGATCCCAGAGAAAAGGTTGACAAAAGCCCTCCCTTGGTAAACTTACACCCTACTCACAGGCACACAAGCAAGCACACAACTGAGTACTAAAACACACTCTCCCTGCAGAGATTAATATATTTCATCTATATCGCACAGCTCTGATGGACTAGGTTGACAGAGGGGATCTGTGACCTGTCAAGGCAAGCAAAACACTTTGTCCCTCTCTTGCGTTTTTATCACTTTTTTTTTCCTACTGTCTTCTTTATATTTTGCCTCTCTTCTCACTTACTGCCTTGCCCCTCAGCTGTCTTTTTTCTTATTTGATCTCTGTATGATTTATTACAAGCTGGTGTGGAAAAAAGGCTGTTAATTGTTCTGTAAAACTGAAGGAGACACACGGATCAAAGGAAGATTCATTTTTATATTTTTGATCAGAGACACACTGCTGTTTTCTTTTAATTAACATAGTCTAGGCTTGTGTGGTTGAGGGCTGTGTGACTAGTTGTTATTCAGTGTGTTGTTTGATTTACAGCTACCTAAAAGCGCAACAGGTCCACAAAATATGCTGGAACATTTGAAACTGGGCAGACACTTTTTATTGATCTTATACTGTATGTTATATTAACTTAAATTGAAAGACAGCTAACTAGCTGACTAGTAAGATACTGTAGATAATAAGCCGACTTATTATCTGAGAGCCAGACCATTGCTCAGTCAGGCAATAAATCAGGTAGTATGATCTCTTAAAACTGCTTGTCAAACGACGAGTAATCTGGTTATTATAATTATAATTTGGTTAATTTGTAAAACTAGTCTGGGATAAGCAATTAGAGGCAATGTATGCTCAAACACTAGCATTGTGCACATGTATAAAACAACATAAAATGGTTTTCATGTTACCTTAAATGGAAGGGACTTTTCACTGCAAGGGCTAATGGGTAGAGACTGGAGGCTGCTGGCAGGACTTGTCTCTGTGCTCTGCAAAACACAAAAACAAATATAAAAATAATATCAACATGATATGATTTGTGATATACCTTGTAGGTAATTTCTTTTTAATTCTTGTAACTCCATTGACTTGCTCAGCAATATTGGTACAAATATTACACATTCTATACACACCTGGCAACCCATTCAATAAAAGAATAAACTGTGGCATAAAAGACTAGAGTTGTCAAGATTAAGTGTTCATTTAGGCTGCTTTTTACAGAATATCTGTAAGGAGATATTACATCTAGTGTTTTAATGTAGATGTATAGCACCTTTGGATCACAAAAATGTATGATAACTGGTTTCAGACAACTTGGCTAAGTCCATGTTGTAACTTGAGTTATTTCCTGGTTTCATACATTATCTCTGTGTTTTCTAACACCAGCTGTGAGAAGACACATTTGGCTTTGCTCCTCAACACAGGTGTCTAGTGGGCAGAGAGCAGAGGCAGCTAGAGGGAGTTCCAAAACACACAACCACACACAGCAAACTGCACACATTTCATACTTTCATGTAATGTTTAAGCAGAAAACCCCAAACATCAAAAAGAGGATACACTGATGTAAATGTCACCTACATGGGCTTATGATAGGACAGATGGAAAGCAGAAATGGATAAAGTCTTCACCCAGGACCACTGATATTGTCATTATGCTGCATGGTAAAAACAGACACAAGGATGGAGGACATAACAAGATACATAAAAGGATGTGATAGGGAAGAGGGAGAGGTAAAGTGAAGGATGACTACATGTTTTACAACCATTTTCTGATAAGATGTACTTCTCGCCATCTGCTGCCCTCTTGTAGATTTATATGCAAACCAACCTTGCTGTTGTTTTAGAGAGACGACCATACTTACAATCAAGAAGCCTTAAAAAGACGATGTGCATATTTTTGGCCTATTTTCAAGATTTGAAGGTAGCTTTGAAAAACATTAGAGCCCAAGCATAAACTTGATGGTTTATTGGTTTGGCTGACCTTTTAAGGAAGCATGCCTCCCTATCAGAATTATAGGTGTGCCATGGCATCAGGCCCTCAATGTGTCATCGGTGATCAATGCCTTTCCATATGCAGAGAGACAGGAGCACAGTCGCTGACACCAACACACACTCTCAATGTCTCTTTTTCTCTCACCCACACACACACACACACACACACACACACACACATTCTTTTTAAGGTCACCCCTGTCCCACAGGCCTTACCACACAACTGTCCCTACAATTAGCTGTGGTTCAGTAAAAAGCCTTTCAGATTTAAGAATGGATAAAGCTGCCTGAGAGCTCCGTATTTAATGACCTGCACTACCCAGAAGCAAAATGTCTCAAGATGATGAATGACCTAAGAAAGCAGGTTTTGTAGTTTGATACACCCCTTTAATCACATTCACACATCAGTTAAATCAAGAAATGAAAACACTGAATAACTCATCTATGCATTCATGCCCACTCGCTCTCTCTTTGACATTTGGCGTTTTATTGGAAGGCAGCTCCATTAGCAGCATACTGTCATGTAATTTAGTGAGTTCTTGGGCAAATACAGGATGAGAGCTCTGAATCTGAAATACCAACTTTTCTTTACTCAGTCTTCTCCTAGTGTTTTTTAGTCCTGGGCTTCAGGTTGCACTGTTTCACACATCCATACACATATGCGGAGTGTAGTGGTAAGAGGTTAACCACACTTTTAAGGATGGTGATGGATTTTTAATTTTTAATTAATTTTTGGATTAATTTTTAAGGATAAATTTCTGCAATGACCACAGAGACGAATGCCACTGTCTGAAATGTAATGTACAAAAGCATTTTCAAATACATTTTTGTCATATAAAAAGCTATCCCTATAACAACACTATGCTGCTCAAAAGATTTGGTAGCAGCAGCAAGACTAAGCTGCTGCCACAAGTCAAGCAGCTGCCTCAGGGGAAACAGTCACTGGGATGAATAGACAGGGCTGCAAAGGCACAAGCTAACAGGGTCTGGCAGTACATGTGTGGATACTGTGCAAATATGCCCACAAAGACTGTGAGTATATGCTGCAACAAATGGGACCGTCACAGTTTTGCTAGAATCCACATCTGACATTGACAAATGGGGATCATTGCGTTAAGCAACATTAACGCACACGTGGACAGTGGCATTTTAGAAATGTTCCTTCGTGCAACCAACAGGATAAACTGCTGAAGGAAAAATAAATCAAGGGTACATGGAGTCTCTATAGTTGACTAAAATATGCTAATTTGACAAATATGATGCACCATAACAGAGGACATTATGAGATATGACGCATTATCTGGCCTGGTGGTGATGTAGAAACTTTGTGTGGGAGACTTTTGTTGTCACCACTTTTTGACAGCAACTGAGGAACTGGCATATTGGCAGGCGGCGGCTAGCTAATAGCTCAGTGGGTAGAGCAGTCGTCTTCAAACCCGAGGGTGAGCGGTTCAATTTCCAGTCCCTGCAGACTACATGTCGAGGTGTCCTTGGACAAGACACCGATAACCCGTAGTAGCGCTGACACAGGTCTAGGAGCTGTCCAACCAACAATTTCCCCAAGGGATCAATAAAGTATCGATTATTATTTGTTATGTTTTAGTTTTTATTGTCCTGTATTTTGTTTAATAATGACATATTTTATTGAAACCCTTGGGGAAATTGTTGTTTGGACAGCTGCCAGACAGTACATGTCAGTACTAGTTCAGGGGTTCGTTGTGTTGTCCAAGGACACCTCAATATGTAGCCCAGTGGGACTGGGAATCGAACAACTCGTTCGTAGACGACTGCTCTACCCACTGAGCTACTTGCCGCCCCTATTCTAGGTCTCCTGGACAGTTAAGCTGTAAAACAAGGCGTTATGCATAAAGTTGACCAACATAAATGAACATATGCTTTTGCTTAAAAATCTTCATACATTTCTTCTTAAATGATATTCTCTTTTTAAATTATCCAAATCCCATCAAGGGAAAAGGCCAGTGCTCAATGCAGCCTCAGAGATTTTTTCTTGTAATGTAAGAATAGATCTCTTTTTCAGCAGACAAAACAAATCTGCTGTTTATTGATCAGATTTACTGTATTTGAGTGACAGAAAGGTAAAAGATTGGTGGTCTTGTTTTGAACATATTTTCAGTCAATATTTAGTCTTTTTATTTTCTTGGGTTATGCAAGCATACTATCAAACAAACCAGAGAAGAGAATAGACAAGAAGAGAAAAGATGTTAGGTTAGGGGCTGCAAGTTAAGGTAAACAAAAGAAAAGAACATGAGATTGGGGCTCAGTTTCAGAAGGTCAAATGCAAAGCATATAGACATAACGATGCACCCTCCCCTAGCTGCAGAATGGACTACATCTGCTGACGGAACGTAACAAAATTTGCAAGTTAATGACACAACAGAGCAAGCAAAGAGGGCAAAGTATCTCCTCTTTCATATTCATGTTCTGCTGCTGTGTATCCTCTCTTTTTCTTGCACTCCCTTTAGTCTCTCCATCACCACTCTAGTTCATGTCTCTCTGCTAATTATTATTTTAACATTTTCTCTCTTACAGTAGTCCTGGGAGAAAAACCACAGAGATGAACAGTAAAGAGAGACAGGGAGAAAGCCATACATATGCCTCTGTGGACTGTAATTCAGATAGGTCCTCGCAGCTAGCTTTGATCTTAGTTTAGACATACTAATGGTGGGGTATTAGGGAAGGTCTGGTCTCCCTTTTATATCTCTTTTGTGTATTTGGATTTGTGAGTGTGGGTTTGTGTAATATTGCTTCATTTGGTAAGGGTCAGTCACCCATGTAGATTACAAGAAAACAGCAGCCAGACATTACTAATGGAAGTTCTTTCAGCTCAACTTCCAGAGCTTATGGTATTACTAACGTCCCTCTTTGGTATGTAAATGTTTAGTACACTTTGAAGACATAATCACAAAGGGTATTAGTGAAAATAGAAGCACTTCATTTCACAACAAAACTTACACAATAGATTAAATACCATCATACAAAAACATCCAAATAACTAGTCCTATTGAAGCTATCCTCACAAGTGTTGAGCTTCTACTTCTGTTTGGACCTTTTCCAAATTCTAAATGACTTAATTATAATTCTGGCCTGGAATGGACTCTAACTAAAAACCAAAATTTACATTTAGAGGTTGATTGTATATTTTATCATTATGACTGAAAATCTGGCTCAATTCAAGCTTGCTGCAAATGGCAATTACCAAATAAAGAATGCAAATAACATTTACGTCTGTTTTATATACTCCAGTAAATTCTCGATTAGTGATAAAATTATGCTACAAGTTTAAAAGCTAGAAAACTGTTCTTTTCTATTTACATTCTGGTGTAAGACAGTCCCAGACAGCTAGAAAAGCCTGCATGACAGCACAGGGTGGTCATTAATATGGTTCACTAGTTTTTCAGTTAAACCTTGTGCAGCTATTGCAATGTGTCACTGCTTTACTAAGTGATTATTACAGCTAATCATGTCTATAATGGTTTGGATATCATTTTACGGTTTCTCTGACACTCATACTAAGATGGTCTCAAAGCCTGAGGTAAAACTTTGGCTGGCTTTAAGCAGGCTGACATGTTTGAAGAACAACACTCTCAAACTGTGGAATTAGTGTGTGCAGTCTGCATGTGTGCATATAAAGAATATAAGCCTCACAGTTTCCATCTCCTCCGAATGTAGAAACGTATTAAGTTAACAAAACAAAGTGATTGTAGAGACCTTTCGAGGCAGTATAGCATGCACTTTGAGATGACTTTATGGTGTTGAAATAAACTGACTGTTCGTGTGTTTATGTGTGTAACCCACCTCCTGCAGTGTCCGTCTCAGTCTTAAAAGAAGGGTTTTGACAGCAGTACAGTCCTGCTGCATCAATCTGAGTGGAAGGGCCTCTAACCCTGGGGGTAAGGACTCATCTTCCCTCCCCAAACCCAGCCCTGAGCTGCAGTCAGGCAGAAGGCTGGTCGGACGGCTGGGCTCCCTGGAGGAGAGGTAGAGTGAAGGAAAAAGAGAGGAATAAAGTTATTTAACATTAGTATGTGTCTGTGTGAAAACTTCATTTGTCATCGACCTGTCTTCACTGCTCCCCACTGGCAACCAGTGGAATCTCATCTTCGCTTCTGGTTGTAACCGGTACAGATGATACATTACTGCGTAATGTCAAGAATGCCACCTGCTTCTGAAAATGCCAATAGTGCAGAATCCCTTGGGATATCATACATTGTGGACATGTCTGTGTTATACTGACAGCAGTGGTGATACATACATCTGTTTTTCACACTTTCAGATATTTAAAGCCACTATGTGAAGATTTAAAATGTCTCATTGTGGCCAGTCCCCAGTTGTAGGAAAAAAAACAGCAAATGAAATACATTGTGAAAAGACATGAGCAATGAGTCCGAAAGAGAAAGAAATAAAGACTTCTACAGAGAGGAAAACAAACATTATGTGAGTGTTGGTGTGTGTGTGTGTGTATATATAGGACTTCTCAGTTGCAGTGGTGCATATCAAACTCTTTTTTTAATTAACAAAGGTTTCTGCATTAACCACAGCAGACCTACTGCCCACTTGACAGATAGAGATGAAATCTATCCAAAAAAAAACTAAAAAGAGTCACTGTTTAAGACTTGGTTATAAACAAGCCTCTGAAACAATGCAACTCTCCATTTCTGCACACAGCTGTGACACTTTTGTGGTGGTTTAGATTTGGATTTCGAGACACACGATATAAACAGCAGAGAGAGATCAACCAAAGCACTGTTTTAATTAACTGTCCTATCTGAGAAACAGTCCATTAAACAGTAAACAGGCCTCTGGAGCAATATGTCTTTGGTCTCTGATGCATGGCCCCAGTAACACCTGTCACCTTCAACACCAATTTATTACAGCAGAGGACAAATATTGGGAGAAAATTTCAACAGAAGTCAGGATTGCTCAGTGTCACAGCATACCTCATATTTCTTTGCCTTGCAGCCAACAGTAAAACTTAATCTAAGCAGCGCAACTGACCTTATCTATAAAACTCAATCTTCATAGGCATTTCATTACTCAGAGCCCACTGTACTCGTTGTGTCAGTGTTGAGAGTTTAACTTTTAGTCTCTAAACAAAAGTTGAAACAGTGTTTTAGCTTGACCTTTAACACCTTGCCTGGACACTACATACAAAATAGGAAATACTTTACAAAAACAAAAGCAATTATGAATATAATTTCATGATTTGTCATATCTACTTGGGGGGCTGATCAGAGGTATGGATATACAACTGGAACTGTTTTAATGTCTTAACTCTTTGTGTCTTTTGTGATCTGAAAAGTTTTGATAAAAACTTTAAAATAAGTAAAGCTAAAGATTAAAATATAGAAAATCGAATTAAGAGATTGGAAAGAATACAATAAAATATATGAAATTCAACATGATATACAGTAATTGCCTCCAAGAAAAAATAAGTTTTGTCAAAAAATTAAAAAGCAGAATGTGTTCTTTTTGACTACAAACGATCGTAGTCAGCTTTTCAACCAGTAGAAATGTATAAGATGACCCTTAATTCACCCAATCAAATTTTTTATGTCAAAACCCAGGACATTAAAAGACAACTCAATCCTCATCTTCAAGGCCAATATGCTTGGAAAGAATAGAACCATTAAGAATAAACAGAATATGCACACAACACTTAAAATTATAAAATCCGCCTTTTTTACTGTGAAGTTTAGTCACACTGATTCCGAGGCCTCCCTCCCAGCTATCTAACTCCAAGTTAGCACAACTGTAGAATTCTGTGAACAAACATCAGAGCTATTCTTGATCATTAGCAAACTATGCTACACATGTAATATAAAAGTAATATGAATCAAAATCTCAAGAGACTCGGTTCATTCACCATTTATTCATGCTGTAGGGACAGAAATTTCCCCAGTCCCCAGAGTGTCAAGCAATATTATTCAATTATAGGAACAAATTCACGATTATAGACAATTTAGTCATTTCAGGAAGTCAAAGAAAGCTCCCATTAAGAAAACTAAATTTAACCCACAGATTCATCAAATGTGTTTAAATAAACTAAACTCATGCAATAACATTTCTCTTCTGAGTTGTGATATTTTGACAGGAGTGCATAAAGGGGGAATGTGTATCTCACCTTCTTGATGACATTTTCAAAAGGTGAGCAGAGAAATACCAACCCCCTGTCTGAAACCACAAAGACAACCAGTGAGTTCACAGTCTGCATATCAAGAAAAAGTGGGAGAGGGAGGGATGGCCGCTCTCTGCAGACATAGATGCAGAAACAAGAAGCTCTTTATCATCAAGAGACCATGTTCAGTTTGACCGATAGCCATTTAAAAGGTAGGTGAGAGGAAATTAGATGCCTTTTGTCCCATTGTCCTAGAAAAATCACCACGTAAACAGCGACAGGGAGCATTAAGTCAGACAGCAAATTCTCCAGGAAAAATGTTCTTTGAGTAAAACAAGACCATATCACTAAAACATCAATCAACATAAGCCACTCCAAAGACTTGTCAGTGAAAAGGTCAAACTGAATTGCTCCCTCATTTACCCTCATACTTTTTTCTTCTTCTTTACTTGTTCTCTGTGTTGCTCTTTCTTTTCACGGCTTCTTCCCTCACCTTTCGCTCTGTCTAACTCTCATTCTCACTTTCTATTCATCAATCTTGAACTCTGGACTGCTCCCTCGACCTTCCATCTTTTACTTTTCTTTGTTCACCTGCCCTTCCCTCATTCAGCCCCTCTCAACCCTTCCTCTGAAGAGTTTGTCTTCCATCTATACAGCTCTCCCCTTGCCCCATGCCTCTTTTTCCCCCTTGTCACTGTGACAACCACTACACTATACTGATGCAGTATCAAAGCCTAAACTGTCCCCCTGGGGATTCTGCTAAGGCCCTCAGACAAATGTCTGAAGCTTGCTGTCTTTTGAGGACAGGTGAGTCATGGCCAGATCCTGCATGAATTCAATTTTACAAACCCTTTCTGCACAAATCCAGATATCATCCCAACCTGTTAACAGAAGTCATGAGAACAGATCCAAACCTGTTAATTAAGTTCATAGGCTACACTTACCTGTTACATTAAAACTCACTCAGGCTGTACATTTGTAAGGTTTTCATAGTGGCCAGTGTATAGTCTCAATCACATTAACAAAGCACTCATATTTAGTATATAATAATATAATATAATAATATAATAAGTAATATTTATCACTGATTACATATTGCACCACTCAACTATAACCAATTTTGCGTCATCCTAAGGGACTCCATACTGTCAGTAACTTTTACCAGGGTTGGGGTTTGGATTCTTCTTTTACCTCTGTGGTGCACATCAAATCCACAGTGTAACAAGAAAAGGAGCAAGAGAGAGGTTCAAAACACACAAGTGCCCCCTGAAACAATAACTAATAATAATAATAATAATAATAATAATAATTAATACTTCAAGGTATAAGATGGGAAATATTTTTGGTTAAACTGAGCAGCTGGGGGCTGTAAATGTGGTTTACTGTGGACAACAGTTTAAAAAAAAAAATGAGAATATGAAAAAAAAAATCTCACCTTGATAGAGATCTCTGGCTTTTCTGTGCCGTCTGTAGTAGTAGAAATGACACAATTGAATCTTTAGCACCAGTTCCCTAAGAAGCTCATGTAGGGCACAGCGAAGTAAAAATGTGAAGTTTAGGGATGATGGATGGCCAGACAGTCAGTCTCTCTCTCAATCTGCCCCAGAAGCCATGTTTTACATTCACAGTATTTACACATTACCAGAACGTTATTTAAAGCATAGCAATTTGGCTTGAGAGCCAAAAAAGCATATATTTTATGAATAGCATAATGAACACACTGACCGTACATCTTCAGCATATTTTGCAAATACAAAGAATAATTTGTACCATCACTTTTGTTTGGTTTGATATTTTAGATCTGAAAAGACTTCCAGCAGAATAGGCTTACCAGGTACCTGATAAACTTAAAGGAACTAAACCTAGAAAAAGGAGCATTAGCAAAGATCGCCAAACTGTGTGTATTGTATGTGCAGTAGTTTTCCAGGTAAGAACAATTTTCATCTGCAAGTAGTTACCTCACACATACATACAAGATCAGTCAAACACGGTTGAAGACAAGTCTATTCAGTAATGATCGATGTTATACAGGCAGGGAGGCCATGCCTATACTCAGGGTCATCTGTCTTTTCACTGGCATGAGCCAGAAGCTCAGCGCTCTCCGTCTACTTCTCTTTTTTTACAATTCTCTCTCACACACTCACATCTTATATGTGTGTGAGTGCATAGAGTAAGGCTCTACAACAGCAGCCAATTAGAAGATTACTCAAGCAGACCAAGGCCGAATTTGATTTTATAAAGATGTGGTATTACACCAGCTAGTGGCTGAAACTTGCACTGCATGACCATGTGAATGTGGAGCTAATTAAATTGAACACATGGATTAAAGTGCAATTAAATATTTTCACTGAGAGATTTCCTTGCCACAGTCTTTTCAGAGTAATTACACAAAAGAAAGAAAAGGTAAACAGGGGAAGAGTGTGAAAAATGCCTGCTTCTTTGCATTGTACTCATGTTTTCTTTTGCACCTTCTGTTCTTGCAATTTATTTTCTCCACTAATGTATTTTCTCCTTCATTCCTTTTTTATTTTCCCGTTAATTCCTCCTTTCCCGTTTTCTCCTCTTTTTAACATATAGCTCATTTTACCTTTTGTCTTTCTCATTTTCACCCTCCATCATTCTGATGCATCTCTCTTCTCTCACAAGTCATTTCTCAACAGCAGTGTTAGAAGTGATCCATTTCACCAACCTGAAAAAGCCAATTATCTGCCTTTTTATGACTTTCATTATTTTACCACTCACAAAGTGTTTTATTACTGGGCTGTTGGCTCTCAGCAACGACACATGCATGCACGCACACACACACACACACACACACTTGTGTATGCCCATCAACACAGGGGATAAACAATACACACAGAGAGCCAACAATACAGAGACGCACATTCCTACATGCACACTTAGATGTCTGGGTTTACATAATGTTCAGTTAGTGTGTGAAGTGACAAATAATGACTGCTAGTAAAATAAATTATGTGTGATTGAAGTGCATTATGTTAAGCAGCAGTGAAGAGGAGTGGGCTGCACCTTTGTCAGTCAGCACTATAAAGACTGCATTGTCTCAGGAATAATAATAGTAAAGGACACTTTAACACAGAGACACAGCGAGAGAGACAGTCAGTCCCCTGTGCCAACTTTTCCCTCGTTACATTTTTACAACAACGACGACAAGGAAGATATATTTATAGGGGCAATCCAACGTTTAGTGTGTGTATAGCTGTGAACACGTGTGTGATCAGGGTGACATTGGCGTGCCATGTGGTGTGCACATGTACAAGTACAGTACAACAGTATGGGAGAATGATCAACTTCATTTGTCACTCCTTCATTCTACCTGACAGACACAGTGTACTCATCTGCATTCAGCACCTGAGGCTACGGACGTTTAATGCTGCCATTAAACTCATCTCTGACATAAAGTGCATCTGTGACTAAAGAGCGAGCAAAAGCCAAGCTCCAGGCAGTGAATTTAATGATAAATTCAAGTCTGCAGACAGAGAAAGGGAGAGAATATAAAACCGATATGGCACGGGTAACTTTCTGATTAACCTAATTGCCCTTTCTGCTTTCCTTTGCACTTTCCTTTACACTTCCTTACAATCTGCACTTGTTTCACAAGGAATGTGTGCCATCTGATTCTTATTCTTTAACCATTCATTTACTCCTGCCTCTCAACTCTATTTTTCTCTCTCTGACTTATATTTAAACATATGATTATGATGTAATTTCTGAGACTGTCCACTTGTCCACATGGCACAATATTAATCCTGTAAAAAAAAAAAAAAAAAAAAGGCTGAAAACCACCACAACATTAGCTTTTTTGTGGGGGAGCAACCTTAGTGAGTTATCCGAACACATTTGCACTAATTACTATCAAAACTGCTTGTTGCTTGGAGAGATCTATTTAATATAGGTCCCATGTGTCACATTACATTTTCCTATTTCAGAGAACATTGCCAAGCCACAAATTTTATCTTGTAGAAAAGCCTTAAAGCAATGTTCCACTAAAGTAGAACGTTCTCACTTTTTGGAACAAAAACCCTGCTATGAGTTCACTAAGTCCACTGAGAAATGTTACTCTTTTAAATTTATATTCTAATGCAGCAACTATATAGTGTTTATCCCACTGTTACTTAATACTACTAGTGTTTGTTCCATTTATTTTAAAGCAATTTTCAGTAATAAGAACGGAATAAATAATCGTGACTGCCAAAGGTGACAACATCACAAAAGCAACCACTGGTTGACTGATGCATTTTTTTTATAAACTCATATCATTAAATTCTTATTAACAATGCTAATTTTCCACCCAAAGGAATGTATCACTTAGACTGCACATTAATGTTTATCTATTCCATTCACTAAAGGATATGATTATTTTGCACTATTTATGCTTTAGAGCTATAATGTGTTTGGATTGTGTTCATTTAAAAGACCTCAGTTTTATTATCTGACCCTGAAGCTAAGAGAAGGTAAAAGTGCAAAAGGTCAAGTGATATTTGGAAAAGTAGTATTACAGTAATACCATAATGTGGAAATTCTATGATAACGCATTTGTCGCCTAAGATGGTAATATGCATCATAGTCAGGAGTAGATAAGATTATACTGTCAGTTCAACAGTGCTGGTTAAAAGCGTGACACAGAGCTCATATTGTTAAAAGATGCATTATAAACATAGTTTTCTGTAGTCTTCAACAGAAAAAAAAACACTGGGGCAGATCTGTACACTTAAGCTATACAATTACAATCTAGTACAATATATATTAAGCAGTAAAACAGAGAAACATCAGCAACACCATTTAATGTTAAATGTGACAAACTCTGCACTCCGGACAGATAGTTTGCAAATGTTAACACATGATGCACACAAACGTAATTTACTGTTCAGTATCACCTGCTTCAACTCTGATTCTGATTAAATGAAATGGAAACATGCAAAGGTACCAGTGATAAGCTTCTGTATCCCAGGATATTAAAAACCATGTATGCTCCTTGTTCACATTTCTTAAAAAGCTGTTTCCATGGCAATATTGAAATAGGCTGTATTTTATATATAGACTGACATTTTTCAGTAGGTTATAAACATGCAAATGCATCTTTCATTCAAAATAAGACTGCATAAGTTGCCTAATTAGGTACGATGCTCATAGAAGACTACAATCATGGCAAGTGGAACCTTTCTTTAAGTGTGCAATAAAGTAATTAGCTTTGCCATAACATTGCCAGAGTTCAGAACTATGCCAATTTTATCTACACGGAAAAGAGAAATGCAAAAACAAGACTTTGTGGTTTTAGATGGTATTAGATGTTATAACGGTTTCTTGATAAACAAAAGTTTTACCAACCCTTCTGTCCCTGTTTGTCCCTTCTCCAGTTATGGCTTGGGGTTTCAGATATGGACAGTGAGCACAGGACTTCAGGAAGCTGCATCAGCGGCTGCATCTAAGAAATAGTCACAGCATACAACTCCCTGAACCACAAATTATTGCTTTTACATTTTTGCTCTGAGCCAGGTTAGCTGTCCCCCCTTCCCTGCTCCCAGTCTTTATCCCAAGCTAGGATAAACATCTCTACTTAGCACACGTGTCTGAGATTGATATCTCTCGGTAAGCAAAAGAATGTATGCTGCAAAATGGGATATCCTTTTATCCTTCCTTTATCCTTTTATACTTCCCATTTAGTAATCCAAAACTAATTACAATTACAAGCCTCTGACTAAAAAGTATCCTGATGACTGCTATGAAGAGTTTTCCTCCTCCAGACCCTAGTTTTTTGTGATGCTGATGCTACTGTAGCTGCTACACACAGCCACATGAACCTGAATATGAAACGTTATGTCAGCAACACATTCTCTTGGGAAATTATATGTTGTAAGCATGCTTTTACATTGCCAGTAGCAGAAAGAATGTGTTTGAGGAGCAAAGCAGTGGGGAACATCTTAATGCAGAATGCAAAATTTAGCATTTTGGTGTTTATTTCCTAAGAACCATTCTCTAATCTCAGCATGCTGTATCAAAAATATGTTCAAGATCAACACACAGTATGTTGTAGTCCACAACAAAAGGAGATAAGATAAAAAGATGGGAGACAGACAATGCACAAAGAGCCAAAAACAAAAGAGTACCCCTTTCTTTGTTATTCAAATATCCTCCATATGCTGCAAAATGGCTTTGCAGTTCAGGAAAACAAACACTCATGTCATATGTTTTACAATCTGTTAACAGAGAAAGCGTGAAGACTACTTCCACTCATTAATAGAAAAGACCACTTGACAAAAAAGAAGTGGAAAGCAAAGATATGACTTATTTGTTGCCGATCAAGGTTTTCTCTGTGTTACAAATCAGAACCACAAGCTCCTGCTCAAAGCAAGAGGGTAAAAAAAAGCCAACACTAATTAGTCTCCCTGTGTTGAACATTTAATAAACCCAACAGAGTGAAGTAAATTAGAAGTGAAACCACAGCAACAAAATATGCATGACAACGGACATAAACTACTAGGTTTTTAACATGTTTAGCCTATTAGGCTGGTCCTAAAAATGTCAGAGCCTGTAGACATTTCTTTACATCGGGCCCTTCTTATGATTATTTGTGGGCATGGACTTAAAAGACTTAAAAGAATGTGTCAGTAATACAGAAAAATAACACAATTTATTTGATAGACAATGTGCAACAGTTATGAATATATATCAAACTGAACAGAGAGGGAGGGGCATTTACTCTGTGTTGCCTCTAGTCACCACTGTATGCCGTGTGTCTGAAAATCATGCTGCAGTGAATGTTATCTATCCCCAGCTTCACTCCAAAGCTCAGCTGGATTCTTTATGCTTGTCTATTTTTATGAATGTGCATATGAGTGAATGTTTGTAAGTATATTACTTACTGAAGGAGGGGACCTGTGTCATTTGTGTTGGCTATATTAACTCAACTTGGCTTATACACTTGGAATCAGATTAATATTAAACATTTTTTTTGTTCATGAGTAAATTCCATATAATCATGGATTACATGTCTCTGTTGGGAGGTTACAGCGTCAGGTGAGAATGCATCACCATATACTATATCTGACTGGCATTGAGAGGATGGAGTCTTTTTGAATGAAAACAGACCTCTTTACAGCTCTTTGTTGCTCAGTCTTGTCCTAATATCCAACAGACCCAAGTATGACTACTGTTGGCTTTCTTAAACTCATCTCTCTGTTGCTAAATAAGCTGTTTTCTGTCGATAACACACTTTTTATTTACATTCAGATGGACAAAATCAGTAAACACATAAAAGACATGACAATCGCAAATGGAAAATGAAGGTAACAAGGACTGCTGAAGAGAACTCCACATAGCTTGGGACATGTTCATGCTTGATTTTCATACTGAAAATGACTTTGCAGCCTGTTAAACAAGAGATTTAACTGCACGGTGTGGATACAAAAGTTGTACATTTTAAAAAAATAAATAGGAGAAACAAACTACTAACTGAGAAGTCACTATAATTAAGTTTTCATCTGGGAGAATTGAGACCTGTCTACAAATGCTGATATTTTTCTCCAATTATTACGCCAACACAAGAGCATGTGAAGGTTTTAGCTGCACATTATCAAAACAGAAGTGGAGAAACGGGAATTTAGATTTTACAAATGTCCACTGCATCTTGACAGACGCCTCTGTGTTTGGATGTTCTCTCCTCAGACTACCTTTCTTCTGCATGGTAATCAAAAGCAATGAAAAGAGAAAAGGAAAAAGAAAAGAGGGGAAGGGGAACACTCAACAGGAAGATTGCCGTTACCATGGCAACAAGCAAGCTACATCCCAGCTGTCAAACTTTTATTTCCTCTGGGTCCTTTTCTATAAGAGAGATGAGGGAAGTGTCAGAAAATGCAATACAGATATTGAGATATATCACAAAAAAAAAATTTCAATACTCACTGCTCTAATACAACCTCTGCCCTCATCTTCCACCAACAAAAACTCACTGAGTCACACTAACTATTGCCATGTAGTGAAGACAAGAAAAATGATCTGGAGTAAGTACTTTAAAAGTGTAATACACCACAGACGGTTTCATATTCAACTCTACGTTATGTCCACATGTAGCACTGTTTCAGCATTTGATTATGAAACCACACAAAACTGCTGCATTAAATCTTCAATAGAGATCAATGGTACATGACAAATATTTTGACAATCAAACATCATTTTAGATATTTTTTAGGCAAAAATGCAAATAATTGCTGGTTCTTGTGGCTCCAATATAAAGACTGTCAGATCATCTTTTATGAAGGTAAATCTGACAAAATGAATTAAACCTGACTAAATAATTAGCAGACAAACTGATAATTAAATTACTAAACTAAACCTCATTCCATTTAGTTATGTCCAAATATTCAAATCAGTACAGGACAAAAGAACTCACACTTCCCGCTCCACGTCTGCAGTCTGTTTACTGCCATAGCTTTGTCACTGTGGCATTAACGTTTACAAAGTCATAAACGCAGAATTAAATGCCTGCCATCAAAACCATCCAACTGTCATACAACAAAGAGGATGTGTGTGCATGTAAGACTGTGTGTGTTTGTGTGTACACACAACAGATGGTCTGTTCAGCCTGTCAGACAGCCAGCAGTATCCTGCAGCTGATACTCTCTCTGGACAGGCTGACTGACTGACAGGTGAGTGTGTATGTGTGTCTGAGTCTGTGTGTGTGTGCGTGCGTGCGTGCACATGCACACATGATTGTGTGTGTTGTCTTGTGTGTGAACAGAAGGGGGCATGCTTTGCCTCCAGCAAATCAATGTCCCCTTGAGGGAATGTGGAGCCTGAGACAAAGATAGAGAGAGACTGACAAACAAAGACAGTGAGAGAGATGGAGCAAGCCCTGGGCAAACACATTTTACTCCCTTTCCCCTCTCCAATCTGAGCGCCTTCCATCACAGAGTTTACATTATTTTCTAGCAAAAGCTGTGTGATTTAGAAGAAAACAGTGAAGATGTTGAACTATCACATGTCAGAAGCTACATATTGATCAGAGTAAGAAACTTAGACCTGGATCCATTTGCATATTTTCAGAATCAAAACTTATCAAAATTAATTTTATTGACATGGACCGTCAATTCTACACTTTTAATTCACTTGAAATAAAAAGAAAGATTAGTCTGAAATATGCTTTGATGGTGTTTTTATCTTCTTTACTGAAGTTCAGTGTAACTTTCTCCGCTTCAAAAATAGCTCCCTTGCTGAAGTCAAATGAACACTAGCCCACTACTGTATGTCATATCACAGCCTCACTGTCAGTAGCACAGAAAAAATTAAATTTTCTGATTTGTCTATAGTTTTGACAGCTAGACTTCAGTGTAGATGGGTTGTGATAAAAACGGCATATAAAAGAGGAATTAATTAGGTCATCACACAGGAATACTGTAGCACAGTATTTTAACTACATTAGCAACATAGATCTAGAAATGGAAATGTCAATCTGTCAGTCACCACCTTGGTTTCAAACACTGCACAGCAACTATTGGATGGTCAGCCTTAAGATTTGCTATGCATCCCAACCTGCAACAGCACTTCTTCTAATGCTATTATCAAGTCAAAATTATAACTTACTAAATACCTGTAAACTAATGATGTTTCCAACAGATTCAACTTTACCTTGAGTTGAGTACTTATAAGTAAATGCTAGCATGCAATAAATTAAATTAAGATATGACACCACTTTAATATTGTTACTCTGACCATTTCATCCTCACACAGCTGTTAGTCTTAATATACACTCTTTGTTTTGTTTTAAAATTAATTGGTTAATCTGAAGATTACACAACCAATGTTAAAATGCTCATTCCAGAGCTGCACTAAAAAATAGGGTTATGGCATTATATGAATGTTTGTAGCTCCACACCACAGCTCAGGTCTAATTCAACATCCTCTTGCTCTGGTAATATGGCTGGATTGGATCGGATCGAAAGAGACAGAGCAAGTTCCTCACTATGACATTTCTACACTGAACTGTAAGGCTGGAGTCCAGGAAAACACAAAAAAGAGAAAACGGCTTTAAGACAAATTAGATTTAAGTTTTAACACTGTATATAGAGAGAAATAATGCTAATATTTGTCTATGTATGTGAGCTTTCACAGGCAAGCAGAGAAGTGGGACTTCAGTAGAAATTAAACAACCAATGACCTGTCTGATAATAACCTTGGATGAGTTGAAAAGGTTGATTCCTGACTTGCATGATTCACTGACACTGTCTAGACACAGAAAATGTCTCTCTATTCAGCAAAACATTCAAAGACTATTAGAAGTGTGATTAAAAACACTTGTCAGAAAAAAAAGAAGCCAAATCTAAGTCCAGTGTCTCAATGATGTTGCCTACTTCAAAACCACTCACACAACTTGCCCTGCAGTGTCCCCACAAACAAAGCAGATCACAGCTGGTTTCGTCGAGGGAAAACATGAATAGACATAGAGACATTTACTCTACGGGAGCAACAATAAGACAAATTCAATTCAGGGAGTGAAAGAAGAATACTGAAAGGTAAAGTAATAATCATATGCTGGCTTTTCAGATACAAAACCAGATGCTACCACTGGTGATACAACCCCTGTATTACCCACTGGCTTCATAAAATCAAATAAGTCCTATCCATAGAGCTGCTGAGTATGTGTGGTGTGTGTGTGCATGTGTTTCTGTACGTACTGTACTTATCCTGATTCATGAGCATAAAGAAAAACAAGGGACGAAATCAATTCAGATATGGAACTGTCCTTGGCAGGGATACTCTTACACATACAAGCAGAAACTCAAAGTGTTCTCTTTCAGCCATCGGCTACTGGAAGACAGAGGAGAACAGAAAGACAACTTGCATATTTATTCAAAGAGAAGTTATTTATTTATTTACCCTCCGTCATTCTGTGCTTGAGTCTTGCCTCACCTCCAAGGGAGGGAAAGCCATAAAATGTTATGCATTTACAGGGAACATTCAAGATCAGCAATTTCTAGAATAGACAATAACCTTCTCTCGTTGTCTCTCACACAGCAATGAAGTGTACGATGTAAAAAAGCTATACTGTGGCTATAATGTAATGAAAGGTAAGGTCTACGGAGGATAAAGGTATAAGTGCATCAAAACAGAGCTTTCATGCATTGGTACACAAACATTACATTTTTAATTTTTTGTTGTCATTTACACACACGTATTTGGAAATCTCCAAATACGTTCAGAAATTATTCAGACTCTCTTCACTTTTTTCAATTTTGTTATGTTGCAGCCTGATACTACAGTTGTTTAAATTCTTTTTTTTTCATTAATCTAAATTCCATAATGGCAACGTGAAAATAGAATTTCAGAAATGTCTATAAATTCATTAAAAAGAAAAAACTGAAATTTTGTCAGCAATTCCAGTTTTGAGTCTATTTGACAACAAGCTTTGGACACCTGGACACACCTAGATTTTCTGCAATTCTTTCTTGCAAATCCTCTCAAGCTGGGATCAGTCTACAACATAACATAATTTTAAAAAGTGAAGGGGGTCTGAATACTTTCTGAATGCACTGTAATTGCACTGACAGACCTTTTGACCTTGCAGAGCACATACAGTAAATTCATACAAATATACACATTTACCTCTGGTGATTGTCTTTCCCTGGGATGCGATCACTTGATGGGTCCATGGGGCAAGGGAGCAGATTGAGACAAGAGGCCAGGGACTGGCTGGAGTCTTCTCTAGACACTATGCACCAAAACACACATATAGTTTTTATAGTAGTTGTAGCAGTAGTTGTAGTAGTTTTTATAAGTTAGTTTTCTAATCTCAGATTAGAATTTGTTTAAATACATACGGTAACCCTGGACCATTTTTGGCCACCAAAAATAATAACTTTCCTACCAAACTGCAGAATCAGAACTGAAAAATTCTAGTCACAAAACAGCTTTCTAAAATTCAGCAGCAATAGGTTTAAGTAATGATGACACTATCAGCTGTTTAATGGCACCTTTGACAGAGCAATGTGAAAGACAGCGGTGAAGCCCAGAATTGGTATTTCTTCATGCCTGTGTGAAGGTCCCCGTCTCTCTTTCTGCCCCTGTCTGATTCCACAGGGCATGAGTCACAGTTGCAGTAAGAACATAGAGCCCTGCAGCTGAATGCTGCTGGCCATAAATTGCTGTGAAACTGCTTGGTTTTTAATAAAGCCTTCAACAAGCCACCTGAGAGAAGTAAAAATGAGGAGTGCCAATGAGAATGCGTGGGGTTGTAGGTTAGGTGTGAGTCCAGTTGTGTGTCTGCATCCATGTGTATACATTTTGAACCTGTATGTGAGCTGGCCTGCTTTGTGTAAAGTGCACGTGCATGTGTGTATATGCATCTTTAAATTGGTTGCTTTAATTTGAGTGTGTGGAAAAACCAAACTCCATCACTAGCACAAAGTCTTAGTCCCTTGACTTTATGAGAACAATTCATCAAACCTTTAATTTCATGCTACAGTCTGCAAACCATTAGGTCTAATGACTAAGCATGCAGGCTTGTGTGTTAGTGTGTGTATTAATGATGGTGCCTGCTTTAGCTCTGGCTCAGCCTGTGCTTTCAGAAATGTTGTAAATCTCACTGTGAAGGTGTGTGTGTGTGTGTGTGTGTGTGTGTGTGTGTGTGTGTGTGTGTGTGTGTGTGTGTGTGTGTGTGTGTGT
>JAUBNQ010000028.1:14482739-14500356 GCA_032353495.1 Ctenopoma kingsleyae | reverse complement strand
TGCCACAGTTCTGCCACAGATTTTCAACATTAAATGGTTTACTTCAAATGTGGGTAGAGTCTGTAGGGACCTATACAACCCATGGGAGTCAAATCACAGGGGAAGGAAGAATGACTCTATAAAATCCTGCAGCATTTTAAAAGTATGTCTTCTACTTTCATTCTCAGCGCAAAAGGTTTGTTAAATCTAACATTTTGAGGATAAATAGGAATCCACTGAACACTTCTGCAGTTTTCAGTGCAGAAAGTGTGATCATCATTCTTATATTACAGAGTTAAGAGTAAGTCTTTTTGCCCATCATGCAAGACAGAACTAATTAAAATTGTAAATATCGCTGAACCCAGTAATTGCAGCCAGCCAGTGAGTCAGTTGCGTGTACTGTCTGCTTTTTTTTCACACACATGAAAACACACACAGCTCATGCATGCATGGCTGAATGGATGTCATGTTGTGAGAGCAGGGGAGATACATTTCAGCACATTCTGCTTGTCTGAAATGGGCGAAAAGTGTATAGACCCCCCCTCGTTATATAGACACATACACACCTCAGTAACCCAGTGCTCCATCTCACCACACAGCTGCAGCCAAGTGTCCCACATACTGTAGTCGATTGACAGGAGTCTGTGATCTGCCTGCAGCACGATCTAACTAGCAACACACTCAGGGACTGATGCACTAATTAATCTCTTCATGTTCACGTTTTTATCTAAAAATAGAATATAAGACCCAGCTACACTTTACAGGACAGGACTACAATAAGAAGATTAAGTCAATACTTTTTAGAAGAACAGAAAGAATGTGTGGATATATAGTATCTATAGGCTAACGGGCTGTATAATTTACTTAACACTATTAATATTACAAGACCAATAACCCGAATAGAAGTGGTTTGGCAAAGGTATGATTAGAGTAACAGAGGGATACACATGAAAGACACAGTATTCTATTCTACTGGAATAGAATACTGGAATAGAATAGAATAGAATAGAATAGAATAGAATAGAATAGAATAGAATAGAACATCAGTGGATCTATCTATAGACTATCTAACATAAGAGAAGATAATGTTACAATATCAGACTGGACAGGTGAAGATAGACATGATAATGAATGAAGAGTAGTACACATACAATCAGCATTGTTGAAATAAATGTGGTTACATCAGCAGAAACAATACAATAGAAAAGAACAGAACACAATAGAAGACACCTCCCTGACTACTGTAGCTAATGTGATGGTCTATGCTATTCAATTAACACAACTGAAGGTGTTGGATTAGATTTAATGTAAATAGAATAGAAAATAACTGAAGGAATAGCTTTGTTTGAATGTTGTCAGTGGCAGAGACATTCACCTGACACGAGAATGGGTGTGAGTTTAACTACAGACAATTCAATTAATAGAATAGTACAGAATATCATATTACAGCATCTGAATAGTGTAGCTAATAGAATAGAATAGAATGGGCAGTGGTCTAGGCTTGTCAGCCTGCCTCTCCACCCTGTGACAGCCCCGCAGCGCAGGCCGACCTGGCGCTGATCCTGCAGCAGCATGTTGACAGACACACCGCTTCTGTCAAAATGACCATAAATCATCCGGCTGAGACTCACCTCGCCCCGCTCGATTCTCTCCACGATGCTGGCGAACTCCGTCATGTCCTCAGAGTCCGACATGGCTACAGATGATGGTGATGGGTGTACAGTATAAAGACCGGCCAAGGCGCACAGTAATATTAGAAAATATAGAAAAACACGCAAACCGCAGCAGCGGCTTAAAGAAGCAGGATCAAAAGCTTCACAGCTTCACATGGGAGGAGAAGTAACCTCAAGAGAGAAAGGCCGCTCCTGTGCGCACATCCTCAGCTCCACCATCTCTCCTCCCTCCCTCTCTGTAGCCTTATGTTTGTCCGTAGAACCTACAGTACATGCGCCGGCCGCAAGAAGTCTATTTTAATGTAGTTTGCCTCGTTTTTGAATGAAAACCCCGCCCTCGTGTCTTCAGCACTGTACCATCTCCCTCCTTCTCTTCCACATCATCCCGCAGCGGCGATGTCTCGACTCACAAGGTTCTTTGTTTCCCCCTGATCTGTCATCCATCAATCCACAGCGTGTGACCTCTTTTATCCATCACTCAGTACAAAATAATCATGATCATCTAAATCTAAAGATTTAAGGGGCGGGGTGGGGGGTCTTAGATCTGTCGGCGCTGTATTCAGTCAAGTTGGCGTTTACGCACGACTGGCTCGCTCATGTGTTGCCTTATGATTGCTGCTCAGTGTCACCCAAATATCAGAACGCAGCCGTCAAAACTCAGGGTGGTTTGTTTCTTGTTGTTGGAGGCTTCTGGGAGGAGCCCACCTGGTTTCTGGGAAGAGAAGCCTCCTGCTGAGTGTGACAGGTTGAAATAGAAACCTGTTCCACGCATGAGCCACCGGAACGTGAGGCGACAGTGTGAGGCCGGATTAAGTTCGTGTTTTTAATTTTTCTGGCAATGCCACTTGTTCCGCGTCACCAGATGGCCTCACGGCTTCATGTAGAGACATATTCCACCCCATTGAGCATGTGGAAGGGGCGACCGGGCAGACTGCCCTGACAGAGCAAACGATGCGTGAGAAAATAATCTAAACAGTGTTTCCAAAAGCTCCCAAACACTGAGATGATCACCGTTAACTGACTTCAGTGGAGCAACGAAAGTTCATTAGGGAAAACTGCTAAAACTGAAATGGTTAAAATTTCTGTTACAGAAATAGAATAGAATAATATAGAATAGAGCAGGAGACTTTCTTTGCATTCATGTTTATTTAATAGCATTTCAAACTATTCTTACCACTCATTCTTCTGCAAATGAAATGCATAAATACAGTGTAAGAAATACAAAATAGGAAAAATAGAATATCTGTAAATATTTTGTATTGAAAGGCTGAGCATATTTTTAAAAATGAAATTCAGCTAATGTTCTTTCAAATAACCTACATATTGACATTATGTGATAGCTCCTCATTTGCATTTTCTCTACAAGAGATACTGTAACTGAAATTATTTTCCTATAGATAATTAGATGAGTTTACCAAAGTAACACTGTGAAACAGAAATATCTCAACAATCCATCCAGTAGTGTTGAGATATTTCAGTCTGGAACAAAGTTGTTCTGAGTGGTTAGAAATTGATTTTGGTTCAGCTTCCAAAGTCCTATCTGACTCAGACTGTAGGTGATTGAATAGTCCACTGGTGAATGAATTAAAGAGCTATAAACACAAAGCAAGTGTCAGGCTGGAGGAGAATTCTCCACAACCTGGCAACCTGAAACTTGTCCTTATTTAAACGTGATGATGTACAGACACTTAACTGCCCATTAACCATTTAGAAAAGCATTAGTTACAACTTATAAACTCTATATAAACGATACCTCATTAGGTAGTTAGTGGCTAACTGGGCGAGTGCACCACCTGGAGAGTCTATATGCAGCCTTCTGTCACACTTTCAAAAGCTTCTTTGGGCAAAGATGAGGCCAGTGCTCATGTGTAATGTGGAGATTACACTTAAGTGCCCAATAAAAAGCCACATAACTGAGTCTCAGTGCCCTACACCTGTCTGAATTATCAGTACAACACAATGATGGACTGATTCAAGTTAAATAACTACAGAGAGATCTGTTGTCAAATAAATTCACACATGATCCATGTGGATCATTAAAAATGACTCATTTAAATCACATGATGTCAAGTTGTAAACACACTGCATTTGCATACTTGTGTGGTAGCAACAAATTAATTCAAGAAACATCAAAACAACAGAATGGAAACAGCTCCCTGACTGAGTTTGTGGTAATATAGGATTACGTGTCTCATAGGGATGTCTGGAGCCATACAGGTGTTCGTGCATTGTCTGCTCAACAAGGGATCATAACCACACCCAAACTACAGCTGCAGCAGGTTGTCAGGGGAATATCTCAAGACAATTTTAATCTGGGTTGGGCTGCGTTCACAGGGGATTAAAATACATTTCAAACCACATTTTTCACATTTGTAAACACTACTCGTCATTAAATGTGTGATCGAGTGTTATTTAAATTTTGTGCTCTAAGTGCCAGTAGGTCTCACATTTCCTTGTCAGGCCCAACAGTGAAGTCTGTGACTGTGCTATGCAGCTCCCAGGTGGGATCGTGTGTTTGCATGTGTGCTCCATTTCCAGTGAAACTCCCCTTTCCCCCCAGGCTTTTAATTAGGTCTAAGTCACTGACTTAGCAAAGGACAGGAAACAAGTCATACAACAGTGTCTGAAGCACAACCCACACATGTAACAGAAGAAAACTAAAAGCAAACGAAGCAAATTAGGAAAACTGCTGACCAGTTGTCAGTGCCATGTTTGCCGTGTTAGAAATGGATCTTTTGATTTATGTAATATCTTATTTCTGATTAGCTAACCAACAGAAAACAAAACGAGCACATAAGTTAGTACATTTTTTATTTACCATAAATGCAGTATGTACTGCCAAGCTACAATCAACATTACTGTCCTCAAATTCAAAGCAGAAGTACAATGACATATGAACATTTGCATATCCAGTTCCTACAACTGTCTCAGTGATGTAGCTGTAAACATTTTTTTCATCTTGAGCACTTGCACAATAGATATTTATAGACATATTTATCTACACTCAATATTTCTACAAAGCATAGAAAAAATAAATTCCATGGCATTTATAGTTACATTATGTATTATTACATTATGTATATCAGTCTGTGACAGAGCAAATGTTCATGATCTACCATTTGTGGCATTTTGTCTGCAACCTAAAAGACTTTCACATCTCTGGAGCAGCTGTCCATGGCTGCCACTGCAGCTGTCTAGAAAATGCGAAGCCTCGGTCCCCCTCTTTTCATGCTGCGAGACTGAGAGCACCGACTGCAGTGACAGGGCAAAAAAGGAGACACACTTTAACAACTGCTGAGATGCAGCCTTCATCTGCAGTAAGTGGCAGCTCCACCATCCAATCTCTTATCTTTTTTTATTTGAGTAAGCACTTATGGATGCTGCCACAGTGAATTCTTCCCTCCTTCTGGACAATGATTATCGATCAGACATGAAGGGACAAAGACAAATTCTGGGAAAACTTCACCCACCAGTCAGTTTTTGTCTGACTGTATATGTGAAATCAACAAAGATAGATGGAGGAAAAATTGCTTGTAAGCGCTCCAATTCTTCTTCAACGTACAACTTTCCTTTAGTCTTTCTTGAGAGAAACAGCCAAGCTCAATTTAAGCATGCCGTACATGTAGTGAAATCAGAAGTAAGAGAACTTTCAGAGAGCAGTGACCCAGAACAATGCTATGTGAGGCACATTTCAGAGTCACGTCTACGCAAGTGGGCTCGTCATGTGAGTCAGCCTATGTTCAGAAGATGCACAAGAGACATAATCATTCACTTTCAACTGACCTGGCTCCAGAGTGGTGATGGTCAGAACCTTAAAGATTTTCTTCAGATTTAGGATAGTTCATAACTACATGTAAAATAATAATAACACCAGAATATTCTACAGCATGACGGATACCTGAAAAGCTGGGTTTATGGAGCGTGCATTATGGCATTATATAAACTACACAGTAACTCAAAGCGTTTGTAAAAACTGGCAGGAGAAATGAGCTAAATTAGCAGCACCAAAGGCTATTGTGTCTGGCAAATAAAAATAATACAGCAATATCAGATGCAATGGCCTAGAAAGCAACCGTTTTTGCACTAAAACAAGGAATATAACACTAGGGTTGTGGCCAGGGTTCAGAGAGGAGATCCCAGACTCCGACAGTTTACATTTAATAATAGATGTGTCAGATTATTTATTTATTCACCTCTATTCCACTCCTCTCTCCTTTCCTCTGTCTGCCTGGTCTGGTTTCTCAGCCTCAAAAAAAAAAAGGGCGTGTTGGCGGGAAGGGAGGAGAGGGCAGCATCACAGACCACAGATTGTACTATTTTTATATCCAGTAGCTAAATACAGTAGAGTGTCGCAGGTAATATACAGCAGACAGACTTGACCTGCTGTGATATTGTCCCCTTCTCTCTCATCATATCTGGGAGCAGGCTCCAGCAGGGGGCTGAAAGGAGTCTGTGGAGCTGAAAATGTTTCTTGGTGGGAATCAGAGCACTGATGTAATGAGTAGGTGGAAAAAACAGACTCACGTCAACTTGTTAAGATCACATTAGGATTTAAAAACTATAAATTCCCAATCTGTCAATAAGCTCAAGGGCAATAAGACTGGAATAGTCTGTGAGCACTGTTGGTGGGTTAGGGACTGTTTAGGTCTCAAAGGGATGTAACCGTACCTATTGTTTCTGTAGTCTGACTGTCGGTGGCACATTCTGCTCATGTGCATTGTTCTTTTGTTTTTGCCTGAATCCTATCTGTTCTGAAAATAACATGTCAATAAGGTTCCCGGAATACATTTCCCCTAGTTATGATGCCATGATTTCATGTTCTTATTGATTTCATGTTGTCTGGTGCCTTGAAGGAAGCATAAGAGCTGGTGAAGGAGGGTTTTTCAGATCAGTTCAGGGTTCAAGACTCAGGAGATGATGAGATCTGCTAAAATTAACTGCTACTACCTTGGAGCAAAGTAGGGATTTTCCCCTTCATACCAATTCTGGCAAGAAAAGACCTGTAACTAAACTGACTTTTTTAATCTTCTTTTTAGGAGGCTTTGATTTTCCCTGCCAGAAGTCATAGATTTGCCCCTTAAGGTATGTTTTTTGTTCTTAACTGCCTTTACTGTGAATTTCACCCCAGCAGTTTTATTATCATTAAAATCACTGAAAAACGCCTACAGTAGTGAAATTGTAAGATGCTGAAAGTTGCTGAGAAACTCAGGAGATTAACCTGCCAGGCTGGTATCACAGCTGAGACTAGAGGGCTTGAGGCTGTAAAGAGGTTTAAGAGGAATGTAAGGATGGAGATGATAAGAGGGCAGGGAAAAAGAAAACAGTATGTACTGTCTGAGACACACAGTGTTGGTGTGTAGGTGTTAATCAAAGAGAAATGTTTGTCCAAACAGTTTCCGCATTTCCCTCACCATTAAGACTGGGCCTATGCTTCTTTATTAAGAAAAATGAAAATCAACTTGCTTATTTATGTGCTATATTTTCTTAAAATGATAGTGATATTATGCAGCAACAGTTAAAGCATAGCTAGGCAAAGCACATGAAAACAGAACAGTCAACTTAAAAAAAAACAAAACAACAACCATTAAGTCCCTCAGAACCATTTAAAAAGACCATTTAGATGTTCGTTATGCCCATCCACCCACAGACTGTGATGTGTAAGCAGTGAGTCAGTAACGTTTGTCCTTAGCTAGGAGGATTCACAGCAGATTGTGCAGCTGACTGTCATGATGAGTCTAAGGTAAAGGAAACTTCCAAACCATCACAATTTAAAGAGTTGGCAAAATTGAGGCATCTGGATCTTTTTCAAGTCTCCAGTGACTCAAATTTGACTTTCTGGCACATATTTTATTCCCACAAACCAATATGCACATTATTTAATACTGTCTACTACTATTAATAAAAAAAGGCAGCAAAAAAGTGTGGCATGTATTGCTTAACAAAACTACAGATGGACGTAAATTGAGCTTCTCAAAGTTACTAGTGTGTAACTGGAGTCTTGAAAAAGCTTGAGTCCTGAAATGAGGAGGCCTCTCAGGTGAGTGGGCCAAACGTCTTTGACACACAGCAAACGTCCAGTTGCCTTTGATCGCCTACTGTTAGACGTTTCCTGATTACTAAACCTGTTCAGAGGCATCATGCTGTCAGTGCTGTCTGCTACAGCTGCCAGTGCTGTCCCTCCATGTCTGCTGCAGATGCTGGAGGTGCTGAAAGGCTCTCTGGGTGATGTTAAGAGCTGGATGAACCTTCCTCAGACTGGGCTCTCCGATCAGAGACAGACCACACAGCCCTAAGTAGGCATGGAGAGGGTCTGAGAGGTAGGAAATGGAGAGGAAGGTAAAGGGGAAGGAAAGGGGACAAAAGGGAGAAACTAGGTCAGAGATGGTAGCATGTATCAAAGCAGAAGCACCTGCATGTGGCGGGTGTGCCTTCAAAATAATCATATGAGGATAAATGGTGGAGAGTGATGGTTGTACTCTTCTCTTCTGAAACAATAAAATAACATTTCACATAAGAAACATTATGCAGAAACATTGTGTTGTACTGCTCCTTTAAGTAGATATAAATTATGCATGTTTGCCCCATGACCTTTTTTCCCTCCCCTGGGACTAAAGTAAAAGCTGTAGAGGCCAGTAAATGGAGCAGTAATTGAATTATAATGAAATGACAGATGAGTGGACACAGACACTGGAATCAATCAAAGCAACATTAGCTGCATCAATCAGGAACTTCTAGGTCAATCAGAATATACAGTAATATATGTAAACTAAATGACAACTGAAACAATCAAATAGCTTGTTCAGACGCCAGGAGACGCCCAGCAGTACCTCAGAGCCTTATGACTTTTATTAAGATACAATCTGAAACTTCGCTCAGAACTTCTCTCTCCATAGCACTACAAAGCAGTAACGTGTTAATTCTCCCTTGAAACCATCAGATCTCTTGGACGGATCACGGATGAGCTATATATTTTTTTCCACAATCTGTTAAAACAGTACTTCAGTCCAATATTAATTCTCTTTTAGCTCAGTTTTTGGTGACTGTCACGATCTTGAAGGAAATGTCTGCCGAGCCGGTACCGTGAGCTACCGTGGCCAAAAATTACCGTGGACTTATGAGAGTGTTAAGAGTGAACAAAAACAATAAAGTAAAGCAAATTTTCAGATGCATAACATGGTCATTTACCATATTTAGTCATTTTTATAGCCATGAAGTCAGGAATGAACGAGCTGTGAGTCCGTTCTTGGCTAAATAACCTCAGATACTTTTATTTAGACTCTCTTCAAGCTAATTTGGAATGAAAATTTAAACCATTGTGAATTTATGCATTACCAGTTGTTGCTAACACGAAAGCTGATGATGACCTGGATAACTTAAAAAGCAGCTGTAGATAGAACCAGATTGTGTCAAATGTTCAAAGTACATCTGATGATATTTGGTCCAGATCTGCTTGACAAATACACAGCACCTTCTTTTGTTCTGTGTTATTGTTAATTCCTATCTTACATCACTGACTTTGTATGACTGTACTGTTCAAGTACACAAAGTCCATTGCTACCTGTACTGTGCTTTATTAAATAAAACTCTTTTGTTCAGTAATATTTAAAAAGCTCTGTGAATACAGTGTCTGTTCTGCCTCATTGTTTCTTTTAGTCCATCTCCTCTGCTTTGTTCCTGTAATGTGAGGAGCTCCATCTCTTGTGTTGGCCTACCTATGAACAATTGCCTCATCAATTACACATTACAAGGGCGAGCAAGAAGGCAGGAACACACACACACACACACACACACACGAAGGCATATACACCATTGAAGTTTAGGGTTACAAAAGGTTTTCCACTGATCAAGTGAAACTGCCGACTACAACTCCACCCTGACCTTTCAGCACCTGTGAGGGCGTATGGGAGAAACTGTTCAGCTCAAAGAGAGAAAGAGAAAAGAAAATGGTCTTTTTGTCCTTAAAGATCTTTAAACATGGTCTACAGTGGCAAGAACACCTAAGTCAAGTATATATCCTATACCATAAAAATCTAAGTAAATCTGCTGCAGCTTTGGAGACACAAAGTCCATCTTTTCAATAGGTGTGTTCACTAAAGAAAAAACAACCGTTTTTTATTAGCTTAAAATACAGTTTGTTTACATTTGTGACTTTAGTGAAGATGACCTATTTTTGCCAAAAAAAAACAAAAACAGGAAACTGCAAATAATGAATTTACTTTTTCTTGCCACTCTGTGTTCCGTTTGTTTCCATCACATGATCACTAAACCTGCCATTCTACTCTACTTTAGCTGTCAAAGTTTGCTTTGACAGAAATTCCCTACAGATACAATAAAAACAGTCACACTGACACAAACAACCATGGCAGTAGTCTGTAATTGGCTTTCCAGTAGTGTCTTTCTATTTGCACTTCATCCGATGACCATAAGCATCTACCACAAGATGTTTCCGTCACCTCTGCATGTCAAATCATTTACCTGGATGGCTGTCAGGCCACTTGGCAAAACCCCCCACCAAGCGATCCTGTGTGGAGAGGATGAAGCTCCTGTTCTGGTCACAGTTCGTATACTGGAACACATCTAACAGCTGGGACAGCAGAGAAGGTGGAGGAAGAGTGTGAAGAAAATGGAGGAGAACAAGGCAGAGGTTTCACCATGAGAGCAAATCTAAAACCTAAAATATAAATTTTTCAATGATTGTGTATGTTTAAAATATATTTTCATATGTGTTTCATGTAGAGAGTGACACACATTACATCACCTTACTGCAATAAATTTTCACAAAGATGGGTTACTGCAATCAGAAAATCAGAAACTTGACACTCTCCAGCTATACAGATATGAGCGGAGATAATATCAAGTCTCTGTGTTTACCATACTTCACATTTGCTATATACAAATATTTTTGTTGGAGTGTGCACATTTGCCCCTCTGGCACAAATTTGACCCAGAAATTCACAGTTTTCCTGCTTTGTGTTTGCTTACGTGTGGCTGTATTTGTATGCGTGGCTTACTCATAGCTGTTAGTTCACAGTTTTCTCGATCATGTATGTACCCCTGGCATAGTTATGACCCACATGCAAATGGGTTGCTCACAGACGTTCTGGGTTGTGTCTATGTAAATTTGGAGGATTAACCCAGTTGTTTAGACATTACGAGTATACAGTAAAATATAAAATACTGCTTATTATATCTATGCTGGGAGGTGCTGACAATCCACTAAAATGCTTGAAATCAACGTGGGATATGTAAATATGCGTCTGTGTCTGGTACACCAGTCTGTACCTCTAGCGTGGCTCCCACCCAAAAGGAGTAGCATGTGTCTACAGGTTTGTTGGGGCGTCCATGGAAGCCGCTCTGCTGCCTCATGATGCACCAGCGTCGGATCCTGTCCAGCTCCCGCTGACTCAGCGCCTCCTCCAGTCGGCCCATTAGACACAGCGATGCTATAGCACAATACGTCCAGCCACCTAGACACACAGGCAGGGGACGTGGACAGTTCAGAGCGAAAAAATGAATCCTATTAAACAAGACTATTGTTTTCTGATAACCTAGTAAAACTGAAAAGTGGTTCCAGTGCTTCACGCTGACACGTTTTGATGACAGACCACATGATAATTACAAGGCAGTGCAATAAAAACAGAGGGCGTGTGGGCACGTTCACTGCCAAATATTTGATAGCACGCTGCTACTCTCACTTTCCACCTTTCTTTTGAAGTTGTCACATTGTGGAACTAACTTATTTTTTATTAATATGACAAAAACCCACTAAATTTATGTTTTATATGAAACTGTGATATTAGTGAAGACATTGTATTGTTTTTATTGTTTATCCTATTTGATTTCTGCATAGTCATTTCCAATCAATTTTAAGGTAAAAGATTAAATACAGACAGTGTGTCCACTGAATTGATGACAGGCTGTTATCAGTACAGCTACAGCCAGCAGCTATGCTTCACCTTCTAATCTACAACCTAAATGTCAACAGCTTTCATTTTGCCTTTAACATTATCATCAACCCTGGCTACTTATCAGTGTTTTTGTGAGGGGCGAAAAGGTTGTGTAAAGTGTATGGGTCAGGGGGTGAATCTACCAATTTGTTACACTTGCCTCTAATCAACCAGGTCTGACTCACCTTGTGCTGAAGGTACAGGAAGATAAGAGGGGACACATATAAATCTGATTTAAAACCCATATATGCTAACAGTAGGTGTGAGACAAATGTAATGTGAAAGACTTGACTAAAAAAAGAACTAAAAAGAAGTTGAGCATCATTTTGTTATGATTTAACAAACGTCTGAATGTAACTATGTTTACTCATGCTATAGTACGTTACTCATGAAAAGCAACAACTGGGGATTTTTCTCACATATTTTATTGGGCGGGGGCGGGGGGTTGTAGAAGATACAATGGGATAAAAGCCAAGCGCACTGAATTCTGGCACATCATTTCTGTAATACCATATTTTACACATGGAACTACACAGTGGTTCAAACACAATTATCTACAAAAACATTTAGTGTGGGAGGTCTCGGTGCTAAGCAAACACGCTTCAAGCGTGGATGGGTAATATGCATGTACTGTATATCTCTACTGATGTGTGATCAGACAGAGTTGGTTAGCTTGCACAGGAGAACTGGGCCTCAGCAAAGTCTGTAATCATAGATGGTAAATTTATCATAAGGAGGAAGGAGGGAAATTACCAAGATTCACTAGGATCTGTCCCTTCAAGCAGCTTCATTATATAGATTTAATTTATGCACTCAGTCTGCCACAAAGAGACAGGAAATGCTACTTTATCCATAGTCACCTTTTTGACACTGTGTTGCTCCAAACAGTGCTTTCAAACATGAGGGTACGTATGTAGGAAAAAGGCCTTTGTAGCAGATAATAAGGTTTAATTTGAGTGGAGCAGGGATTAATGAGGACAATGCATCTACAGAGATTAATTTTAATGGCTAATCCTTTAAAGCATTACTCCCATCAGCCACTTTCATGCTTTCTAACATGAAGCTGCCTACACTCCCATAAACCCTTTGATTTGATCGTCATTCTTACTTACAAAACACATTGCTGTTCATATGTTAGACTTCTAAATCATTGTTTTTGCTGCTGGGATTTTGCATAGCATCCCTCTAATGCAAACAATGATTTCAAATTCATGTTTATGACATCTGTAACTAAGAACAAACCATTCGACAATAATCATACTCACCATGTGACTCTCTCCCAGCTCCCTGGCCAAACCCATTGTCATATGACTGGAGAGAACAAAGAAAAGGTCATTTAATTACAAGCAATGTTGTGTGGCAAGAAATGTTAATGTGCATGAAAAAAAAAAAAACACTGAACTGAACCACTGGTCATGTCATAAACGAGTGCATCATTAATTGGCAGCCTGACTGAGCCATTTTCATGTTTCCTTCTTTTTTGCATGTCATTGTGTTGCAATTAAGTGTCAGCAGTTAAAAATTACATAATCTCATTGAGGACACAGGAACCAGCAGAGCAGAGGAGCAGGACAGTAGTGTAGTAATGTGCAAGATGGTGACATAAGATTCATGTTAGTAAATTAAATAAATCCTACAGCTATAATGCTGGTAAATGGTGAAAGTGAAGTGAAAACTTGTGCGTGTTGTGTGGCTGGTAAACTTGTCCAGGCCTTCCGATACATATCCATGCATCAACTGGTGGTTTCTGTACAGTTTCATTCACCAACAACTAACTTGCTTTGCCAAAGATATTTTGGACGTTATAGAAACTGTGTAATGAAACGACAAGAATGGATCCATGTCTCTACTGTCTGAGTGCAAGACAATACCATGCACCAACTGCTTTGATGTGTCCAACCCAACTCTGATGTAAAAACAAACACTGAGGCTTAAGTAATGGTTGAGTTAAACATCAGTCAACAATCTTACAAAAATATCACTCAAGTGCCACATCATAAACTTGTTTTTTCTACTGATGGGGAGAAAAAAATCTCTGCTGCTGCATTGCTCAACCCCCCATCTATTATGGATGAAGTACTTCTAGGCAGCGTGCCACCTCCTGAAGGTGGGTGGCCTACTCTACCCATTCAAGTGCAGAGATGCTACTTTGAATGGTGCAGAAACTGAACGGTGGTTATATGTCTGAGGGCGGTGCTGTTGGTCTGGAATATAGGTCTCACTGGATTCACAGGTTTGGAGTGCAGCACAAACCTTCACACTCTGTCCACAGTTCAATACCTGATTCTAGGGTTTTAAAATCTGCTCACCAAACTTCCTCTGATGTACTCTATGGCCTTCTGGATGTCCATGCCTGACCAGTCATCCAGCATGTAACAGATACTGGCTGCGCAGTAGATAAAGCGTATATCATTTTCACTTCCTTCTGGCACTGCGTAGAAACTGGAAGCAAGAAGACACAAACACAAAATGTGAGACAAACAACTGCGAATGAGCTATAACTGTCTCTAGTCAGGATTGTAGTATTTACTACAATTCATATCACGTCAAATGCAATAAAAAAAGCCCTGAAGTTTATATTTGCTAGACATTATATAAACAATGTCTGTGTGTGTTTGCATGTGTCATTCAACATTAGGATTGTTAGTGTTCACATTACCTCAGGTGTTTGTGAATCAGCATAAAAATGCCAGAGTAAATCAGAGTGTAAATGTGTGTGTACTGACCTGCCGTCCTCCAGCTGCAGTGCTCTGAGACCAGCCAGACAGGCCTGTTTGTTGATCCGACTCAGGTCGTCTCCCAGTATTAGGAGCGAACACAGCCCAGTGTAGGTCATGGCAACATGGCCGCTGTCGTATGGATGGAGCACACCTGGACCCTGAACAATAAATACAATTAGATATTTTTCCTACAAATGCTGCACAAGCTATTAAATCAACAAACAGCTAAAATAGTACTTTCCGTGATATGGCTGCGATGGGATTACCACTAAATCCATTAACTACATCTCTGTGAATATAATAAGAGTGATTCCCACTGTGATCTATGTATTCACACAATATTGCAATTACTGGTAATATTACTGCTGCAGGGGTGCTGGAGATGAACTAACCCGTAATAAAGGAGATGATACTGGTGCAAAGATTGAAATGGATTAAAATCAAAATATTCTGAGAAGGATTAATGCAAATAGGAAAAACAGAAACAACATGGGATCACAGCAGTGAAAATGTAGTTAAAATATATCTTTAGAAGATATAAAAGAAAGGATTTTTTCATATAGAAGGCACACTGATTGGTCAAACTTGGGATCAGGTCCAAAAAATAGTGTGGGATAAGCAGGGGCAGTACCTTAGTGCTGTAAGGAATTCCAATGTGAGACGATCCTCGAAACCCACAACGACTTAAATTTGATTCTGGAAAACAGTAAAAGGACATAAAAGGGGTGTATAAGAGACCTAGAACAAGACAAGCACTGCTCTGCTTTGCTGTCATATAAACTAGGTCTCATTCTGTATTTATTGCCCTTCAGCAAGATGATGCAAAGATGTATATTGTGACAATCTACTTACTATCCATGAAGCGCGCTGCTGCCATCTAGCAGCCATAACAAAAATTGCATTCTGGAAGATGCAATATACAAAATAAAACCATCTTTCAAACTGTGATTGTGCACTTTGCTTATTTGTATTCAGTAAGTTCATCTGAAAAGTTCTATAAAACATATATTTCTTCAGTATACTAATGTGTTTTTTTGAAAGCACACTCAGTCTGTAAATGAATCTTGATTCAACACACCTACCTCAACACAACCATAAACATATGTTGAAAGGGTCAAGAGTTTCAAACAAAAACATGTTTCCATACTGAAGACACATTAGTGCCATCAATATGGAATTACCTCTAACAAAGATCAACTGCCACCCAAGCTGTGATTTCATGTCTAATGACAGGTAACCAGGCAGACACTTAGCATATGGCAGCAGAAAAAAAAAAAAAAAAAATTTACACCAATCAAGCACAGCTATCCCAACATGACGTCTGTTGAGGTCTTCAATAATTAAATAACTGGGCATATAAACAGATGGCACAGTGTGGCTTGTTAGAGACAGAAAAACAAGTAATTAAATATTTAGAGGGTAAAGTTGGAACAGGTCAGGACAGGAAGACACCTGGAGGCCGAAATCAGTCCAAAAAGTATGAAAACATCGTACAGACTTTGACTTTGAGAAGCTTTCAAACTGCTTAGCTGCACCTGGTGTACACATTCATAAGTTTACAGATTCAGAGGTGCTGACAACTCTATAGCTGTCAAGTGTCCTGAACAATCCACTAGCCGATCTTCTGCTTCTGCACGCTGATGAGACCACAGACTCTTAATACAAGTGTTTCGGCTTCTGTCATTTCCAAACAAAACATCTTTACGTTTTGTTACAAAACTCTTGTGTTTCTCCTGAAGTAACTATTCATACACCACTGTGGATGCAACTTAAGCTCCCTGCCCTGGAAATTAGAAAATCTGTGTGTCCAAATGTGTGAAACAGGTGTGCACACTACAGCAAAAAGCACTAATCTAAAACCTAAATCACTAATCATAGATTTTGTGCTAGAATAATCATGCCCTTATTAGATAATCTTGTTCAATACAGCTCCCATAAAGCACTGAGGGGGCTACCTTTTGACTCTAAAAGTTGTTAATAAAGTTGGCTGACTTAACTATTTTAAATCTTTGTCTACAGGATGCTAGTAAGCAGTGAAAATCTGTTAGATCCCCAAATCTAAGATCTTTACTGTAATTCATGACAAAGGAAAGCAACAAATCTTTCATTTGAAAGCTTCAATCAGCTTTAATTACTTTACTTGTCATTGCAGCTCTACTGCAAACGTTTTCCACAACTAAGTCAGCTTGTTTAGAGGCAGGAGTTAGAAAACAGAAGATGTGAGACTTACGATCCTCTGTGGGCAGAACCTGTAGTGAGTAGATCCATTCAATCATGACGTTCTTATCAACCGCATCAAGGGCATCCAGCACATCGAGACCAGACAGAGCAAAAAATATGATGGTTAACCTGCAAAGAAGGAACATAGCAAAATGATTAACTTTTAATCATTCAAGACATACACATATAAAAGCTAGAAGAACAACAAATCCATGGTCAAATTGATGCAACAATAATAATAAACTGTGCCAGTGAATACTTGCATTACAACCCAATGAATAACAATGTTTTTTTAAAACAAAAAGTTAATTTTTGCTCTTAGTAGTTTGCCAATACCAGGCTACCTGTTGATTAAGTTAAACTTGTAATTAGCTTTAAAGTCAGCTGAGCCAATGGGAGAAATGTTTAGGTTTACAAATGAGAACAAGTCTAGTAGTCAAGGTTCAAATGAACCTTATAGCTATAATAAAAATAACCTACCAACGTTGAGTATTAAGTTTCATAGGGCTTCATGCCCCGCTGCACAGCTAACTACAGTAGTGTCCTGCTTCTCTACACTCTGTCACAACTTCACTACCTGAGCTGATGTTAGCACGCTAAGCTAAGTAGCACTAGCCTCCATTCAAATCGGCTGGTGAACCACAGCTAGCTCGGATGCTAGTCAAGTTCTTCTACAAAACATACTATCTAGCGAAATATTGCTCATTCCAGTAATCCTACCTGGTTGTTTCCAGTGAGGCGTATCTCTCAGGTAACACCTGAAGTGTTCTCTGGAAGAATCGTACATGCCGATCTCTTAAAAAGTCTATTTGCTCAAATTCTTCAAACTGGCTCTCCTCTTCCGCCATCTTTGCATCCGCACCTATGAGGAATCTTTTCCGGTGTTCCGGTGCGTTTGTGGTTTCAAAATAAAAGTTCACAGTACAGTAAACGATACACGTTATACAGTATATTACCTTTTTATATTATTTTAAAAAACCCAAATAAAAGTATGTGAGTGTTCACGTCAGGAAGCACTTAACGCAAAAACAGTTTATTTGAGTGTTGTACAATTTTATTGTAAAGCAGTGAGTAAAAA
>JAUBNQ010000028.1:14449955-14464415 GCA_032353495.1 Ctenopoma kingsleyae | reverse complement strand
ACTGCCTTTTTAAGGTCATGCCACAGCATCTCAATCGGATTCAGGTCAGGACTTTGACTAGGCCACTCCAAAGTCTTCATTTTGTTTTTCTTAAGACAGTCAGAGGTCGACTTGCTGGTGTGTTGTGTCTTGAGTACACGAACAGCCGGATATTCTCCTTCAGGATGTTTTGGTAGACAGCAGAATTCATGGTGCCATTTACCACAGCAACTCTTCCAGGTACTGAGGCAGTAAAACAGCCCCAGACCATCACACTACCACCACCATATTTTACTGTTGGTATGACATTCCTTTTCTGAAATGCTGTGTTACTTTTACACCAGATGTACAAAGAGTATTTTCCCAAAAGTCTTGGGGATGATCAAGATGTTTTCTGGGAAAACTGAGATGAGCCTTTATGTTCCTTTTGCTCAGCAGTGGTTTTCCTCTTGGAATTGCAGGCCATTTTTGCCCAGTCTCTTTCTTATGGTGGAGTCATGAAAACTGACCTTAACTTAGGCAAGGGAGGCCTGCAGTTCTTTGGATGTTGTTCTGGGGTCTTTTGTGACCTCTAGGAGGTCAACACTGCACTCTTGGGGTAATTTTGGTCTGCCGGCCACTCGTGGGAAGGTTCACCACTGTTACGCGTTTTCGCCATTTGTGGATAATGGAAGATAATGTGGTTCTCTGGAGTCGCAAAGCTTTAGAAACAGCTTTATAACCTTTTCCAGACTGACACATCTCAATTGCTTTGTTTCTTATTTGTTCCTAAATTTCCTTGGATCACAGCCTGATGCCTGGCTTTTGAGGATCTTTTGGTCTACTCCACTTTGTCAGGCAGGTCTTATTTAAGTGATTTCTTCATTGAGAACAGGTGTGGCAGTAATCAGGCCTGCGTGTAGCTAAAGAAATTTAACTAGGCTTTCCAAAGATGTGATACACCAAAGTTAATTTATGTTTTAATGGGGGGGCAAATCACTTTTTCCACATAGGTTTGGATTTTTTTCCCCATTAATACTAAACACCTTCATTTAGCACAACTGCATTTTGTGTTTACTTGTGTAATATTTAAATTTGTTTCATGATCAGAAATATTTAAGTGTGACAAACATACAAAAAAAATAGGAAATCAGGATGGGGGCAAACACTTTTTGACACCACTGTACAGTATGTGTTATCTTTCATCCCAATTAGCCATGGGAAACTGGCACCTATTAAAATAGCAGACGCCTACAGCTCAGCAACCTCAACTTCTGCAGAAATTTCCCATCAACAAAAGTCTTACAAAAAGACCAAATAAGGAAATAAGACATTTGGACAATGAGACAAGTGCAACATGGGTTTATTGTTAAACTGGTTATTAAGACATGAACTTGATTAATGCCATATCAAATCTTAAACTCCACTGTAGTAAAGTGCAGATTCAAATCAAGTTGCCCTGGGAGTCGTCATACATTTTCCATGTCTGGTTTTGAATTGTCAGGTTAAATAGACTGCAATCTGAAATCCTATGAATTATGAAAAGCCCTTTTTTCAACCCACACATCTAAAGCTAATGTGCAAACAAGATAATTCACAAAGCTTTACTATGCTGTACGTCGAGGCGTCCTCCCACTCATTTGTGTCTTCAGTTCTTGTACAATTGGACGACAGCTGTACAAAATGTGCAGAACTATCCTAGCTGTAGTTTAGTTTGGAGTCTAGGAGTTCTCAAGAAAGGTTTTCTGCAGTGACTGGTTGGATGATATGCTGCTGATGCTGCACATGCACAAGTTGATAACCTATCCAGACTTTTCTTTTTGATCAAGATAACTTAAAAACAACGGCAATTTAAAGGTCGGCCATGTGTGAATATTAAGAGGTCACTTCTGAGTACAAGCTTGCACACTCCAACGGTTGCAGACAGTTTGGCCACTGCAGTTTCTTGTGGCAGTCAGGTGCATTATGGAATCTCCATGAGTGCCACTTCAAACTCATTCTCAATTTGTGTAAGCTCAAAAACACTCCGCATACATAAACACCACGTGGCACTCACCCTTTCACACGCACAGTCAGTCTCTTTCACGCTTACAACAATCAGTACAATGGTTTTTCACCCACCTTCTCTAAATGAAGTAGGGTGTTACTGAAGGAAACGGCAGCAATGAGGTAAACACAAAAACTCATGAGATATTGCACAGACAAGTGCCGGCACAGAATACAACAGTCTCTACAACAGCCTAGCCTGTGCATAGGAAGAATAAAGCACTTATGGTGTTCTCACTCACACACACACACACACACACACACACACACACACGCACACAAACACACACAAATTAAACCCTTCTTGTAAAGCTTTGTTATACACTAATGTGGGAACGACAAATGAGGCTAGAAATCACACCACTTGGCAGATATCCAGATTTGCATGACAATAACAAAATGCATTGTAAGAGTACAAAAAAATTTAACCTAATGATGACCGAGTAAGGGACTGTTGGCAAAAGTGATGGGACAAACAAAAAATAACCTGAAGTCCCAGCATATGTAGAAATGCCTCAATCCTTGCTTTGACAAGAGAGAAGCAGGCAAAGTTGAGGCCAGGTCAGAGCCAGCATGGAGAAAAATCTCTCAAGTTTCATTCAATAAATAGCATTGTGGAATATGCAAAAAATCCATTTTTCTACAGCAAAAATATGTAAACCCCTTGCTCAGTTCATCTAGAGATACAACTGTGTTTGTCCATGTCGCAGTCCTCTCCTAATACATCCCCACAGACTGGGCTGTGACCAGCTGCAGCTTCATGAAAGAGCAAACAGGAAGAAAATTGTCACTCATTCCTCCATTTACTCCAATCATTTTACAGTCCAGAGTGGTTGAAATAGTAAATTTTTGTGCACACAAATTGTCAAGTTCATACTCCAAACAGTTTAAATTTGTAATCCTTACCCACAAAATTGTCTTTCAGCTCCTTAAACACTTTGCGGGTCAGGTGTTGATCTATAAAACTCCACAGTCTGTGTAGTCCACTCGATGTAATTACCCCCCCCCCCCCCTAAAAAAATCTCTTTTTATCCACCCGTCCATACCCCTCTACTCCTTCATGATCATTATCTATGGAGCAAGACAAAGGCCTCGAGTTTCTCTGGGATATTACCCCGGTAGTTGAGGCTGTGCTTGACAATAGCTCTGGCGGCGAGGCACTGCAGAGTGGTGTGGTTGATGGGCTGGATGACATTCCTGGCCAGCTCCTTCTCATCCAGGAGGTCGCAGGCCGTTTGTTGGAAGGCGTTGGTGCTATCAAAGTGAGTCCCACAGGAAATCAGCAGGTTCATAATGTCAGGGTGACCATTTGTTGCGGCTATATGGAGGGGACTGAAAGGGACACAGATAACAGATGTTAAACCAGAGAAGTATTTGATTATACAGTGCTGTGACAACGTATTTGCTCCTTTCTTGATTTGTGTTTATGTTTCTGCATTTTTGTCAGACTTAAATTATTCAGATCAAACATATGATAACCAAAATAAACACAAAATGCAGTTTTTAGATGATGATTTATTTAGGAAGAAAAACTAATTGCCCCCTAAACCAAATAACTGGTTGCAGCAAGTAATAACTTAGCAGCAACAACTGCAATCAAGCGTTTGTGATAACAGGCAATGAGTCTCTCATATCACTGTGGAGAAATTTTCAACCACTCTTTTTTGCAGAATTATTTTAATTCAGCCACATTGGAGGGTTTCTGTACAACCCACGTGTGCTTCAGCTTGAGGTCATGAACTGATGGCTGGACATTCTGCTTCAGGACTTTTTTGCAGAGAGCAGAATTCATGGTTCCATCAATCACAGCAAGTTGTCCATGTCCTGCAGCAAAGCAGCGCCAGACCATCACAATACCACCACCATGTTCGACTGTTGGTATGATGTTCTTTCTGTAAAATGCAGTGTGACTTTTACACCAGATGTGACAAATGCACACCTTCAAAAAGTTCAACTTCCACAGTCCACAGAATATGGTCCCAAAAGTCTTAGGGATCATCAAGGTTTTTTTTTGGCAAAAGTCAGACAAGCCTTCTGTTCTTATCGGTCACCAGTGGTTTTTGCTTTGGAATTCTGCCATGGACACCAGTTTCGCCCAGTATCTTACGGTTGAGTCATGAAGACTGACCTTAACCAAGGCAAATGAGGCCTGCAGTTCTTTAGATGTTCTTCTGGGTTCTTTTGTGACCGAGTCGTTGCTGCGCTCTTGGGGTAATTTTATGTGGGTGAGCCACCACTGTTCTAAGTTTTCTCCATTTGTGGATAATCTCTCAACAGGTCTGGCAGTAATCAGGCCTGGGTGTGGCTCATGAAAGTGAACTCAGCTGTCCAAAAAATGCGATTAACCACAGTTACTTCATCATTTAACAAGGGATAGGATGTATGTAGGTTTGGATAGTTTTTTTTCTTAATAAATAAAATCACCATTTAAAACCGCATTTTATGTTTACTTGGGTTATCTTTGTCTAATATTTAAATTTGTTTGATGATCTGAATCATTTAAGTGTGACAAATATGCAAAAACATAAAAAGTCAGGAAAGGAGTAAATACTTTTTCACAGCACTGTATATGCTGAGCAGTATCTGTCTTGTACATTACAGTTTTCTTACTTTATTTTCAATTAGCTTCTTCTCATTATACAGGAAGGAGAAAGAAAACTACTGTTCAACCACTTTCTAAAACATTTATTCTGTGTCATTTACAATAAAAAGAAAACCAGGATTTAACACAAACAAACCTGTTGTCATCTTCATCGCGGCTGTTAACATCTGCCCCACACTCGAGAAGGATAGAAGCAACTGTGAGGGAGGGAAACTTGCAGACGGGATATCGGCCCACACAGGTGGTGTTGCGGTCGACAGCCAGATGTAGTGGACTGTAGCCATTCTTACCACATGGCTGAAGCTTCAGGAATCTGAAGATTTGGAAAAATGGAAATTTCTCAGTCACAATGACAATAAGAACTTCATGTTTGAAGAGATTATGAAACATCTTTATTTGTATGATTCTCTGAAATAAATTCACAGAGACCTGAAAGAGGGCTGCAAATGTGCTTGGAAACTAACTGGTACAGGTTCACACTGACAAATGTGTGGCAGAGGATGACAAAACCATTTTCAGAAATGGGGTCAAGAAAAAAAAAAAAAATCAACAACCAAAAACAGTTACTGAAAGATTTCCCTTACCCTCAAAATGTCTATATTTTATATTGCACTCAAGCACCCACACATACATTCACAGACTGCCCCTCAACACTTTCAATTTTTCCTCACTGTAGGAAGGCTAGTTCCTCTATAAAGTACTTTATACAGAAACACACCTATAGATGGTTTCCTTTTTGAAGTGGTCTTGCTCTGCAGTACACGGCACCTTCTCTAAAAGACAGATGAGGTGCAGAATAATTGACAGGGCCTTGCTGAGCTGAGCAGGGTCAGGAGGCATCGGTCCACTTTGTTTAATGGCTCGCTCAATCTCCAACACACTCTTCGTCAGGATCCCCATTAAGTCATCAAATGACACAGATGTTCCCAGGAGCCCCTTGGCCCTGTCCTGCAGCATGAAGGAGAAGAGCTCAGCAAACGACAGCAGGCTGGAGGCGGTCATGGGGCTGAGAGGGTCCAGGTTGCTCTGCTGCATGTCCAATGCATACTTCCACAGATTGATGCAGCGCTCAAAGTTCCCAGAGTCAGCATAGACAGCACCTCGGTAACGAATGTAGTAAGACGTGTCTGGATGTTGTGGTCCGAGTATTCTCTCACGGATGAGCAAAGCTTGCATGCGCATTTCATCTGGGTCAGATATCAGCCCATCCAGCTCCTCTCCATTTGTTACCTAGGAGGAAGACATACAGGTTGAGACACCATGTGACATTTTTGATGCGAGAAATGTCTGTTTCCCTAGTGCCTGAAAATCATTTTTATCAATAAGTCCTAAGCATCTTATTTTCTTTGTTCTTGTCCTTCACAGCAAATGCACAAAATTCCAGCTTGTCTCAAATACTAAACAGAGTGTGACTTCTAACGATTTTGCTGGATAATTTAAAAGCAGTCACCATGAAAAAGTATGCATTTCCTTTTTCAAAAATTTGACTATGTCAGCTTTAATAAAACTGATTAAAAGGATGTAAAGTTTGTCATCAAATCAGAATGGTGCTCGGTAAAAAGAAAAAACTCACCTCTCTGGCATAGTCATACGCCATGATCAGCTGCTTGGGTTCCGGTTTATGGATAATGTTGTTACTGTCCATGTACCTGAGGTCCATGGCTCTCTTCCAGTATTTTAAAGCGCCAAGCAGATCTCTCTTCTTGTCCACGAATGTGGCTCCCAAGAGCTCCAGGGCATCAATGCGTTCCATGTGGCTTGTCTGCAGAGGAAATATAATTTTATCTTATGTCTCCAAAATAAATATTTAATACATGTGTGCCACATCCTGTACTGAATATCTATGCGGACCCGTATTCATTTGTGAGTGACAGAAAGCCTGACCTGCTGGTGTGTTGTCAGGTAGTCTACAATGTTAGTGTGGCCTGTGACGCTGGCAGAAAGAAGGGGGGTCATCCCATAGCCGTCCTGCTCCATGGAAGCGCCATACTGCAGCAACATCCGCATGATCTCCAGACTGCCTGACTCGGCACAGTCATGAAGTGCTGTGTTACCTGTAAACAGGGAAAACATGACTTACAATAGGGTACAGATTATTATATATGATGTGTGTGTGTTGTACAATACAATGCTATGTCTCTTTAGTTGGATAATGGCTCCAAGTGAAATTTTACTTGGGGTTAACATAAGTTGTCCCTTGGCAATGTAGGAAACATGTCAACAAAACATGTAAAGAAAACCATAAACATATAGAAACTTTTTTGCTCCCTTCAGCTGAGAAAGAAGATGTTTTTTGGGTGGTACTGACTCATCTGTTGGATGTTGGAATGATTAGCCACACTCTGTGCAGTCCAAAGTGAAAAGTCCTCATTGTAAATTAGAAATACATCAGAATATATTGATTATAGATTTAAAAGAACTATCAAAAGTTTCTTAATAGAGCTGTACATAGTCATACAAGAGCATTCATTTACCCTTCCCACTGTCCTTTTGTTTAAGCATTCAAAATGCAGATCAGATGACACCAGGATAATTTCTGGGCCATTTGTCTATTAAGTACTCATTCTACTCAATGATTCCCTGTTTAGGTAAGATGTGTCATGCCCACAGTACATATGCATTTCCCAACATCACCGTCATTCAGATCTACCATTTCCAGCAGGATGTGTCAGCTCATCTGCTGAAAAAACCTGGGCCTACGCAGTGTGAAAAAGCTTTACAATTATTTATAAATTAAAAAACCTGATTGCTTCCTCTTCCTTTCATAGGTGAAACCTGTTCAGGCTGTGATTTAAAACACCATGGTATTTTAAACAGCCATCAAAACAAAACAGAGTGCACTCTGAATGACCAAACATGCAGTCGTGTACTGATTATTCCTGTCTGAACAGGCACAACATGTCTGAAGGAATATTTTTTGAAGGAGGGAAAGTTCAGTATTACTGTCTGTGTGAAATAGGGGAGCTTCAAAAAAAAAAAAAAAAAAAAAAAAAGAAGTCAGTAACAATAAACACTATACACAATATACCTGTAATAGTGCCCTCAATGTATGTCTATTACTTAGAGGATTTTAAATAATACTCAAGCAGGTGGTTTACTGACAAGTCAAGGACTTATGGAACAGTAAAGCATGTCAGTTAGGTTGAGAACTATTGAACTAGACCTCAACTTGCCTTGTCATGTAAACATTTAATTAAAATAGCTCAGTCAGTCCAGGAAATCAGGATCTAATTATCAGTAAAAATGCTGTCTTTTGAATGTAACACTCTTGTGTAATGCTGGTTTACTTTCACTTGCCTCTAGAACGACTGCTCTTTGTACGCTAAGGCTAATCCATATTCAAGCAGACGACACCAAACAGGGTTAGTCAGGGATTAAACATTATTTATACTCCTCAGCTTCTGCCAAAACTACACTGATCACCTTGTTTTTAATTTAACCAAAGCAAACTGTTGACAAAACTTTGGGGGTAGCAGCTTTTCCTCTAGTTTATAAAAAGCAGTGAAGGTAAACTGCATTAACGCTACAAACAAAAATGTGTTGGTGTTATGGTTCTAGGTGGTTAAATTCTTGCAAATAGACGAGTCATTATAGAGTGACTATTTTTCAAATACGATAAACACTGCTTTCATAAAATCAGTTGCCAGTAGTTATTCAAGAAATGTAGAAAACCTTTCTACAGCCAGGGATAAGTAGGAATAGTCAATATGGACCTTGAAAGTGAATTTAGGCTACCTTAGGCCCAAAAGAAGAAGTCAAGTCACCAAGAAAATTAACTGAGAAGTGTTGTTTGCCTGGGGATGAACAGACCTGAACTGAGCCTTTTTAAAGCAGGTTAATCATCTGATTGTGATTGTGTCCTGACCACATTTTCTAACTTCCTTGCCTTCCATCAACAGGATGTCCACCGTCTTCAGAAACTTGCTATTTCAATTCGTTCTGTCTATCTATGCTCCTTCCTGTTGGTTTAGCTTGTATCGGAAATGCAGTCATCAAACAGTGTTGTCAAGCTTGCTTGTTGGCACATGCATTGGTTTGGGCACAATAGAGCATCTGCCTCTTCCATAAGGCTGATCAGGTCAGGTCAATTTTTTTAAGCACATTTTTAAAAAACCTAAGTTCACAAAAGTGTTGCAGAACATGAAAAGAAATTGACAAGGGAACTTTAAATGCAGAAAAATAAATTTAAGGAAATAAACCAGAAGCCACTGAGGACACGTGTATCAGACAGATGTGACCATGCACCTGTCAAGAGCTTAGCAGCAGTGTTTTGAACCAGCTGTTGATTATGATGATTATTTGAGATTATTTCAATATTCTGATCCTGACCAGTGACAGAATGTAGGTGCACTCAAATGTGTCCAAACCAAAACACATGCTTCTTGCAAAAGGAGTAACACAGAAACCATGTACATAAATATACCTGTTTGAACAAACACAATGAACATACAGATAGTCAGAGTCCGCTTTTAAGGACATCTTGTTAATAAAAACTAGTCACTTTTGAAATCCACTGTAACAAACGTGAACTCAAACTAAGAGAATACGTTATACACCTTTCTTACACATGTTTGATACAGAATTATTCAATGCAATATACCACTGTTATGCTTTTCTTTTCAAGCTATCCAGGAAGTCCAACTCATATTAAAAAAAAAAAAAAAAATCATGACACTGGTTCTGTTTTTTTTTTTTAAGGCCATCTTAGGAGAAAATATGATCTTCCAGACACACCCACAGACACGTCCAAGTTGACGTAGTGAGTTTCGCAGCTTTCCATTGTGAAACCTATAAACCGTGTTATTGTGGTGAGTCATTTCATGCTGAAATATTCAAATGCTTGAATCATTACATTATGTTGTATGTCCGTGGTCTTAGCAAAATAAATACGTATTTAGATATCCATAAGAATGTGTAATGTGATATGAGGGCATTTTACCTGTTTAAAGGTATTTCACAATATGATCTACATTTATTCTTTGATTTACTCAAAAATAGCTTAATATTTATAAAATACTTTTATAACTTGCTAAGTTTATATATCAGTGAGTTACAGTGGTAGAGAGAATTCAAATGCTATAAAAAACTAAAATGTCTTAATCTACAGAAATTGTTTCTTTACCTCTGAAGGTCAGAGTTCATATGAATCAAGTAGACCACAGCTGTTCTCCACTCACCTTTTACACTTTTCCTGTTGACATCTGCACCTTTCTCCAGCAGGTACTGAGCTATCTCCTTGTGTCCCTTGTAACAGGAAATCATGAGACACGTGTGGCCGTGTCTATTGGCCACCTCCAGGTCAGCTTTGTGCTCCACCAGGTATTTCACAATGTCTAGGTGACCGTCAAAGCAGGCTGCTCTCAGGGGGGTTGAGTTGGTCAGGGTGGTGCTGTTGACAGAAGCTCCGTGGCCTAGCAGGGACTGGACCACCTTCAGGTGACCCGCCGCCGAGGCTGCCCAAAGAGGGGGTGCCCCCTCGATTGTTTCCCCGTCAAAGTTCACCGAACCACCGACCTCAACGGGAGCGCTGCAGCACTCCAGTAAATACTCTACTAGGTCCAGGTGGCCGTACCGGGAGGCCATAAGCAGCGGGGTGGCCCCGTTCGTCTTCTCGCCCATCAACTTGGTCACCTCGTGTCCATCTTTATTCTCCAACAGCTTCTGGAGCAGCCGGAGTTTACCGTCCCGGGCTGCGTTAAATACTGCCGTCTTTAAATCCATTTCTGAGAGTTAGATAAAATGTAACGACACACGGCGAGGAGAGGTGAAGCGTAGCTGTGGACAAGTGGAGCTCGGGACCCTTTGTTTACAACCAGCTCCGACTTTCAAGCTAACGCTAACGTTTCGGTTAAAGCCAACGGCTCGTGACTGTGAAAACTTCAGCTTTCAAAAAACTGGCATCGGCGGCTTGTTATGTGAATCTTTAACTCTATTTATAACTCTGTCGTTTGAGACGACCCTTGGTCCAGTAATACATTTGTAGCCGAGGTAGCAATGTGGCTAGTCAACTTCCTTGATGAATTTAGCTAAACGACTACGTACGTTAGCTCGACTACTTACTTTACACCTCTCTGCTGATCAACCGATACTCATCCACCGACATGTCCTCGCCTCCAAGAAGCTCTCCCGCATTAGACATGATTCCTGTGCTTGTCATTGTTCGTCAACATACCCCTGAGACGTTATTTATGTTCGCTTTCCGAGGGCCGACATGTACAAATCCACCCCCACCCGTTACCCAATGCTGCTGCTAGCTTAGCCTGGGAAAACGACGTTCGGCTAAATAATGAAAAAACAAGGGAATTCGCCGATATCCAAGCAGTTTTTCTTTCACCCAAACGTCGAGAAACACAGCACAGACGTTACCCCCGTAAAGGAGCGAATAATAACCGTCCGTGTAACCACTCAACAAGCTGGCACGACAGTCGTCTCAGCGAAAGGGAAGGTAAATAGGGAAGGCTATCCACCCACGGCTCGAGCGGATGATCACGACTCAGTTTCTGTCAAAACGCAACGCAGTCTTTTCTCTCGACCAGAGCAAATGATTGACGTGTGAGCGACCAATCACAGAGCAGCTAGGCTGTTAATTATCAGAAAAACAATACAAAGAAATAAAAGCCCACCACGAGGTAGTTTTCTTTATGATAAATAACCACCATAGGAACAGAAACCAACACCAAAGAGAGCTTAAAATACCTCACCTCCTGTATCTTACTTAATAAGACGTGTTGAAATAAAGCTGCTGTGTTGGCCTTTATTATACCACTCCCTAAAGGAAAAAAGAAGCATTACCATGATGCACCCAGAAACCTCATCCCTCACTGAAAACTAGCTGTTTACTAATTAACAAACGTGCCCAGACATTTTAATAAAAATGATAATGAGCCATCCCAATAGCTCTATAAGCTCTCTGAATGTCTGAGATTTGTGTCCAAAAAATACCTCTTAAAGCACAAACCTACCAAAACTGACAATAAACATATGGTGAGAGGGGGGACAGGGTAACAAAGGAAGCAAAGCAAACCAGGAATAATGAATGGCAAAAATTCATTGTTGCTTTTTAATCTGTAAATGCAGAGTCTCTGGAATCAGTTCTGACCAGGTTACACAGTTCAACATGTTCAAACGGCACTGACTTTTTGGTCTCCTGCTAGGTTAGGTCTAAAATATCACATGAAATTTACGTCAGAATTCTCACTTTACAACAGTGACGTCTTCTAGCTTTGCAGGGTTATCCCAGTTACATTCATCAGTGCTAGGTGAAATAGGTGAATAGTGAGAGGAAAAAATGACAATGCCAGGTTGAACTGTGCCTACAACTACTATGTTAGTAGAGCTTCCTGCAGAATCAAATTACATAATAATCTTAATAAAATTAAGAAATTTGAGAAAGTCTGCATGTTTCCTTTGCAAATGAATTGGGTAGTTAGTGAAGAAATAAAATTTCAAATTATAACTAAAATGTTCTAGAATCATCTTATATTTAAGTAAAATTTTGCAAAACAACATGAATTTTACAACAGTGTTGCATAAAACAAAGACAACATCATCAGCCCACAAGATAAATAAGCTGGTACGCTTTACACAACAAAAGGCAGAACTAGATACAACACTGCAAGAAAACCTGTGAAAGACACATTTTTATAACGTGTATTTAAAACAGTTACTGCCACGTAACACAAAATATGTCCAAATAATAAGAATATTAGTTATGTATTTTTTGTCTCCCACACAAAGTCACAAAAATATAATAAAGATGTCCCCACCTGTAATTATAACAATTTTAGGCAATATTTCAACATTGCCTAAATGTCAAATTGAAGCATTACTTTAACCTGATGAGTAATTAAGCAAACTGAATAAAACACAATGCATAAACTGACTTGAATTTTTTTTTTTAACCAACTGGGTCTGCAGTCACTCAAGGAAGATCATCTGCATCTTTAAATTCAAGCCTTCAACCCAAAAACAAACCTTTGTACAACTGTTTTAAGCTACTATTATATTACACAACAGTTTACTCTGTACAGCAAACCTTCTAATAACTTCTAAAATTACAAGTTAAAATGCAAACAATATCTAGTCTTGCTCACTAAATGCAGTGAGGTTTAATAGTAAGAAAGACAAATGAAACATAATTTTCATGACCAAATGCAATCCTTATGGAAAAAGATTATTTGTTTTGCCAGTTTTAGAAACCCAATGTTGTGCGGATAAGGAAAGAAATTTGCAGCACCTTTACATTGTGAATACATTTAGTTACAACATCCAATCGCATGGTTATTTCAGTGCAAAGGTTTGGCTAAACAAACTGAATAGATCAAGGAGAAGGAATATTAGATGATGTGGGCTGGAAAGGACACAAAACAATACATTTAGAAATTATCTCAAATATTCAGTACTTAAAGCCATTCATCTTCTATATTTTTACTATTGAACATTTTCCATTAAGAAAAATGTGACCTTAGGATTAAAAAAAAAAAAAAAAAAGAGCTCTAAAGTGGAAGTATGACCATTATGACGCTATAAACGTGATGGAGTCCTTATGACCGTTGCAACCATGTCTTCATTTCAAGAGGACTACTCAGTGTAGCAGTGTTTCTCACGGGAGTGTTTTAATCTTGTTTAAACAACAACACAGATTAATAAGTTAAATCTTCCTCAAGATTGACAGATATTACAGTGAGTAAAGGCAAATCATGTTTGTTTTATGTTATAGTAAAAATATGGAAAATGACTGGCCTTAACCTTTATGGTTTGCTTTAACTACTTGTGTGTGTATGTGACTGCTTCCAGTAGATATAGTTACAATCAACATAACCAAGCCTTTCTTCATGTTTTCTTTTATCCCTCAAACAAATTTTAACCACTTAAAACCCTTCTGCTCAAGGCTCATTTGCATAAAGTTTGCACAAATGGCAGTGCTGAAAGTGGAGGACATGTCAGATTGTACAATCTGGCAGTTTGATATGATCCAATTACAGATCAGCACTGCTGTTCAAACTCACTCTATGCACACAAGCCCAGGTATAGATAAAGTGAAGAATCAGATGTCAGAGCTCAGAGACTGTTATGATCCGACACGTGTTGTAGTGGTTTTCTTGTCAGAGAAGAAGCTTCTCAGCAGAACCACCTGGCTGATGCTGACCACCAGAAGGATAATGGCTTCTCCAATGGACCAGAATGCAACACGGGTGTTGAGGTCCTCTGCCCGACTACGTCCCTGAGCCTCACGGAGGCGGAAGTGAGTCTGGTAGTCGATGACCGACTTCAGGGCCTCATGGATGGACACACAGGCTGATTCCATCTGGAAATGGTAAAAATAAGAACCCAAGACATTATACCCTGCTCAAAAAAATTAAAGGAACACTTTGAATACACATCAGATCTCAATTGGAAAAGAAATCATGCTGGATATCCATACTGATATAAAATGGGTAATGTGTTAGGAACAAAACGATGCCACATCATTTGATGAAAATGAAAATGATCAACCTACAGAGTGCTTAATTTGAAGTCATCAAGTCACCAAATTTAAACTGCACCAACGAAGGGTCTAACAATGGGTCTAAGGATTACTAAGATTGTCTAATGGCAGTCAGGGTGCCATTGTCTATCCTGTACAGGTCTGTGCATCCCTATATGGATATGCTTCGCCAGACCAACACTGACTCTATACCTCTATATTCATCGCGGACCCTTTCACGTCTGTCACATGAGCTCAGAGTGAACCTGCTCTCATCTGTGAAAAGCACAGGGCGACAGTGCCGGACCTGCCAATTCTGGTGTTCTCTGGCAAATGCCAGTCGAGCTCCACAGTGCCGGGCAGTGAGCACAGGGCTGACTAGAGGACG
>JAUBNQ010000028.1:14432589-14449855 GCA_032353495.1 Ctenopoma kingsleyae | reverse complement strand
CTGACACTGATTAACAACCCCCTCTGCTACTTAACTGACCAGATCAATATCCCAGAAGTTTAACTGACTTGATACTACACTCTGCTCAAAAAAATTAAAGGAACACTTTTTAATCAGTGTATAATATAATACTGAAATTATGCACCAACTAACAAGAAGATCACTTTGTTTCAAATACTAGAAACTTGGGGAGCAAATGTTAAAACATTATCAGGCTTGTAAAATCAACTCACTTATATTTAAGGTGGTCCGATCCTAAAATCAGCAGGACATGAAATCAAATAGTTTATTAAACATTAAGATTGCTAGTAGGAGTATCTGTCAGAAAACTACACTTTGTAAAAATATTAAACCACAACAGAGTGTGGTAGTAAATTTATTCATTTTTTGATAATCTTGCAGTTGTAATCACCTTAAGCCCTGCCACCAGTTATTTTGTTAGCAGAAAATAAACTTGGGTGAAAATAAGCCCAACCATAATAAAACATTATAAACTGCATTAATAACAATGACATTTGTAAAAGCTGTGTGTAATAAACTACTGACAGTAATTGTGGGTGCAAAATAAAATCATGCCATTATATGCTTTAAGTTAAACTGGGCATTGCTATGATGGGAACTGCAAAGAAAAACACGAACATGTAGCCACAGTGACATACTGTTTGTTTAATTATACTATACTGAAATATGTCTAGGGTTTAGAAAACTGGGATCCAACTGTGTAAAGAAGATAACTAAAAACTGTAATTACTGCCAAATTTAGGTTATATGCATACTTTTTACATAGGTTGAGCTGCCTTAACAGGAAGAAAACACAAACATTTTTAAACACACACTGATGCACTGATTTACCTGAGTAAGAGCAGTGACTCTGTTCTCATTGGGGAAGAGAGGAGGGTCATCGCCAACCTGGAAGTCAAAGTAAACTGTCTTGTGTGTGAAGGTGGAAAATTCATTGCTGAAGCAGAACTTATAGGTGCCATTTTTAGCTGCTGTGAAGGTAAAGCTGTCATATTGTTTCTTCATCTCCTTATAGAGTGTAGTGCCATCTGGATCCTCCAAACGACAGTCCACGTCATAATGGCCACCAGTCACCACCTGGAAAGCCATAAGAACATATTCAGTAACACAGTGATATAATTATGCTTCGTATCAGATAATAAACATACAAAAAGACGCTTTATAAGTGGTGTTCCTAATGTTCTGACCACCCTATTCACATAAATGAGGTGGTCAGAACTATATATATATATACACACACATTATATATACATAGGTGTTTATATATGGCAGTGATACACAAACACCTATGACAACATATGTTGTAGTTTACAGACCTGTTAATAAATACAGTGGGATGTATCGATATTTATTTACCAAGAAGGGCAATCGGAGGTCGGCCAATAAGAAGACCTACGCACCTGAAACTCTAGTGTACACTTAGTGCCGATGATGATGTCCTCGTAGAAGCACTGCTTGGCATTGTCCGGTAGCTCAAAAGTTAGCTCTGAGCTCAGCACCCACCCACAGAGCAGTTGGGCCCACAGCACCTGCAGTAGCAGCCGAAATGATCCGTACATCCTGATGACCCACAATCAACAGCTTCAAAGTGGAAACCACAGCGGACCTGGCAAAATAAACATTAATAAGCGTCAACCAGATAAGTTCAACCAGCAAAGACAAAAAATGTGACAATGCAAACCCGGACATTGATAGCAGCGACAAGTTATTAGCTTAAAGCTAACTAGCTTGCTGGCTAGCCTTCATATTTTAGAGAAAGAAAGCTACTTAAGATTTGTTACATTTTCCATTGCCTAGTTTATACGTGTATTTGGGGTGCATTTTTCGCCGCTAAAGGAAATGTAAATTCAAACGTTAAAATGTCTTAATTCATCATTTTATCTCGGTCAGCATTAGCTACTCACCTCAAGTGCTCACCCGGATGCGACTAATTCTAGGTAACGTATCACAACGTGACACGGCATTGGCTGTCATCGGTAAAAGCCCGCCCATCCTCTCTCTCAGTTGGTCAAACAGGAACAGGCGGAGCCAATAAGAGATTACGTGGGCTACGTCGTCATAAGAAGGAAGCGTATCTTCCCTTTACGAAACACTTCAACGTGGCTGATTTTGAGAAGCATTTGTAAACTATGCTGTTAGGAAGTTATATATGTACACAAACGCTGGCATATTGGAAGCGTATTTAAATAAGGAAAACATCTCTAATGATTTCAGTTGTGACTGTAGCAGACGATGAGAATCAAAATAGCCTCCCGTTTTGTTTTGTCAATTTCTGAGCAGTACCTAATGTCATGGAAGGGCCAGTGATTTCATAGGACGTATGACATCTACACTACTGTGCAAAGGTTTTAGATTGTTAAGTGTAGGTGTTTTGATTAGTACTACCACAGATACATCAATACAATTTAAAGCATCCTTGCATCGCATTGAATGCCTCAAAAATGCACATTATTAAAGACTAGAACTTATAATATACTACAGTGGAAGATGGAAGTCTGGTTCCACAAAAACAATTTGGTGCCTTGATGAAAGTTTAGTTTAGTTTAGTAGCAATCAAAGTGATTTTTATTAAAATTATTTTATAGAGTCTACAGGCTTTGTAGTATAATAACATGACAAAACAAAACTGCATAGTCTTAAGTTTTGGACATGCTCAGTTGTCTTCAAATTAGCATTTTACATCTTGGACATTGCATGCAGCCAATGTACTAGCAAGTTAGAAACACATTTGTCTCTTGGCTGCTTATGCATATAGGCTAGGCCTAATTGTTTTTTTTCTTTTTTGCCCATGATCTCCCCCTTTCCCTCAGCAAGGCGTCCTGAGATGTATTTTTAAGTTAAAATTTAGATTGATCATGCACATAGAAAAAAATATATACAAAAATCAACAACCTAATATCGTCAGCACCAATATCATATAGTGGATGATGGAATATCACCTCTGTTTCAGTGTAATGCTGATTCACCAGGAATGTGTGGTATTATTATTGTGGTATATTTTCCCTCCACAAGTGGCATTTGCCACTTCAAACAGGTACGACATTGCCATAGCACAACAGTAATCAACGTATGCTTAAACTTCTTGCTTAAACTGCTTAAAAAGGCTCATTTGCTATGACACGTTACATTGTCAGTAAAGATAACAATAATGAACACCCTTTTCTTTATCAAAGATGCATAAGCCTGTCCACTTTAAGTGACATCTTCCGTGGAAAACGCGTGGCACACCAAGAAGATCGCCACATAAAGTTTGTGAATTGTACACCAGCCACTTGTATTTGTGTCGCACATATTTGCATACACACGGTTATCCTTTGAAATTATTAAGAGCTGTTTTTTTGGCAGTCACGTACATGATGCGCGCTGAGTGCGTCTTCTTGACAGTTGTGAACACACGCTTGACCCCAAACTGAAGTCTCGCGTGAACTAGCACTACGAGATTACAGTGTGGGGAGGGCTGCATGGAGAGGTGGAAAGACAAAACAAAGGCCACACATTCCAACCAAGAGGCGCGGGTCGCTCTTTACTTCTTTTTTGTAGACTCAAACACGTTTGAGTGATTGTATACTGACTACAGTTTAACGCCATTACAAAAGTTGTGCAATATGCCTAGTAGCACGTCTTTGCTGGAAACCGACGAGGGAGAGTCCGAGGTGCCACCGCCGCTAGTGCATGCTTTCGCCGGTATGGGCCTGGAGGAACATCACGGCACCCAGAGCCAGACCCCCGAACAAGCAGAGGAAAGCCTCTCTTTACACCATCAACTCCCCTCGGTTTCTCATTTCAGTCTCATCGGTACGGTCCTAGACTTGAAACCCCTGCCTCTGCATCGACCACCCTCGGGAGATGAAGTTAACATAACTGCAACGCCCGAGGACGAAGAGCCAGAAGTTGTAGCCCCCGCTGACTCCTCGGGCTGCACCGGTAGCTCGTTACTAGTGCAGGCCCACCGCCTCCAACACCTCCCATCGGGGCCGAGTGTCTCAGTAATGCCGTCCGGGATGGAACCATCGCACGTCGAGACGGTCTTGTTGTACAACGGAGGCGAGCGGGATGATACTGGGGTTGGCGGCAGCGCCCTAACACCAGTTAGCATGGCGATGCTACAGTCCGGTGTGTACGCTGAGTCGGTTTACGAGGCTGAGCCTTCACTGTTGAGCCGGAGAAAGAGCGTCAACACGACTGAGTGTGTGGCGGTGCCTAGCTCCGAGCACGTCGCGGAGATTGTGGGCAGGCAGGGTGAGTTGATAATGTATTTTGCATTTGTGCTCGTTTCGATAGCTAACGCTTAGTTGCTAATAGGAGTTTGGACTAAACTTGGTGGGAAGATACTTCAGGCAGCAGTAAAGCAAATAAAATAAGATATAAACTAGAGTAAAATAGGGCAGTAAGATTCTTACAGAATAATCGTAGACTATTTAAAAACGCCGGGTTACAATAAAACTTATAGTTAGCACATTTTCAGTTTTGTTGCAAGTGTGAACTAGCGTTAACTAACGTTAACTTATTGACCACCACAGTAGCACCAGCGACTAAGTTATTCTGTATCTCATAGAAATATCGATGGATAACGTTAATGTGCAGTTTCTGATATGGGGAATCTGAATAGCTGTATAGAAATTAGTTATCACATTCCAAATAGCTAACGCTACAGTTAAACCAAACCAAAGTTTAGCACTTCCAGCTTAAATGGTTAACGTTAGCTTCAAACCAGCTAGCTAGCTGAGCACTTAGCGCTAACTGGGTCAACATCACGATCGCCCAACACCCACAAGTTTTTATATCAACTAGTAGGTCCGTCTAAATCTTTGCTTCGATTACATTGTGGATGTTTGAGCTCTTTGAGCCTGACGATAAGCCAGTCGTCCGCCGTGCTTTGCAGTGCAGACTGGAGATAGGCTTTTTCTCAGAGAACGTGTAGAGCAGTGTGTTGGTCTCAGCTGCTTTGCCACATCAGCTGGAGTTTATAGTTAGCTCCGTGACATAATCAAGACGCCCGAGTTCAACTGAACACGATCGGCTTTTCTTAGCTATGCAACGCCTTTATCTGGTGTTTTATATAAACTTTACATTGCTCGTCTATCTGTTTGGCAGAGTGTTATGTCGTGCTTTGAGACCAGTTGGGGGAGGGTGCACAGGCTGCAGTGTTGACAACAACAGGAAATGGCTCTGGTAATGATGTACTCTCAACCACAGCTAAAAGTAATATTTAATTTATGAGATGTGCAACTTTTAAATTGCTATAGTGACCGGTAGTCTAGATCTTTTATTTGTTCAATCAGGAGTTATAGTAATGAAATATTGTATTTATATTCAGTATACTTCATATTATATTTATAGTACTCCTTTGGGTTTTACCAACACCACCAATATCCCTTAGCAATAGTTCTTCAAACTAGATTTATGATTTGGGAAAATGTGAGGGGGAAAAAAATGTTTCTGACTTAACCAAAGTCTTTAACCTTTTTAACAGGCTGTAAAATTAAAGCACTTCGAGCCAAGACCAACACTTACATTAAGACACCAGTGAGGGGTGAGCAGCCTGTCTTTGTTGTGACGGGGCGCAAAGAAGATGTGACTATGGCAAAGAAGGAGATTCTTTCTGCAGCTGAGCACTTCTCCCTTATCAGAGCCTCTCGAAACAAGACAGGTCCTCTGTCTGTTGTAGCTGGTCCAGGGACCCCTGCTCTACCTGGACAGACAACCATTCAGGTCAGCAAGCATGTGATTGAGTCATAAGCTGCTTTCGCACATTCACTGGAACCATGAACTTCTCTAGACATTACCTGGGTGAGCTGCATGTGATAACGCAAACGTCAGTCAGCTCAGAGTTTACCTGGACTTTATTCTGTGAGCCCCTTAGTACAAAGTTTGTGTAATGTCCCTGTGAACCCATGTGTGAATACAGCAGGTAATTCTCCAGTGTATTTACAGCAAGCCACTGGGCTATAGGAAACATCCTTTCTGTTGTTGTATTGTGTGCCTCTACTTAAATACATGAGAAACTTGCATAACACATAGTTTCTAATCACATAATTGGCTCTACTTATATTTGAAATTATACTAAGATCAGTGATTTGTGTGGTGTACTTTTTGTATCAGACCATTCTTTCTGTATGCTCTACACAGTGACCACCCATCAAACAGAGACTTTCTCTGAATGAGAATTCATGTCACCTGGACTTCTTCCTGCTGTGTGGTCCATGTATGCACAAATCCACACACAGTCTGGACTGATTCTCCAGACTTAGTCTGGAGTGCATATGTGAAAACTGCTGTAGTGTATTAAAATGTTAAAGATACAAAGCAGATATTATGCAGCAAATTGCATTAAGTGCATTTGTTGTAATAACTAGGTGTTGTGTATTTTATTATTACCCAGTACAGTTAGTTGTAAATGAGGCTCCCTGTGTGTTATGTTTTGATTGTTATTATTTTACAGAGGTTTACACTGTAGTTACCGTGTGTCATTTCAACCCTATAGGTCCGAGTACCATATCGTGTTGTTGGGCTGGTTGTAGGTCCTAAAGGTAGGTCTTTTGATTCATTAAGCATAATTCAGATGTTGTTTTGTTCTGCTGGGTGGCCTTTGTAAGATTTGAACTTCAGCATTTGTGTCCATGGTTATTTTTTAGCATGAATGGAAAAAGAACAAGCTTATACGATGCTAGTAAGGACAGGTGTGTACCCACGAATATTTGATGAATATAAGATGAATATAAGCAGCTTTTATTATGAATCAGTCCTACAGTGAAGTCGGTGTGTTTCAGATGTGTTTTCATAAAGTGATTCCCCTCAAGATGTGGGAGATAGGAAAATAAACTCAGAAAAAGTCTTTATGTTCTCTTTTTACTGTGAACAGCTATCCTAAAGAAAGAGCCATATCATTGTTATATGCTTTACATTACAGCTCTTTGTTTCTCTCCGCACATTTAAAGGAAATTGTAATTGTCTAATGGATTTGCTAGTGTCTCTATAGTTGCTCACAGCTTCTGAAAGAGCTATAATACACTCAGCTCTACTCTAGGAGGTTACAGTATGCTCTCACAACAGAGTCTTTAACCCCTTTCCCTGTTGACATTGCCACCTCACTGTCAGAAAACCCTGCCAATTGAAGTGCAGTGGTTCTCAACCAAGTGTCATCAGGCTGGAGAATGTGAGGTAACAATAATGATAATGAGGGATAACGGAGTGCCACACAGAAGAAGAGGCAGTGTGGAATTTCAGTATTCAGTGTTTATACAACCTTTTCCTTGCATATAACTATTGTAATTAGCCTCCAGGATTTGTTTTTACGCTTTTGTTTAAATGGTGACTGTTGAGATATGTTACATGTTCATCCATGTTTAAAAAATTTAACTTATAATATTGACCTCGGACAGTGTTCCTACACTAAACTAAAACTCATGGTGTTGTGGTTCATAGCATTATCTTTAGCCATCTGAGTCACCAAGCTAGCCTGCAATTCAGTGCTATAATTATTGCCCAGCTGTGTTTTTGTTTTCTTCTTCACACTTAATTATTATTTTGTATTCTTCCACGTGTCATTGGTTTATGCTCAGATGTAAGTTTTTCAGGAATGTTTATGCTTATTCGGAGTCAGACTAATATCCATGTACCCATTTGACCAGAGCAGTTATTTAAACTTGGTGTTTAACTGTTGTTTGAGTAGAGTGGTTTTGGTCTGATCTTGATCTTTCAGGGGCAACCATCAAACGCATTCAGCAACAGACCCACACCTACATTGTGACACCAAGTCGTGACAAAGAGCCGGTGTTTGAGGTCACAGGGATGCCGGAGAACGTGGACCGTGCCAGGGAGGAGATAGAGGCCCATATTGCCATGCGCACTGGAACCAGTGGGGGCATTGAAGCTCCAGGTGTAGATAACAATGACTTTCAGTTCAATGGAACAGATGTCAGCTTTGAGGGTTGTGCTACTGCAGTTGGGTTGGAGGATGCTGCTTGGCTTCATGCAGGTGCACCATCACAGAGTGGTGGTGGCTTGCTGCCAGTGAGCACCAGTGGTACTCAGCGAATCAATAGCAATATTAACAGTGGTGTCAAGATGTCTTCACCATACCGCAACGACAGCTCCAGTTCCCTGGGCAGTGGCACCAGCTCAACTGATTCTTTTTATGGCAGTGGGAATGGTAACCGAATGGCCGATTTTAGCCCAACCTGTCAGTTTAACGCCAATGCTAACAACAATAATAGTAATGGTGGCAGTACAACTTTCTGGTTTGGTGAGAGCCTTCTTCCTGGAGGGCCCGAGGAGCTGATCAGCCTAGGAGGTGGTGGCCCTTCCTCAAGATTTGACCCCCTGACCATCTCCACTGCCCAAGCATCGCATCCTGCTGCACAGCCACACATCTGGAGTCCCTTTGTGGACCACCAACCCTTACAGGCCTTTGATACTTTTCAGTCTCAGGTAGGTGAAATTAAATTGGAGCACATAGTGTATGTAAATTCATCATCTATTACAGTGATTGAGACATTTAATATTTGTTATGAGCCTGAAACAAGAATTTTAAAGTTATATTTTTATGATGGTAGTCATCAGAGTGTTGTAATCAATTTCTCCAGACTAGTCTACCTGGGACGCCCCGACTTTCTCCAGCCTTCTCTGGTACAGAAGCCTTGGAGCACCCTCAGGCCCAGCGTGTTGATCGAGGGCCTTTTTGCTCGACTGGCACCCTCGATGCCCACAGGCTCCCCTCTTACAGCTCTGCCTTCTCATCTTCTGGTGAAAGCACCGCCTCATCCTCCTCTCCTCCTGAATCATCCCTCACCTATCGGCTGGGGCTCGGATCAGCAGGGAGAGGACCGGAGATATGCATCCACTGTATGGATAACCAGGTGATCGCTGCTTTGGTTCCCTGTGGCCATAAGCTTTTCTGTCTAGATTGTGCCACCCAGATATGCCAGGGTCCCGAAGCTGCATGCCCTGTGTGCCTGTCCCCGGTCACACAGGCCATTCAGCTCCGCAACATGTAATTTTTTTTATCAGTTTACCTTGATAACTGATGAGAGATCGGTCCTCCTAACACTTCCGAGTATAAAACGTGCGGGGAAATTACGAAAATCAATCCAGAATCAGTGTCTAGATGTGCCCTCATGCCATTTTCGAAGCTGGTGTTAACATAGGAGATGAAGATTAGGTGAATAAGGAATGATCTGTATTTAGGGCATGGGTTAGGGTGTTCAGCCTGTTCTTGTGCCTGTTATTGTGAAGTCTTCTACCTTGATTGATTGATCAATGGGAAATCCTCTATGTAGCAATGGGTGGGGTGGGATATACTATATTTTTTTATTTTTTTGCTCGTCATGATGATTGATTTTTACCCCTGAAACATCTAGTTATCAGTGTCTACCTACCTATGTTTTATTAAACTTTTTTAATGTCATTTTAATTCTATTAGAAACATTTTTTTTTTTTCTGTCTATCCATTTTTATTTTTTTAGTTTTGCTGCTACACTTGTTTTTAGCAAAACTATGACCTAGCCCCTTTGCCTCTCAATTATTGTTCTTTATGGCAGGAAAAGGAAGAGGTGTGTATATTTGCATATATTACTTACATATGACTGTATAAATGATTAGTATTGTCCTACCTACCACAGTAAACTGGCTACATTATCCTGAAAAATTCCACTCTATGCCACACAATTGGCATAATTATTACAAGACTAGTCTGTGCTACTTTAAACAGGATTTGATGTTTACGTGCTCCAGATCATAAATCTGAATTTTTGAATATCACTGATATTAACAGCATATGGATATGCTGAATGCAGACACACCCACAGAGGGTTTTTAAACCAAGTGGGTCAAACTGACGACTGTAAAGTCGTCACACTCCAATGGCAACCTCTTGTTTCTTTTCTGTTTTTGCCACACTATAACTAAAAGATGGGTAACTCCTTTTTGAAGAGTACCAGGATGTTGCACCATTTCAGTATCGCCATGTTGATTTCCATTTCTTTTTTTTTTTTTTAACTGTTTACGGTAAACTTGTGCCTAATTCTATTGTGAGTAAACAAAAACAACTAGTTCAGTGCATGCACGGTGTTGCTTTGTCTTAAAACGAACTTGTGGCCTTTTTGGGAAAGCCTCTAAATAACTGATAACAGAATCTACCAATCCAGATCTAGTCTCGAGACAAGACAGACTGAAGTCTTAGTTGCTGAAGTTCAGTCTCTTAAATACTTCTTGTTGGAACAAAGGTTATATTGTGGGATGTTTTCTTTTGCTTCCTCTTTTGTGAGCCACAGGTATTTACCACCTACTGCTTTTTAACACCAAACACTCCCATTAAGTTTTGCATATTTCTTCCTTCGCATTGTTTTTTTTTTTTTTGTTTGTTTTGTTTCTTAGATCCTGGTTTGCAAAACCACGTGCTGGTTTTTCAGCCAGAGAGATTTGTCCAGCTTGTACCTTTTGGTAACATTCCTCCACTTGTGCATTGCAGTGACCTTTGTATAAGTATAGTTTATCAATACTTAAACCTGGGAGCCTTGAGATGTGATATAATGAAACTCGACTTTGACAAACAAATCCCTGTACTGTACAGATTGGCTGCTGACTTTTCAGCCATCTTGATAATATCCTTTTCTTTCTCGTGAATGTTCTTTCTCATGAACTGCTCCACCCCGTGGCTGTCTTCTCACTGTCATTTCACGTTCTTGTTGGTCAGCAGTCAGCAAAATAATTCCATTGAGATAACACATCAGTGTATTTGGCTTTTGTTTAAACACTTGTCTTGTCAGTCCTATGCAAAACTCATCTCGGTTTGTTAACTACTACAGGAAGCACTAGATAAATTAAACTCTCTGGTTTTCATAAGAGCTCAAACAATCTTGGGCTTTAACTTGTAGACAGACATATCCCTTCTGTTTTTACTACATTTTAATCAAGGCTGATCGTCATTACTTGGTTTAATGCATCAAGATGTTTCAATATACACTATGCTTCTTATGTTTCGTTGGCCAATTAACTGTTAAATTATCACACTATTTACTACTTGGGACTCGAATCATATTTTGATTTTGTTTTTTTTTCCCTTTAATGTGCACATATGTCTGTTCTCTTCCTGGAAAGTGAAAAAGGGTACAAATTGGTGGAAATCATCTCAAATGTTAGCTTTAAACACCAGAGTCTCTAGATTTATTTGTGTGGGATACATTTCACAGGGGAAGCAGCTGGAATGATTTCGTCTTGGACTGTGCTGACACTACATGAGGTCAATACTGTTGCTTTACTGTGCGGACATTGGACCACAGTCCCTCCTAGCATTCCAGCTGTAAACAGTATTTCATTAGCTGTTTCTTAAATGTAATCTCTTATATGGATGATAGAGCTTTCATGAGGAAATGGAACCAAATGAGTCCCAAAAGTGCAAAAAAGTCATCTGCGTGTTCCCCCTCGGGTCTTCTGTCCTTTTTTATTTTACTTATATCTCTATGAAGGGTTGATCTCTCTTTGCTCTCTTTCTCGCTCTGAGGGAATGCAATACACTGTCGACCCTTAGTTTATTGACTCAATCTATTGACTTTTTGTGTATGTATTATATAATATTACTGTTAATGACTGATAAATATACAGAACTTTTTATTTTGTTACATTTCATATATATAAAAATATATCTATATTAAAATGTTTACAATAAGATTTAAAATTTTGTTTTTTTTTAAACTTTTTTGAGTGATTAAATGAATGAAGTGCTGGAAACCCAGAAATGTTGCAGGAGAGTGTCAGTGCTATCTGCTTGTATTCTAGCTATTAGTTTACAGTATTGATGATAATAGTATTGTTGGCTGCCGTTTAACCTAGTGGAAAATGGAATGTGCATCACAAGCATGTCTTCATAATGTAAAACGTCACACTGCAATTGTAAAAAGGCCAAGGATTCAAGCTGCCTGTCATGTCTGTACGCCACCAAATTAAGAACGGTATACTGTAAATGTATCTTAGATGATCTATATATAAATACATATATTGTCAAGCTGTACCAACAGTTCAAAGTATTTGCTAGGTTTACTTTTACACTTTTGTTATGTATATGTAGAGGGAGTCTTATGGCATATAAATTCTTCAAATTGAGTCAGGAGTTTAAAAGCAGACTATATTTTATAATGGCCTTTTAAGTTATTGTGGCCAAAGCACTGATATTATATATTTGCTGTAAAGAGAATTTAAGAGTTTTATTTTTCTGATATTAAAGTTACTTAATAAAGATGGTTTCATTTAAAGCCACATCAGACTACTGTGATTCATTAATAAAAATGTTGTTTCCACATTCCGCAGGATCCTCACGTTGAAAAACATGACACTTTCAACCTCATTTCTCATATTCCAATAATAACTAATAAACCATACTTGCAATGTGTGCATTGTGTGCAAGTCTTTTAGTACTACAGAACTGCTGTGAACATTACTATCTACTGCATGCAACAGATGAGAATAAATGTCAAATTTACAATGTTTTTAATACTTTTTAGGCTTTTTCTCAGAGGAACCTGATTTTAGCACAGTTCTGCATGACAATGTTTCCATGATATTGTTATATTTATTATATGGACCACTATAGAGAAGTATACGTATGGGGCTCTCGTAAATGAGACCTGGTTTAAAACTCTGAAGCCTGCTACCCATATTCACACCTTGGGCTCCACCAGCATTAATGCATGAATAGTTATGATTTAAGATCCAATTTGCCATAAAGACTGAATAAAATATGCCAGATTACTGTGGGTATTCAAGATAACCAGCTGTGTGTCCAGATGTGGGACCGGAAGTGACCCATATGTAACAGCAATGGTCCAAACATCCCAAATTAAACATGAGTCACCTTTTGCAAAGTGGCACAGTTGCTTTATTTGGTTCCTTCTTGGCTGACATTTGGCTGTGCTGTGACTTGATTTGGGCCACAACAATTTTCCTCTCCGTGACTGATAGATAACCGAACACTCTACTAAAGGGTACCAGTAAGTCATGGTTCCACACGGCCCCTGAAACAGATGCAGTTGAATGGAAATCAGCCATCATCAATATCATTCACATTTATACATCTCAACTTATTGGAAAAATCTTGACTGGTCTTTTATTAATTATTAACTAGTATAACGTCTGGCAGTGTTTCTTACAGGTCTGACTAAAAGTGTACAAGGATTTAGCAGCCTCCTGCAGCACAATCCACTTACTCATCACTGCAGCCATAATTAAAAGCACATGTGGTTTTATGCTGACCTGTCAAAATGTCTGCTGCGAGAACAGAAAACTGGTGCACTAAGTTGACTGACTTTATGTAACTCCCAGTACTGCTTCTCTCACCTACTACCTGGCAAAAGCTGTAATCAGACTGAGGAACATATAAGCAGAGCATTTAGAGTCAAGAATTCGTATATATATAGATATAGATATATATATATATAACATATGTGAGCATTTATCCATTGCATCCATCCATAATCTTAAAAGGTTTTTCTGTTGAGGGTCCTGAGGATGTTGGAGCCAACCCCAGCAGTGACTGGGCAAGAGGTGGGGTACACGCTGTACACCAGTCTATCACGGGATTGACACATCGAGACAACAACCATTAACACTTGGGGACACTTTAGAGTCACCAATTAACCTAATTGCATGTCTTTGGGCTGTGGAAGGAAGCCCACACATGTACAGGGAGAACATGCAAACTCAAGTCCTTCCAGCTGTGGGGAAACAGTGCGAACCACTACACCACAACATGTAGTTTCTCTGTAAACACATTACCCTGTTGAAAAATGAAAAGGTCAGCAGTTAGAGAATATCAGGCCATATTTAATTATAGACTCTCACATAAGAAATACAGGTAAGGTTTATATCTGCAATCTGTCACAGTAGTGAACATCAACTCCTCTGAGCTGTGTCTTCAGGCTACTATACTCACTGCGAGTAATATAAAAACATGTTCACTTGAAGCACAACATAATATAACAATTATTTCTGCAGAGAGTTCAGTAATATATCATCATAAAATTCCTGTCATTTGATCAATCAGATGCATAATTAATTGAATATATTCCAAACTCTGACTCTTTATCCCTGATGTAGGACAAACTTTTTAAATAATAAAAAGATCATACTGGAATAATCAAAGACAGGACAAAGAGGGAACAGAGCAACCCATTGCTTAATCAACTTGACAGCAACATGGATAATGTTGTAGGTGATGTGACAGGTGTCATGCTTGTAATTCTTTTACTTTCAACAAGAAGCTGGTCACAACTGAAGCAGTTACTGTGTTCATACAAAATTAAGTCCTGGAGGCAAGTTGCCTTCTTTAGGAGCTTAGCTTTTAAAAATGAGTTTATATAATTAACTGATTATTTTACATTAGTTTTGACTATATCACTTTCCTCTATAAGCCTTTAATGCTGTTCTCATAATACAGCAACACACAACAGCATACAGCAAGGGGCTTGTTTTTATACTCCAGTCTAGTTTCCCTGTGTAGTGCAGAGAAAGTGAAATACTCTATTTTGAAAAAAGGGCAGAAAAAGGGGGGATCTATTTGTCACTTCATGCAAACGTTGACATGCATTTCAAAAACAAAGTTATTTACATGGATTAAAAAGAAAGAAAAATGCAACTCAAGAAAGAAAAACAATGGCAAAAAAATCAAAAGAAACCCTACAGATGCGTGTAAATGCCTAAAGACTGAAAGGGCAAAAACAGATTTTAAAAAGGTGTCTTAGTGTTACATATGTTTTAATACAAATGCATCACAATGTTGCCGCTACTCACAATCTTACATAAAATATGAAGCGACTTTTTCAATCCCTTATTATCTATATAACAGGACAACTACCACAAAATAAGGGTTACTGAATTAAAAACAAGAAAATAAAGTGCTAAAATATAATACAATAAAGATTAATAAAGGTTACAAAAATAAAAACAAGAAAATATTTCAATATTGCTGGGAAACTGTCTTGAATTCTCTCATCTTTGTCAGTAAACTATATACAAGACCTGGATCAAGTAGTATTTTAATGGGCTGCAAGTTATAAGATTTAAGTACAACGATTCTAGTGTGGAGAGCATGCTTGGAGATAAAACAAAAAATAAGAAATACAAATAAACACAGAGACCTCATTTGAAGAAACCTCCAAATTAAGTTAACTGAGGCAAAGTCCAGCAGCTGCCTGGATGTCTCGCTGTCATGATGATATTAAGAGTTAAAGTATGTTGTTGGTTTGCTAAAACATTAATAAACCATATTTGTGCACATCTAGGACCAACTGCCTGCCTCATCGTTGCTTCTCGCTTCAATCTTATTGGGGAAAAAAAGCATTTCAGCTATTTTCTGCTCTCAGTGAAAGAGAGAAAATGCAAGTTTACAAAATGTGTATGAGATTCATCCTTTGTGGCAGCATAAAACAGGGTGTTGTCCAAGCCAGTAACCAGTAAAGATCACTGGATGCCCACCAGACAGACATGCAGTTTTCAAAGTCACAACCCACAGTCTGATAATAACTGACCGAGGAAAGGTCACAGACCTTAGCTGTTTCAGCTCAGAGGCTGAGAGTCGGCTTTAAGCACAGTGCATGTTATTTAATTCTGTTATATCTGAGAATGACTGTGAATGTGTACAACAACCTGATCCAGCTAGGTGGTCCGCAACCCTGTCCTGTGGCTGAGAGGCAGAGATCAGCATGATGCACTGATCCTTGTGGTTTTGAGTTCTGCTGCTTTTCTATTCAGCCTTACAGCTGACTGAACTTGCTTATCATTCCAGGTGCAAAGCAGTCTGTTACGGCTTGAATGAAAAATGATATAACAGAAAACCAGCAGTACCCTGGTGCCCAGACGCTGGCAATGATGACCAGTAAGTCTAATGTCTGTCAGTAGTTGGTGACTGTGGATGACAGGGACACTGAGCACTCAATTTACATTCCAGTTTCATGGTCTACAGGTAATTAATGTGTATGTTGTGGTGCTTTATTATTGTAATTGTCTTTTATTTATTTTTCTAGTCCCACCCTTCAGTCATCACAAAGCCATCTATCAAAACTATGGATAAACATATTTTTAATATATGGCTTTGGTTCACTTTAGTGTCACTCTTGTTTACAAGGCCAATGTAAGGACCATACATCACAAATGTGCCTCAAACACATCTGAAGTTTTTTTGTTATTGATTTGGGACTGCTTCAGTGTCGCAGCTTCGCTGACGTCTCTAAGTAAAGCAGTTCACTGAGGAAGACTTTCCATTGTCAATGTATGCTGCAATGTCATGCAGCAGTTCTAAAGATCTCAGTCCAGAGGTTGGGGGTCTGCTATAGGCATAGTGTGCAGAACCTCATCCAGTAACTGTAGAGCTCTGTGTAGGTGGATCTCGATCCAGCAGGGGGTCTCCTTGATGCTCTGACGGGGGTAGTCGGGCCCCCACCCCTTAACAAAACTCATCCTGAGAATACACAACCTCCGGAGGTCATCTACTCCAATACCGGCTGCTGCTGATAAACCTGAGAGGATGGGAGACACAGGGAGTAAGGTCAAAGTGATGCAGCATATGTTTTTCCTTAATGTGTTGATCATTTTAATCTGAAGAATACAAAATTCATATTTCATTGACCCAAGACTGTGATTTGAACTGATTCCTATTAACTATAGCTGAAACTATTCAAAAACTAAAGTCAAATTTTAGAATATCAGTTTTTGCTTCTCAAATAACAACAATAACAGTTTTCTTTGTAAATTTGTCAACAGAGTTAGCTAACCTAACTTGCCAACTTTACCTTCATCATAAAATCTGTCTGGGTTCTAAACTGCTTCATGTTTGGCAAACTGTGGTGTATAAATGTTACTGGGCAAATGTGCAGTGAGCAGGATTACACAGATTCAGACAGAAACAGACTTTCTGAAAGACGGTTTAAAGGCTGTAGTGTTTGTCAACGAAGTTAATATTTCCACTTAGCATGTTTCTTTATTCTCTGATGACAAGTAATAGTAATTTTATTATTTTGTATAGTAAATATTAGGAATGTTCGATATTGGCTTTTTTACCGATATCCGATATACCGATCTAGTCTAACTCTTAATTTCCAATACCAATATATGCGGGTTCCCCCCTCATAAAAAAAAAGAAAAACCAAATTTTTTAGGTAACTAACATCACATATCTCCTGTCATGCATACTTAAACTTTAAACATTATCTGTGCAAAATATGACAATTACTTCAATTTAAGTTAGGCAATGGAAAAA
>JAUBNQ010000028.1:14415777-14427099 GCA_032353495.1 Ctenopoma kingsleyae | reverse complement strand
CCTCTTCTCACCTCTCTCCACTGGCTCCCAGTAGCTGCTCGCATTGAGTTTAAATCCTTGATGCTTGCCTGCAGGGCTGTAAATGGAAGTGCACCCTCTTATATCAGCACGCTATTAGTAAGCTACACTCCTGCACGCCCCCTTAGATCTGCAAATGAGAGGAGACTGAAAATTCCTTTTCACAGGGTCTCTAATGCCAATTGAGTCTATTATCCTTTGTTGTCCCTGGCTGGTGGAATGACTTGCCCTGCTCCATTCGACTAGCTGAGACTATAATCACCTTTAAAAAACATTTTTAAAAGTCTTTCAAATGAGTCTCACACACACACACACACTCACAAAAATTGTCTAGCACTTAACGATTTCCTAGCATGTTCTTTATCTTGACAAGTTGAGTCTTATCAGGGCTCTCAGTTTGTAGTAACTAAGACTTTACAGAACCTGAATCGTAATTGCTCGTCTGCCAAGTAAAGTAAAGTAAAGTTAGAGCTGAAACATTAAGTTGACTGCCAGAAACTCTTAATTAATTAGTGGTTATGACTGTTTTGTAACCAAAACTGCAGTTTTTTATTGGGCAAAGGTTCTCAAATGTGAAAATTTGATGCTTTACTTTGACATGAGTGATAGTCAACTAATATCTTTCGGTTTGGTCTGTTACTTGAATGAATTAAACATGTAGATTTTGTGTGGGCTTTGGGAAATTATAATTATTTTTCATTACTGTTTATACTGAAAACTGTCATTAGCTGTGGGACTGTCAGGGTTTTAGTCACAATTCATAAAACAAAAAGAATTAATAAGGCTAAATTAAGTATGTTTTGTTTAAATGTATCTTCACTTAAACTGACCTGTGTACATTTACAATGTGAAAATTAAAATAAGTAATCCTTTCAGTTGTACAGTTGTAGCACTGCCTTACCTGCAGCCGTCCATCAAGTGTCCTCTGAATGGTCACACACTTGCTGGGATGGGCTCCGTTGGTGGTGATAGCTGTGATGAGGGAGTCGAGCTCGTCTTTTTTCTCCTTCAGCTTTTTCACCAGGCTCTCAATGGCTCGCTTGGCAAAAGTCTCGCTCTCACCACCTTGTCTGTGGCACATAAGGCTGTGCACAATGCTCAGGCAGGCGTCGTTACTGGTTGGTGTGTTGGTGATTGACATCTTGAGTTATGTTGCTTACTGCACTTTCTGAGAATATGTATGTTGACACGCTTTCACATCATCAGGAAGCCAGAGCAAAGACAATCTTCACAGGGTTGATAAAAAGCAGCTCAGCTCGACTTGTAGCAGGTATGTGATCGCAAATGTCTCAGAAACAGCAGGGAAGGGACAAGATCTGAAAAGAGACGATAACAGGCAGGTTTTTAATTGGAATTATTTTATTGCATTATAATGAGAGATACGTCTAATATTTTTATCCTCTGTGTATATAAATAACAAAACCATATTTAGCAAACACGTTAGTGTAATACAATACAAGTCAGTGGGACAAACTGGACTCGGCACCTGTTTAAAACAGTCTAAATTAACCTAAATAACCAATTTGCAACATTGCACCGATGTTTTTTGTTATAGACATGTGAAACCTTGGTGCATCTAATAAATTGGCAACTGACTGTATAGCTGACATCGAAACCTTTTAAAAATAGGCTGTATACTACCACTTTGTTTTTTTGTCCGATTTCCAGCTTCTCTGGGACTAAAGGTTGAGCAAAACAAACATTATGAAGAGGTCCCTTTGGACTCTGAATAATTGTAACAAGTATTTAAGCAAATAATCATGAAATTAAACCTTGATGGAAATAATAACTTGCAGTCCAACACATAATTTTTGAAAAACAAAACAAAAAACCCCCCAAAAAACTACTTTAACAAACGACAACAGAAAAATGCTACTTACACGTTATGTACGAGTAACAAAAATGTAATTATTACGTTATAAAATATAATAATGTAATATTGACAGTGGACATTTTTCACCTTCAGTACTTTTACTTTGATATTTTTGTATACTCACATGTTTACTCAACAAACATTTTAAGGCATTTTAGCTGTATTGAGTCGTTTTACATTTTACTTAACCCTGTAAGACCCACTGTTGTAATATTACAACATTACCTTTAGCTCTTCTAAAAACATACCTACAATAGTTTTCTTGTGAAACCACATTTATGGACCTTATTGTTTCCTATTGTTTAGTCCTACAATGCTATTGGATAAAAAAATATGTATATGTGCCCGGTGATCTGGTCAAGAACTCAGTCTACCTGCTAATGCTTGTTGAAGCTCTTCCCCTTGTTTTATTGGACTGGATATTACAACATTAAAGTATTTTCATATATTTTCATCAAAATAGATTTAGAGTTTGTTATGTCCATGTTGTAATTCTACAACATTGGGTTAGAGTGGTAGTCAAAATAGCATGTGCACCTTACATATCGCATGGGGACTTTGTATTTCATATTCATATATAGAAATAAAATACTAGAATATAATATTAGATATGACATGTCTTTGGTGATTCAGAAGTTCTACATTTATGTTCTTTGTTAAAATGTGCAGTTTTGACCAGAATTAAATAAAGGAACATACATTACTTATGGCACAGTACTTGAAACACTTTCTGTAGTAGTATTTAAAACTATCTGTATATAATGTAAAAAACAACAGTTGCTTGTTACATTAGGTTACATTACAAACAATTTCTGAATATTCAGGAATGTCTAGGTGGGATGGCTCCTGCATTGTTCAGGAGCAGGTAATAATGTTCCTGAATGAGGGGATGTAAGTGGTCTGGGAGGGTTGCATGAAATTCTTTATGTATGGTAAGCAGTGAGCATAATAGGTCATGTTAGAGCTCAATGTAATGTGTAAATAGGCTTAGGAATATTTGCATTGGAATTATTTACCATGTATACTAAACTTTTCCATTTCAGAATACCATCAGCACAGAAAGGTCCTGTACACAGTGTGCCGGATCCAAACACGCCATCCAAAATGGAGGCATATATCTGAAGATGGGCCTAGTGCAAATGTCTGGAGTCCAAATATATTGGGAGGCAGACACACAGTGCATCCCAGTTTCAGATATGATGTCATGCAACAGATTTCAATCTCTGCTGACATTGCATTTTACGAACAACTTTACACTCGCTTATCTCGTCTCCGACAGAAAAGAAAGATAAACTCTGGAAACTCAGACCATAGCTTGATTCATTCATATACTCATATACCATGTTGATGGTATATGAGCTAAATCTAAACTTGGATTGTCAGGTCATGTGATGAAGCTCGTCTCCACACTGCCAAAAAGTCAGAACTACAAGGTCTTTGCAACAACGAGAGGATGCTGCAGAAATATATTAAGACTCTGTGCAGCAAGTGCAATGTCTGTCTCTGCTTTTCAGATGACAAAAACTGTCTTTGGGACTTTCACTGCAAATATATACTGTAATGACAATTTCCATTTAAGTTTATTTCAATTTTAAATACAATTTGATTCTGTTTTCTAACTTATCATTAGAAATAAATCATAATGGATAAAATTGCAAGTTTGTACAGTTGTTATTCATAACATATAGCTTTATGTGAAAACATGACCAGTTAAACATGCAATTAAACCCTTTGGTGTTTCTTTTTGTTTAGAGAGTGTGAGTGCAAAATGTAGAATTTCTGCTCCCACCTAGGCCCAACGTTGCAATAGTACAACATTTTCCTAAAAACTAACTAAAACAAAAACTATTTTATTTCTGCATAAGATGCCTCCTACAACATCTGAAAGGTGAAAAAACATTTTCCTCACTTTTTTTTAATATTTGGGTTTTACAGGGTTAAGGACAACTGTGAATACTTCTAGAAACGATAAACACACAGTGTTTCTGTCTTGAGTATAATTGTTTGCCAGAAAACATCAACCACAAATTGTAACGTTAAAACGAAGCTGGTAAGCTGTAAAATGATAACAGTAGCTCACCAACGACATACTGACATGACGGAGCAGCCGTTCCTTCGTGTCCACTAGCGTTTAGAAAAAGCGAGTGTCCTGCTGGAGTGAAAATAAAGTTTAAGTTGTTGTGCTCGCTTTGCTCCTTTTAGCTAGCTAGCGGCGCCACTCTGGCTGCCGTTGGTTCTGGAAGCTACGTGAAGTAACTGCAAACGGGCAAAATCAACCGGAAGTTACCTCGCCTTCTCTTCAAAGTAAAAGTGAAACGCCTTAAATTACAAATAAGTATTTGAAATGTGTAACTGTACTGTTACTAATATAACTAATGTTAAAGATATCTATTGTTCAATGTAAGACATTGTGAGGCCTGTTACAACTATAGGGTAGCAACAGATGAGTTGCTGGCACAAGTGGTAGGATGTGCCCTTCTTGGATAGCGTAATTTAGATCTAATACAACTTTTCGCAGCTGATAATTTGTGAAAAGTCTGTAATGGTTAATTCTGTTGCTATAGATAATGGTTAATTTCATTATCTATTCATCCATAATATATTGAGCATTCTGGTTTAAAACTAAAATCTAAACAATTAATTTATCAAAATAGTTGATTAGGTTTCTGTGTTACAACTATGTTGCTAAAAAAAATCAGCCTGTGTATGTTTTGTTGTTTCCTTTATGTCCAAAGCTAAATATTTGTGTATACGACTGTTTGGACAATGTGAATATCAACAAACAAGTCATGGTTAAAATCTTAATTAATAATGAAGATAATCAATAGTCATGGCCACACAATACATTTCAATCAATAATTGACAAATCTATTTTTGATGAAAATATTTGTTACTTTCAACTATTTAGATTTTCAAGTGGGCAAAATTTAAGAAAATGTATTTAACACACAGACACATTACTCACAACGGAATTTCAAAATTACTCACAATAATTATAATTATCCTACACTAATATTTATAGTAATATTTATTGTACTATCTGATCAGGTGGTGCGAATCACTGCGTACGTACGGCTTTATTTTGAAGAGCCTAACCGGATATAGGAGTTGATGTTAGCTGCCTGCTACTGAAAACATCAGCTAGCACCAACGATTGTTGATTGCAAACTGGCTAACGTAGCATGCTACCGTTAGATTAGCAGGCGTGTTTGTTTATTATGGTCAGTTCCGCAGGGCACAGATTTGTTGACCACTGTCTTTGTTAGGTAGCATCAAAATAACTGCATGTAACTCAGAGGCAGTGGTCGGTAAGTGATCGCTGTGTAGTTTAAAATGGTGAAAAATAATTAACGTGATCTAAATAGCTAGCTCTTCATGCTACCTGGAGTTAGCTGGTGTGGCAGCTAACAGGAGAGCCCTGCCTCTGTCCCAAGTTACCGTGTCCACGGAGCCAGCGGTGGGGTGTGCTGATCTTGTGTCTCTCCTGGATTATCCTCATAAATATTCATACCTGTTTACAAAAACATAGTGTGAAACTCCTTATCCACAGGCTGCAGTCTTACATCCTCAGAACTAGAGCACAGATAAAGTCGGAGTCAAATCGCAGATTTCGTGTCAAGTCTCGACCCACTTCACTCACTTCTGTTACCGTCAATGGCGCGTTGCGCATGCGTAAAATGATGCTTTGTCAATGTACTTGCAGTTAATAAAATACTACTGTACTGTTTTCAGCTACTAAATGGTTTATTAGGCTAATAGGACCGCTGGAAGAAGTGCACTATTTTACCTAAGTAAAGATACCATGAAGTACTGTGCACACTGTAGTGTTTGATTATTATTCTAGATATATTCATGTGTAAGCATCACTTTAATGTTGAGCTAATTTTAATCACATTATACTTAGGAAGTCATATTTTTCATTAATAGCCAATAATTTTATTAATAAGCAAGGGATTTGCAAGGTTACAAAAACTGTCAAATAAGTGTAATGCAAATGTGAAGTACAGGTATGAAGCTAGAAGAAGGAGCAGAAAGTAATATAAAAACATAATATACACAAATATAATAGCCGTCTCTTAAATCAAATTACTTCTGTCACTACTACTATTCCAATAGCCTTCAATTCTGAGACACTTGTACTTTACTTCAGTATTGAGTTTGATGCTACTTTATACTGTACTTCTAGATTAGATTAGATTCAACTTTATTGTCATTATACATAGCACAGGTACTAGTAGAACGAAATGCAGTTTGGCATCTAACCAGTAGTGCAAATAGTAGGATAAAGTGCAGAGAAGTGTAAAAATGTACAAGGTGCATGGAGTATTGGATAATATATGAGGTGTAGTGTAATATATTATCACAGATATGTACATATAAACATGGATTATGGACAATATAATGGATTAAATACATTATAATGAGATTCTTAGACATTAGTCTTGCATTGTATTGCTGGATTTAAAAAATATACAAATGAACATATAAATATAGTGTATAGATAGGTGTACAGTCTGGGCAGTGTATATTATTAGTAGGGTGTATGATTATTGGGGGTGTGAAAGTTGTGCTGGGTTAGGAGTTCAGTATGGTGATGGTGTTGTGAAAGAAACTGTTCTGAGCCTGCTGGTCCGAGACCTAAGGCTCCTGTATGGTCTCCCTGATGGGAGTAGAGAGAAAAGTCCATGGTTGGGGTGTGGGGACTCTGATGATATTATGGGCTTGACGCAGACACCTAGTTCGTTGTAGGTCAGCAATGGTTGGGAGGGGGCACCAATGATGTATTGTGCTGTTTTCACCACACGCTGTAGAGCCTTCCTGTCAGCAGTGGAGGATCTACTGTACCACACTGTGATGCAGTTAGTCAGGATGCTCTCAATAGTGCATCTGTAAAAGTTCACCAGGATCTGAGAAGACAGATGGACTTTCTTCATTCTTCTCAGGAAGTAAAGGTGCTCCTGCACTTTGCTGATGAGTTTTGTAGTGTTGGTAGACCAGGAGAGATCCTCAGAGATTTGTGCTTCTTACTACATTTATTTGTTCTCATCCAGTATTAACCTTTACAAAGATGATTTTATGTGTATTTTTATATTAATGGAAAAACATGTTTAAAGTAATTAATTTAAAAGCAGTGCAGCTGCTGACCCCACGACCAAAACTGAAGTCAGTACTACAATCAAGTACAATATCCTACTTTCTGACAGTGTATATAAACTGGAAATGTGACTCTCAACAGTTTCAGTTTACTATATTGCTGATGGTAAACCATAATTGTTTTATTTTAGCTGCTAGACCACAGCTGCTCTTTTCACAGATTATGTTCTCCTGCGTGGTTAACAGCACATAGTGAAGTACAATCAGTTTGTTGAAACAAAAATTTGACATGTTTATCCTCTATGGCACTTTCATTTACCCTGTGTACATTAAAATGTTCTCACGCGCACACACACACACACACACACACACACACACACACACACACACACTCACTCACTCACTGACTTGTAAATGCTCCACTAGTTACCAATTTGTCCCCATTACAGATGTGAATATTACCCACTGCCAAACTGCACAATGATGATTAATTATCAGCTTTGGTAGCTAATGTGCTCAGCATGCTCCCGTAATTTGACTTTAATTGTCTATCATTTCTCTTTCTCTTTTGTTCCCCGTCTTACCTCTGCCTGTTCTACTTTTCTTTCTTCCTCTGTTCACTTCTCAGTCAATTAACCACTTATAACCTTTTAACTTGTCACTTCTTGAATTCAGTTTTCTATTGCTCACTTTACCTATTACTCACTTTCTCCCTTTCTTTTCATTTCTATTCACCATATGACAAACAGAGCACCGTTTATACATCTGTGCACACACCAAAACAACACTTTCTTAATCTTGTTGCATGTAGTGATTCAATGTGCTGACCAGCAGAGAGCAGTAACTGGCAGACTATCAATCCTGTGAGCAGGTCTAGCAGCGTGTAATAGTTCAATGATCAGTTTTATGTTTAATTGGGTGAAAAATATCAGAATTAATGTTCTGTTTTGATCAAATGTAGTTCTTTTGTAAGTGCAATCACTCATGGCAAAGTATAACAAGCTCAGAATTAAGTATTTCCAGCATGTGTGGGCTTTCAAGATGTTTTATTATACACAGAGGAAAAAGAAAATAAGTGAACACATGGTACTGTATCCATGTGGCTCAGCGTGTGTATAAACAGATAAAGAGTTAAAAATACATTGCTCAAATGCTTTAGCCTTTAACTAAAACGAAATCTTAAACAAATACATGTTTTGTGCCTTCATCTGTCATATGAAAAGACATTTTTGCCATTGGACATTTTCAGGAAAGCTTACATCCAAGGTTGTGATGAAATTGAAGACACAACATAAAATGCACTTAACAGCACCCACATGAAACTAACACCCAACAACATTATACAGTTTAAAACTGCCTGTTGTCATTCCTCCACACTAACACTCAGCTGCTATGCCTCCATTATATCCATATGTCCAGATTAGTGGTTTTATCTTAATGTAGTTTTTCCATATAAAGAATTTCTAGCATGCACAATGAATGAGAGTCACAGGAGCAGCCATGACATATTTCACATTATGGACAAAATCTAAACATTATAGTTGCTGCTAAAATTTATTTAGCGTGAACTAATCATGGAGCAAAATGTGTCTGCTACTCTCTCTGTATCGCAGTAGATGTAGTGGATGCCGTTTTGCAGATGTTTGTCTGGTAGTAACCGTTTTCATTACCACAGGCCATCTGAACATCTCATGAGAAAATAAGGAATTGCACTTTGAATGTGAATCTCATAGAGGGTAAATATCAGCTGTTGCCAGGTAATTCAGACACTCTACACAGAGTTTATTGTGCTAGTACAGTTTTATGATAATGGAGCAGCTGGCAGCTAATTAGACTTGCCCTCTTTCACATGGGACAAGCATTACAATGTGTACACACACAAACATCAGTTGATTTTCTACAGGGTTTCCACAGCGCTAATGTTGAGGTTGATCTTGAGGTTGTTATATTGTATGTCACCTTGACAAGCATCCCACATAGAAAAGACACATGATTGCGTTGTGTGCGTGGGCGTTACACTGTGCATCCATCAACAGAGTCACAAACATAAATACAAACGGACAAGGAAGAAAGGAGCGTACGTGATGTGATGTGACTATCTCTATCAGATTCTGATGAGGGGAAAAACAGGATAAAGTGACAGCAGTTTTTCAACCTAACATACTGGGCCACTCACTTATAACCTTCTCACTTCTCTCAATCCTGATCTCTTTCACTCACTGATTCTTGTCTGTGTCTCTTTCCCTTTCACTGGCTTCATTTTGCTTTACTTCTCTTATTTCCTTGCTAATCTCAAAATGAAAATACTAAGATTCACTATTTGTAGAATTCTCTCCCTCCATTGCTGCTGCAACACATTCAGGCACAACATATACAGTTTATATTGATTATGGTGACAGATTTACCAATTAAAGCAATGGATCCTTCATATCAGACAGAGGTAGACAAAAGCAGGTTTCTCATTTCTGCTTGTGACCATTGAAAATGCTGTCTCCACCTTATAAGCTAACTAATAACACAATTTGTTTTAAAATGAAGGTTGTTGAACCTTCTGAAAAGCACATTCGATTATATAATGCTGCAAAACATTGGACCCAAGGTTTTCCCAGTGCCTTGCATAGCAGCTAAGTCACTGGCATTTCTCTCCTCATACTGATCAATGAAGTAGTTAAAACAAATATATGTTAAAAACATGAAAATAGAGTGTTCTCTGTTGTATTGGTCTTGTATTGCTGCATATAAGCTGAACATAAACTTGAACTTGACAAAAGAGAACTAGAATTCTAGCCGTGGCTGGATGCTTGTGTCAAATTAAAAGAAATTTGTGTTCACAAGAATGGGACAGATGTGATGTGACAGTTTGACCACTAAAATGGAATCAGTTCGTCCTTGAACCCAAGTGGATGATTTTGAACAAGACGTTCCTGACATACAGTGACTCCAAGGGTTTGGGGTTCAGTGTCTTGTCCAAGGACACTTTGACATGTGGCCAGGAATATGGGTGGAACTGGGAAGCAAACCACCAACGCTAGGGTTTTACAGACTACTGCTGACTGCCTTACTTACTGTGCCACAGTCGCCTGTGATTTTTGTGCAGAAGCTTGTGTGGAAGGAAGCATGTTCTAGTCTTTACACTCCGCCCCCTCCCCCGCTCTTGTTAAACAGTATGTTTCATTTTTCACAACAGAAAAGTCTTTTAGGATGAAACCAATGTTCTTGATCAGTGGAAGTCAACCTTGGGTAACAGTTCCATCTATCCATCTCCTTACCCTGAAACTTTCCTCTCACCTTCCACTCCTTTTTCCCCTTCTTCCTTTGAAGCCCTTACACCTTCCTCTGAAGCCTGAGCACATCACATGAGTGGGGAGATGTAATATTTCCACTTCAGTGGGGTTCAGGAAATTGTCTACCCTGAGGGTAGTAAATGCAGATGGAGGGGTGGATAGATAGAAACAGGGAGAGATGGATGAAGAAATAAAATGTGTGGAAGGAGAGATGGATTTAGGAAGACAGGGTTAGGTTGAGAGAGCGGAAGTATTTTGGAAGATGGATGGATTTGGTGCTGATCATAGAGAGACAGAGAGGCAATGGGAGATAGATAGAAAAAGGAGAGATGGGTGAGCTGTCTGTTTGAAGATAAATCAGAAAGGCAGTGTAGTGAGTAGGTCTATATCCATAAACACAGATGTGTATGCGCACTCATGCTTGAACTTACACACATGCAAACACACACAAACACAAATACACTCACTTACTCTCTCGCACACACTCTGCCCCACGGCGAGGTGGTAAAAGGCCACGGCTGATTGGGTGCTGCAGGCTTATTTCGCCCCGAGTGGCAGAGCTGTGCATGTTGGGATGTTTGGATACAAATGAAGTCATCCATGAAAGCATGAGGTAGGTCACTGCTCTTCTCTCTCGTCTCTCCTTTTAATCATACCCTCCTTACTCTCCCCTTCCTTCTCATTTATCCATTTCTCTGTTGTCGTTCTTTTTCAATCTTAGCTGCATACCTTCCATACAGTTTCCCCACAAGCCTTTTTACTAATACACCTCCAAATCTGCCCTTCTCACTGTTGCTATCAATCCATTTTTCATAGAGATTGTGTATTCTCTCTGGGTGTTTAAAAGTAGCTCTCAGTTGTCCTTGATTGATTTCCATCTGACTTCCATCTCTCACCTTATCTTTTTCTAGCTGCACACTCCCACCCTGCCTGCAGTCTCCTAACACACACACACACACACACACACGTGCGCGCGCACACACACACATGCACTCTTCATCCCTGCAGCGTAGTGTGCTAACAGAATAATTAGTAGTGCTTGATGTCCCTGAC
>JAUBNQ010000028.1:14379834-14395160 GCA_032353495.1 Ctenopoma kingsleyae | reverse complement strand
TGTGTGTGTGTGTGGTTGTGTGTTGGGAAAGGACTGCTTGTGCAGTTGTGTTTTCCTTTGCTTTGTATATGTACTTTTACTTATTTGTGTTGACAGGGAGTGTTGGCTGCAACAGGTAAAAGCTGCTGACCTACGAACAAGCTGCTTTCTAATTCACATCCTGGTTCACACATTTAAAGAGCAGGGTTAAGCCAAACATCATACAGCCAACAGACACTGGTTATTGTGATTTGACAGCAAGAATGGTTTTCCATGCTTCTTTTGTTTTCTTGAAAACCAACTTGTGCCCATCACTGTTTAGGTTTGTCTCTGTAAGCAAGGATGAGAGGGTGTCCTGGATACTATTTTTTGGGCTTTAGAGCTTTGGTTCTACTAGTCAGAAAATATTCAGAGACTTGGTCTGAGGGTGGAGACAGGGCAATGTATTGTGATAAATAAACTTAATTAGTACACTTGGCTCCGTTATAATAAGTCCATACACATTAAAAGAACAATCGGTTTAAATTAAAACAAATAAATAGCCTTATACAGAGAAAAACAAACTATAATAAGTAAAACAAGGTAGGTAGAGCAGTTATTGACAATTTCTTCCCATAAAATAAACCAAATAAAATATAACGCAAGCTCACTAAACCTTAAGTTACCCTCTACACTCTTCATGCTGTGTGCAAGGAAGATTGGTTTGTTCACCTTCTCTGGTAAATGCTAAGTTATAGTCTTGTTCACAATGTAGTCAGCCTTTGAAAAAATGTGTTACAACTGGGTTGAAGAGACCTGTTCTCAAAAGCAATGTTTGACTACAAGTGGGAGTTTAGGGTGATGGCTGCTATGTAGCTTCCACTATGTAATAGGACCAGAGTAGACTTTCATTGTGGCTCTCAAATATTGCTCCATTTCTATTCGTGCTACTTGTGCCACCATGGTAGGCCAGTTTCAAATGGCATGTTTGACACTCAACATTTTTCTCGTGAACTTAAGTCCTCTGCATTTTCGATTCCCTTTAATCGCCGTGATGACCTAGAGGCTTCAGTGACTGAGAGAGATGTCAGGTGCCCAAGCTGAGATGTAACCTATGTATTTGCGCATTTTAATAGTGCAATTAAAATTCAGTTATTACTGACATCTCACATGTAGGTGAAAAAATACTGAATACGTATCCAGTGAACAAATATTTGAATATGTGGGTTGAGCTTTAGTGCGGGTTCATACTAACAAACTTGTTGAAGTTGAGTTAATTAAGATCAAGTTTATTTAACCTGAGAAGTTTCTCTTGGAGTAAATATTGTATCGTTGTGTTTTTCAGTCTAAAACTGGAGTGCGAGAAGCTGGCCAGTGAAAAGACGGAGATGCAGAGACATTATGTCATGGTGAGATCCATGCACTCATATCATCACGTCACATCCTACTCTACTAATGTGCCCTTGAAATAGCTCCTATGTCCTTACCAGCTCCATGGATTCTGGAGCTGACTGTGCACATTAATCTCTCCAAAGAGATATGTGTAAAATCGAAATTCTGTATTATTGCATAAATAAAGGGGCATATGCACAGCAACATGAATGTAACACCTGTTTTTGCAAAGTTTCCTTAGTCAGACATGCTAATGAAGATGATTAGTGTCCATTCAAATCATGTTGCAGTTGTCAGTAGACAGATTTTTCAGTCTGTTTAAACAGAGCTTGAGTATTTCAGTAAACCAATATTTCACTAGATTGAAAGGGTGAGATTCTAAATGTACCATACATGTGAAGTTAAATATGCACAATCATCTATCCAAATGAACTGTCAAAAGCAACTGAGTGTGTCTAAAGCCTTTAGTCTGACACCGACAAACAAAACGTAGATTTTGCAGACGTGTTTGTCTACTTTGCCTCTGTGGTGACACTCAATTGCTCTGCATATGTAAAAACTACTTGATTTGGATGCTGTGAATTTTAAAAGTTGGTTGATTGCTCTGTGAAAGTGACCTGGTGTTACATTCCATTTAAAAAGTGTGTGTGCCCTGAAATGTGCGTGTCTGGTAACTCCCATAATAAAACCCTATTCTGTAAGGTTGCATACATTCTTAGTTTTTCATTCACACTTTTTTAGGCTTTTATTATAATGTTTCTGACTTTTATTAATTTATATTTCTGTGTTTCTCTTGTCCTTAGTACTACGAGATGTCTTATGGTCTCAACATTGAAATGCACAAACAGGTATGGATGAAAATCGAAAGTCTGCCTCTTGTCCACTTTTTGTGTCTTTCTCTTCGTCTGTCTCTCTCTTTCTCTTGCTTTCTCATGGCAGTATTTTGATGTATGTGGTTTGTGTGCCTGTTGATGTCTCCTTGTGTGTGCACAAATGCATTTATGCATTCATTCGTGTGTGTGTGTGTGTTTTACAGTATCCCTGTGTGTGTGGGGATGTGTGTTTATTCGTGATCGATGGGGCTCTGTCTCCATTTCCCCAGTTAGGGCCGGCCGGCTGAGCCCAGAGGCAGGATGAATGGCTCTGTAGATTGATTGGTGCTGTCTAGGGGAGCGGCCCGCTTTATTACATTAGAGGGGCAGGGCTGGGGAGGGCAGAGGAATCGATCACGGTGAGGCCGGCAGAGGAGAGGCGGTGGAGCTCCCGCTTTTAGAAGCAGGGAGACAAAACACACTAACTCACACTTTAGCAAGGTAGATACACAAGTGTGGAAACGCAACACGGAGTAACAAGGACACTTACATACATATAAATAATATATGCAAACATGAAGTTCAGGACAATGGAACACATACATACTAATGTACACAAACATAGAAAGTCAAACGTGCTGTATTTTGTACGTGCAAGTATTTGCTGACTTCCTGATATTCTTAAAAAATTGTTTAAAAAAAACTGCATTTTGTATTTACTATCTTTCTGTAACATTAAAATAAGTTTGATCTGAATAATTTAAGTGTGACAAATATGCCAAAAAAATGGAGAAAATAAGTAAAATAATTTTCACAGCACTGTACACAGACACACTGAAAGGTAAACACACTCAGATGGTTAAGTATGTGCACACAAACACACATTTCCCCACAGGAGTGGTGCAGAGCTCGGAGCGTTTACCAGTAATTACCACAGCTATCGACCAGTCACACCAGAGGAAATTGGAGGTGGATTGGCTTGGCTGCTTCACTGAGGAGTGGGGATGCTTCTCTGACTCTCTCAGCCCCCCCCACCCCCCTTGTATTTTTTTCTTGTTCTCCTTCTCCTCTTGTGTTAATCTTTCCTTTTTATACCCAAGTTCTCCCTTTCTTTCTGCCTTGCTATTGTTGGATCTCTTCTTCCTTGTACTGCACCCCTACCCTTGTTTCTCTTTTTTCTTGTCTCCTCTTTGGTTTTATGTTCATGTGAAGCTACTGTTCTTTCATTGTGAGGGAGATGCATCTCTTCCCATTGTACACACTCATAAACACACACTCACACAGACACAGAAACACACACACACTAAAGCTCCTGGGGAGGTCATTTGCTTTGGGCTGCAATTGTCAGAGCAACAAGGTACTGTGTGTTGGGGGTATGGGGGATACAGACTAACAACCCACCTCCTGCTGGGCAGCTATGGGTGTGTGCATGTGTGTAGCATGGTAATAATGCTCCAATTATGTGTAATTGTAAGCCTGTTTTCTGTTACTATACTGCGTGTGAATTGCATCTTCTCTCTGTATTCAGATTTGTGTTTACCCACTCTCTCACTAACATGAATGTTACCAAGGAGCATTTGTCTAGTGCTGTTAATCGAGGGCTCAGATGAAAAAAATAAATCATATAATTGCAAAGAAATGCTGTATTCACATTTATTTTATTTACTCGACATTTTCTTGAGACACTAATGTAGTGATCGCAGCTTTGAGTATTTGCAGTCTCACCTGTTTGGTCCTTGTTGGTTTTATTAGTTAGCTTAATTAGATTAGACACCCTGACCTGGCAGTAGTTTGTCTGCTATTCTCAGATGGCCTAATCAGTGAGTCTATACAGAATGTTAATTATAGGCTTACAACTCTGGGAATGGATGTGCAGGTATAGTCTGTTTGAAATAGCTCTTTATTTAGAGCTCTCCAGGTGTGGCACACTGTAACCTTAAGAGATAAGGTTACCGTGTGAAGTCAGGAACTCCTTAGCTGGTCAGGGTGCAGGTTTCTACAGGGTTGAAGGTATGTTGTTAAGGTTATATTGCATTTCATGTATCGTCATGCATGTAGTTACAAATGGCAAGTAGTATTGCAAGTGATCTGAATGGCTTATAACTTTTTACTTCCATATTATCTTTGATTCTGGATAAATAGTCAGTTATTTTTAGTGTTTAGTGTTCTCAGGGTGAAGCTGTTCCATATTTCCTTATGTCTATTTGTTCTGTCTTTGCTTGCTTTTACTTAGTATATTTACTTAATCACTTTATTAAGTTTTTTTCTTTGCAGTTTGAATCTTGCCAAGAGTATTTTTAATTTGTCATACTCAAAGTTATATTATTGGTGAGGCAGTTACTTTAAATATGCTAGAACTTTATTTAGCTCTTCTAAGTACATAATTGGCTGAACTGTTGGCGGGTCAGTTGGCTAGCTGGTAGATGTGGGTGTGTGACAGAGCAGTTCAGTGAGAGCAATTATGTTTCAGCTAAAGAGGCTGTCTCTACACTGTCAGACAGAAATATTGCAGACCAATGGGGAAGGATTGAGTTGAAATTAGATTCATGGTCCCTGGAAGATCCCCTGAACTTTCTCTTATTCCAGCAGTTGACATTTGTAGTTTAATTCTAGTGAAATATCTACAAGTCAATGGTTGCTATGAAATTCCTTAGGTCTTCCCAGGATAAATTGTAATAACCTTGCTCCTCTGACATTATCCGTCCGACGTCAGCCTTTACCAACATCAAGTCAAAGTTTTAATTCAGCCAATACTCATCAGTGTGTGAGAGCGTGTGTGTGATTGGGTGAATGAGAACCACTATTATAAATTGCTGCCAATAAGGTGGAAAAGCACTATGTAAGCGCAGACCATTTACATTCCCATCATCCTCATCTGTAATTTGTTTTTAGTGTTAATTACTAGGTGTGTTATGTTAAACTAATAGCATTCTTTGTAAGCCCAGCCACACTGGGTGACTAGTTATGGCTGTAAAACTTTTTAATGATAAAGAAATTGCAGAAAAATATGTCTCATGCTCAGGTGAATGACATACTGTAATTAAGAAATTCTAAATTAACACAATTGTTGTGTAGGTAGACAACTGGACCAGTATAACTCATTGAACGAGAGAGTACAGTATTTTCTTGTACAGGGCAACCGAGTAGTAGCAGCCAATTGATATAATTGATGCGCCAGTTAAACCCCCACGGATTGTTGGTTTTGCTCTGTCTTTGCAGCCGACTATGTTTTGGCCTTGTTTGAGAGTTACAAAAAGTTTCCACAAGCTGTCATGTGTCATTAGATTTCAACATCTAATGAAACTCGTTAAAGTTTTTTGCACATAACAAAAATACATAGCCCTTTGGAGCTTTCACATCCAGTGTTTCTGTGTATCTATTTATATGGGGTGTGTGTGTGTGTGTATCTGATGAGCCATTACTACGTTTCATGGCTCCTCCAATTCCCTCTTTGCCCTGGTCTTCTTCGTATCAATTTTATTGGATGATATGTAATGTGAGTCTCTATATCTGATTTGCTGCCACTGTGGGGGTATCTGGTTTCAGCCAATTGTAGCCACCTCCGGGGGTTTGGGGGGCAGGCGGATGTGTTGGCATGGATACTGGGGAAGAGCAAATGAAGTTAGTAACTGATGAGATTATGCTGAAGTGCTGATGGGAAGAGGGACAAGAGCACAGTGGATAGAGAGACAGAAAGAAATACAATTGGCAAGAGAAAAAATTGAGCTCACACTGATAAGGGGGGAAAATCTCATTGTACTGTGTGTGTCGGTGTCAGTGTTGCTGAAAATGGCACACAGTGGATTTGTGTGTAGAGAGAAATGGACCAGCATCTGTATGTCATCATAAACTGGTAGGTGTTTCGGTGTATGTTTGTTGGCTTGCTGTGGAGACTTTTTCCTGTGCGTAAGTGTGGGTGCGCACACTATCACATTATTGGTGTTAGTGAACAGCTGTCTTTTCTAAATGAATGAAATTATGTTAATAACAATTAAGTGTCTTTCTGTCTCTGTGTCTCTTTCAGACAGAGATTGCCAAGAGACTAAACACCATCTGTGCACAAGTCATTCCCTTCCTCTCACAGGAGGTAAGTATGTGTGAGTTTGAGTAACAGACTGTGTTTTATTCCATTCATACACTCAGCAGTTGTCTCTGCTCTCTTTACTGATAAATCAACCTTCTACTCTCAGTCTTCAGTAACACTGTGTGTTTTGCAGCATCAGCAGCAGGTTGTCCAAGCTGTGGAGCGGGCCAAACAAGTGACCATGGCAGAGCTCAATGCCGTCATCGGAGTACGTGGACTGCCAGGTCTCCCACCCACAGTGTGTATTACTCTACTTCCTCTTTACTTATGTTGATTGTGTCTATGTGTCTGTTCATTCCTGAAGAAATAAATTTCTTTTTCTACAAGTTAAAGACAAAGGTGGATAACATTTCATATTCTTAGACCATTGTGTAATTGTAACCTCTCAAATGCTTGCTCCTTGCCACACATCGAAAATTATTTTGGAAAAGGGGCACTTGTTTTTTGTGTACCACACTGATTTCAGTATGGCTGGATGTGAAGAAGCACTGCATGTCATATTAGTTGCACACATGTAACAGTATAACTAAAGTGTTATGTTTAGAGAAGGATAAAACAAACGTATATGCTAAAGTTTTATCTTCGTAACTTCATAAGTAAGAATAGGATGTCAGCACAGACCTCTTTTCCATCCGTTGAAAGCTGTCTATCATTTGTTTACATACAGTAGTAATCAAAAAAGCAAACATTTAGTTGTAGTCATGTTTAAAGCAAACATTTTGCAAGATTCATTTTGAAGCTTAAAAATATTGAGCTTTATAAGAACTATAGGAGCTTGACTGCCTGGAGGAGAGGCATTGTGGAATGATCTCTAGCTTAGCAAAGAGAGGACAGGCCTTTGAGGCTAGTTTGGTTTGATGTGAGTTAGGCTTGTTAGTTCGTGTGGACTGATGGGGGGTCACTGTTAGTGTGTGATGGGGGAGAGGTGGATTTGGCAGTTGCTGTTTTAGTCTTAATTGCAGGATTTTAGTGTTTGTGAAAGGGGGTGGGGGGTCACGACATTGGCCTTACGCTCCCCTTCTCCTCTTTTCCTCCCATCTCCCACACCAGCCTGTCATTCACCCTGTTTGTGAGTTAAATGAGTGTAATGAAGCATGTTGCCCCTACCTCTACACACAGGAACACACACCATCTCACACTAACATCCCATGACAAACCAAGCTCCCTTTGCCTCCACCAATACTTCCCCTCCATTTACTCCCATCAGGGGTCCTGTTTGTGTATCTGTGTGTGTATGTGTGTATTTTTTGCATCTGTTTGTGTGTGGGTCTGTGTGTAGTAGAGCATGCATTTCTGTTATCCCCAGAAAACAACAGGCAGGGGTAGAATGGTTGAGTGAGGGTGTATGTGCCTGTCTTGTTTATCTAGTCTCTCTTTATGCATGTTAGCGTGATCAAGTGTGACGCGCGGGTGTGTTTACGTTTGATTGTTTGTCAGGCGAGCCAACTCAGGAGAGTGCGTGTGTGTGTGTGGGCATGCACGCAGGCAGGCATGGGGGTTGAGGCTAAAAGACTGTTTTGTTTTTTTGCTTTCATTCATGGAGGCAGGACGAAGGATGGATAGAAAGGAAAAGAGAAGGCAGGGGCTCAGGAGAACGGGAGTGGGTTAGTCAATTAGGTGAGATAAAAGTGGGTTTGACCTTCAGCACTCCTTCCACCCCTGCCGAGTCGCCTCCTGTGCCCTCCCATCTCCTCCTTCCTCCTTCCCTCCCCACGGCGAATCAGTGAGCTTGGATTCCCGCGGCTACTGTCTGAGGAGGCAATAATGATGTTTTGGAACACAAAGGCATTTCACGCTCAGACGAGCGCCTGATTTGGTGTGAAAGAGAGAGCAGGGCTGCCAGCCAAACTCTCTCTGCCTCTCTCTGACCCTCTTCTCTCCTTTTCTCCTCCCCTCTTCCCTCAGCCGCCTTACTCCCTCACAAGACCTGACAGTGCAGGCAGCAGCTGGGCCCCCCCCTACTTCTCTGTCATTCCTCCATTTGCCCCCCCCCCACCCACACTACATCCTTGGGCTTTGGGCTGTGATCCCAGCTGTCAGTATTGTTCAGTGTTTGACCCCAGAGGAAGGAGGGTGTGTATGTCAGTGTGTTTCAGGCAGTGTGTAGGGGGGGAAGTGATGTGTTCACAGCCTTGTTGTGGACTGCAGCAGCTTGTTGAGTTGGTTGAAACGCAGATACTGAAGAAACTGACCCATCTGTTTAAGACTTCAGTAGGGCCAAATATCTCTGTTGATTAAGTTGCTATTCAGTGTTTCCCCTACCATTATACAAGGGGGGCACCCCTAGCGCCAGATCACATTAGAAGTCATTTCAGGTTTCCATCCTATAGAACAGCTCTGTGCCTTGTTCTTTTATGAACTTTGCTTTTATGACGGCGTCATTTCGGTCTCTCTGTATTGCGCGATGCAGAGTTCTGCCGCGATGCGTACACACAAAGACACCTAACTTATAGGGATAACACTGCTATTGATTTTTACCTATCGATTGCTCAGTTTCATTCAATGACACTTGAGTTTTTGGTGTCTGGTTTCAGTGGTTTGTACATTTAAGGCAGCTATGTCATAGCCTTTTTGGCTACACTTAGTGAGCATTTCACTGTCAATTTTCCTAGCAGCACACTATAAATTAAACTTTGAATGCAATTTTTTTGTTTAATATACATTGCCAACATTGGGCCTACAGTGCCTTAAGATGGCTCTGCTGTATGTTGCAGCATTCCTAAATCTTTCATGTCTTGTTTCTCTAATCACCTCGCTCTTTTTTTTTTCTCTCTTTGTTAAAGCAGCAGCATCTATCTCATAACCACGGTGGTGCCCCTGTGCCCCTCACGCCTCACCCTGCTGGACTCCACCCCTCTCAGCTGGGTGGTTCAGCTGGTCTTTTGGCTCTGTCAGGAGCACTTGGTGCTGTTCCTCCTCATCTGGCAGGAAAAGATGGTGGTGATAAAAAGCCCCACCTGTCTGGACCAGACTCGCTCCCCACTGGACCTGAGCACTTGAGAGGTGAGCAGCTGTACCCTCCAGCACCGAGACAAAACTTGCATATATTTTTTGTCTTGCCCTCTGTTTTTTTTTTTTTTACTAAATCATCAATGTAATTTAGCTCAGACTACTTTTTTCAGTGTATTTATAGTTTTACAAAATTTTTTGGACAACTTTGGTTCTCTTCAACAAATATAATGTAATATACAATATATTAGATTTTTAAACACCTGCTGCTGTTTTTTTTTTCTTGTTTTCTGCTTTGCTGAATGCACCACCCTGTGGCCTTAACCATCTTTACGCATTTCCAATGGCAACAGAGCGAGAGCCTGGCACTGTAAGTACTTCCTCTTTCTGCAGCAATGTTTACTGTTCTGGAAAACGGCTTTGTTTATTTTCTTAGAGTTGGTTTGGTTTGTGGGAGTTTGACTTTGTTCTTAGCTGTAATTTACAGTTTGTCGTTAGTTGTCAACAGTGAGATTAGTCTGTCTTAGCTTAGTTGATAGATGATGTGTGATCAGTGAGCTCCACTCCAACTCAGAGAAAAACAAATATAAACTGTATGTTCTAAGTAAACTAAATTTAATTTACATAGGATTACAGTTCTGAGAAATGATTGTTTAATTGTTTGGATTTCTAATTATTTGGATTTGGATGTCAGTTTATGTAACTTCCTCTCAACTTTTATGAGGGAAAACCAGTAATGAAACAATATATGTATCTTGTCCCTGCTGAGATATAGACAAGGTAATCTTAAACTAACAGTCAATTATCTCATTTAGTATAGTTTTGCAGTAAATAATATAAAATTAAATCATATTTAAAAAGTCACTGCACATTTTTTTCGAGTCACGTGAGAACTGTAACGGAAAACTTGGAGTTCAGCTAAAATGTACCTGTTACAGAGGCAGCTCATTTTTTTTTCATTTTAGTGTTATTGCTCTTTTAAATTCAATTCTTTGCTGCCGCAGTGACCCAATTTCCCGTCAGAGATCAGTGAGATTCATCTCACCATGTCATTATGCATAAAAGCACCTTTTTTACCCCTGTTTGCACTGAAATAGCTTCTACCATTAAATTTATATTTTTGACTGTCAGTTTCAAAGTGTGTTTGTGTGTATGTGTGTGTATCTCTTGGGGAGAGCTTTGGCCTGCTTGTTTAGTTCTGCCCTAGATCTGCGCTGAACTGTTGGGTTTCTTTTCTCCTCCAAATGAGCTTTTTAGCATGGTCACACATACTCACATTTGCACACGCGCACACACATGCATGCACACACTCCTCCAGCCTAGCCTGCATTGTTGTGCCTATTTAACACCTCAGTGAGCAGATTACCCCCTTCTCCCACCCCCTCCCACCGCCCCTGATCCCGCGCTTAAAGACTCTCATTGTGTTTAATATTACCACCACTGAGAGGGGAGGGCTTGGGAATGGGTGCGGTGGGGGGTGCAGCAGTCATATGACACTGAGCGTGCGTGTGTGTGTGTGAGAGAGGGAGAGAGAGCTAGACCATGCTAAAAGCGTACAGGAGAGGGACGGAGGAGGGAAATTGCTTATGTTCTGTGGGTCAGTGCTCCTGTGCTCAGCTCAGTAAAACCTTTCAATAAAGAGGGAGGAAGAAGGGAGGGCATGAAGGAAAGGGGCCTTTGGCAAAATACAGATCCCCCCCTCCCCCATGGCTCTGTCCCTCCCTCATCTCTTGTCACCCCTTTTTTTCTCCTCCACACTCTCACACCCTCCCTTCATCCCCTCTGTCTTCTAATCTCATCCCCTCCCTTTCCTGTTTTTTCTCACCCTCCCCCCTCTCCTCATCCTCTCTTAGCTATTCCTCCTTCATTTACCCTTTTCCCCCTTCAAAGTCCAAACACTCGCTCCCTTGCTAGATGTGAGCACGCGCATGTGTGTTTGTGTATGTTGGATGCACATTTCATTGACAGGCTGAGACTATAATGGACTCAACATGAAGCTTTAATCCATTAACAATAGGATCCGTTGGTCAGGAGGCCAGAGGGGGAAGCTGTGTGTGTGTGTGTGTGTGTGTGCGTGTGCGCGCGCGTGTGTGTAGTCTTGGGACACAAGACTGTTATGCAAGTAAAACACACACACACACAGTCAGATATACACTTCATACATACACACAGGCTTTCACAGTCAATTAAACATTGTGACATTGTGTGTGCACACATACAAACACACTCACACAGACACACATACACTGCAGCTAGTGCAGCTTGTCAGAGACAGGAGAGGGAGCACTGATAGATTTTGAGAGCCACTTAATGTAATCATCAGCTTCAGAGGTTTGTGTTTGTGTGTGGCTGTGACTGTGACTGGCTTTGGTCAAGTGAGAAAAGAGGTTGATGTTCAAGTGTTAGTGCTGCTTAATTCATCCGTGTCTGAACTATTAACCTATTTACAAGTAAGAGTCTGTTTGTCTAACCTGCTCTACACATAGATGAATTGCTCTTGTAATTAGTGTTCGATGGGTCAGATGGTTTAGGGATCTCATGCAAAATGCACACATAACAAATCAAAACCTGAACTGTAAATGGGAACACTGTCCAATCTCTACAAATTAATCTTGTTTTATTTCTTCGATGTCTTATAAACTCTGCTTTTTATTATTTTGTTTTATCTTGCTTTCCTCTGCTCACCTGTTTCACTGTGTTCTGTTCTCCTCTGCAGAGTAACTCGTTGCTGCCAGAAAGTCTTAGAACTTCAGATAAGCGACGCAATGGACCTGAGTTTCTAAATGACACTAAGAAACGCAAGGTGGATGAAAAGGACTCTAGCCACTATGTAAGAAATGGTTCTTCTGTAAAGACCACACGGATGTGTACAATATTAAATAATGTGCCAACTGATGGTCTTTCTTTGCAGGATAGTGACGGGGAGAAGAGCGATGATAATTTAGTGGTGGATGTCTCAAATGAGGTTAGCATATTTTTTGGATTTATTTAAATTTTGTTAATTGTTATTATGGTTGTTTCCTTTGGGATGGATGTACAAAATAAGATTACAGACCTCAAAGTAATTCTTTAAATGAACTTCACTATATTCTCTGTGGTTCTCGAGTCTGAATGGTCTATTCAGGCAAATGCCAACATCACATTTGTGCAGTAATTGTGTTCTTAGGTAGTTAATTGAATCCTTGTCCCTCCATTAGGATCCAGCTTCCCCGCGTGGCACGCCTCTACCCTCTCCTAGAGAGAATGGCTTGGATAAAGCACGTCTTGCCAAAAAAGATCCCTGCAGTCCAGCATCTACTGCATCATCAGCAAGCTCCTCCTCCCTCAAGTCCAAAGAGATGACAATGGTAGGGATGGAAAAGACAAAGTTGTTTCACTTGTTTTAGCATATGATTGCATTAATCTGGTGAATTGATTTATTCATGGTGAATATGCCAGTAGTGTTATTTATTTCTAACTGTCTCTCCCTGTATGATAGCGAGATAAGGCAGGCACACCTGGACTGAAGTCAAGCACACCCACACCTAGAGGTGATTCCACTCCTGGTCCAAGCTCCACACCTGGAATCCGGCCTAGTCTTTCAAAACCCCCGTCCATGGAGATACCACATCCACCCAGTAGGCTCAGTATAAATATTGAAATTAATTATTTAAAATAACACAACATTAAATTAATTATTTAATGTTGTGTTTTTAAACTGCCTCCAGTAATATAATGAAGGCTCCATAGACTTTAGATAAATTATGCACAACGTTTTCCCTGCTTACAAATTTTTTTTTTTTTTTTACCTGCTAATGTTTCATAGCACACCTTTTTCTTACAAATGTGGGATTTTGGAAAACCTTATGCACATGTGGAGTTCCACAGAGCCTGCCTTGATAAGGAAGATAAATCTGATTGCTAACAACTACAGGTTCAGTCTGTTTGTTAATGCTTAACTTTGCATCACAGCTGTACAAAGAGTTTTGGAACTTGATAAATCTTAGCTGTCACCAACTTTTATCTTCAAGTGTCTTAATCTTTCCTTCTCTCTCCCTCTCAGCTGCAGGTTTGCGTACTCCCCTGGCAGTACCAGGCCCATACCCAGGTGCATTTGGTATGTTGCCCCATGCAGCAGGGATGAATGGGGAGTTGGCAGGTGCAGCTGGGGCTTCAGCTTATGCAGCTGGGCTGCACAACATGTCCCCGCAGATGAGTGTGGCTGCTGCAGCTGCTGTGGCTGCATATGGCCGTTCACCTATGGTGAGTAGAAAAGAGTGACTTGGTCTGCTAAAGTGACATTTCATATCTGTAATGTGTATTATATCAAATATACCATAGGCAGTTAAAGTCTCTGTATGTTTATTTTTCATATACCTGTTGATTTACAATGTACATGAGCAATTTCAATCACCCTTTGACTTTTTCATTTTTATTATGCAGTTACAATAATGTAATACAGTGGATGTGATTAGGCATTTCTGACACTGATCAAGAGTTTTACCAAAATAAAAATGGAAAACATGTAACGGATATAAATACAAAATTGTTCAGTATAAAATGTGAATGCTTCTAATACCTCATTCAAGACATTGTTTGGTAGAGGCTCCATTGGTAGCCATGACAGTAGGTAAGCTACTATCAGGTGTGCACATCTGTGCAGTTGCTGCTTCAGTTTTTTTCCTATTATTTTTTGTGAAACTTCTCAACCTGAGTGAAGATGCATAGTGAATGTTAGTGTACAGAACACAGTGAAATTTCAAGTTATTCCTCCTACTTCTGTTTTCAAATGATTTTTTTTAACAGTGGCTCCCTCTATGCCATTTTCCCCGAAGAACCTGGACAACAGCTGTTGTAGTCACAGTGCTCACAACTTAGCCATGAAACCCTGTAACCTACTTTACCCAGAGTTACAGCTGGACTATTTGTATTATTTTATGATTGCCCTCAAGCTGCTCGGGGAAAATATTTACTGTGTTCAAGTTTTTCTTGTAACATTCTTCAGATTTGTATTTTTCAGTAGCTTTTGCAAGAAAGCAAGTGCCACAGTTGCACCTTCAAGAAATTTAACTGAAAATCACCAGTTACACCTTGATTAAGCACAGGTAATCATCCAGCTTATTTAGGAACGTCTGAAAGAAATGGCTGCAACAGTAAATTGTTATGAAGTTAATTCTTTCATATTTTACTTATTTTAGATCTATTTATAGAATTTTTACTATACAAATTTTGTGTAGACAGCTAAGCTGGCCAATTATAAAACTATATTTTTGTGGCAAAATTATAATTAAGTGTCTGCGCTGTTTTGTTTTGTTTTTTTGTTTGTTTTAATTGCTCCACTAATTTGTTATAGCTACCACATTTTTGACCTGTGGCTTTTTGATAGAACAAGTAGAAAATGATATCAGTGAAAAAGCACACAATGGATGGACAATGATGCATGGTCACCAATATGACAGCATTTTTACAAAGCTCACTTTTCCCTGTACACACTACAGTGGCAAGCTGTCATTTTCAGATTTAGAAATTGCTGGAAAAACTCAGTTTTTCCGGAATACAAAAATATCCTGGACAGAGGGCAAAAAGTAAGAGTGAAATATGTGTTTAAGGTAGTGTAGAGTTGTGTGGACAAACTTTTTCTGTTGATTGTTGACAGATCATAATTGCATCCACTGTAATTTGTGTGAATACCTTTCACAAGTGCTGTATTGCAAAGTGCAAAAAGTGTCAATAGTTGTACAGCTGTATTTCTCTTGTTTGTGTAATAGTATTTATACAGTGGGTATGCTGGTGTACAGTCAAGAGTGCACCTCAGCACTCTTGACTGTATTTGCATAGTGTTCATTACACTGTTTAAATAGGTTTAGTTGACTTGCAGCTGCGTCTGTGTCTGGGCAACACTTGATAGAAACTCAGGTTTTGTACTTATCAGCTGCAAGTGTGTGTTGGACTCGGGATGCGCAAGTACTAACAGCTCTGCCTCTGTGTGTTTGCTGACTCTTACACTTGTCATTCCAATTCAGAGGGTGTGTTTACTCAAGAGTGTCTGTTTGCTTTGAGTTGCTTAAGAGTTTGTGTTCTGTTCCATAGGTTAGTGTTTACCTGTGTGCATTTTGCCAGTGTCCATGGGTGTGTGTGTGTGTGTGTGTGTG
>JAUBNQ010000028.1:14369710-14379734 GCA_032353495.1 Ctenopoma kingsleyae | reverse complement strand
TGTTCTGTTCCATAGGTTAGTGTTTACCTGTGTGCATTTTGCCAGTGTCCATGGGTGTGTGTGTGTGTGTGTGTGTGCGCGTGTGTGCGTGTGTGTGTGTGTGTTTGCTTTGTGTTCATAAAATGTCTGTGTTTTCTTTTCAAGGTTGGTTTTGATCCACATCCTCATATGCGAGTTCCTGGAATGCCCCCCAGTCTGACAGGAATACCAGGTGGCAAACCGTAAGTGTATTTGTGGACTGAACTGAACGTATCTGCCCTAACAGCAGATATGTTTTGGGAAAACACTTTGCTCCACTTTCCGTGTCTTTTGTCATCTTTTCAGCTTATTTCTGTATTTTCTGTCCTCCTATTCCGTGTTTGTTATGCCTCTGTACTGGCGATAATAAGGGCCAGAGGCATTATGTTTTTGGGTTGTCCATCCATACCGACACACTTTTCTTGTTAAAACGATATCTAAGGAATGCTTTTAGGAAATTCCTTCAAATTTGGCACAAGTGTTAACTTAGACTCAATGATAAACTGATAAGGTTTTGAAGGTCGCACTGCCTTCACCTTCATCTACGTCTTGCAGCCCATTCTTGTGAACACTATTTGTGAAGAATGCTTTGAAGGCATTTCCTTTTAGTTGGCACAACTGTCACCTTGGACTCTGTGATGAACTGATTACATTTTGATCGCCAAAAGTAGTAGTAAGGTCAAGGTCACAGTCGACTCATGTTCATCCTATTATTATTGTGAATGTGATGTCTCAGAAAGGCCTTGAGGGAATATCTTCAAATTTGGAACAAATTGCCACTTGGGGTCAATGAATTTTCAGCACATTTTCTGCACATCTGCCACAAACAACCGCTTGGGCTCATGTATAAACTAATTAGAATAGGAGTATGGACAGACATGCATGTAAACTATAATGCCTCTGGTTAGCAGAGGCATACAATGGTAATGCGATTATTCTAGTTTTCATCTTTAACCTCCTCTCTCTTTTTGTATCATTAGTGCCTACTCCTTTCACGTGGCGGCCGATGGACAGATGCAGCCAGTGCCATTCCCCCCAGATGCTTTGGTGGGCCCAGGGATCCCTCGACATGCCCGTCAGATCAACACACTGAACCATGGAGAGGTGGTTTGTGCTGTCACCATTAGTAACCCCACCCGGCACGTTTACACAGGAGGGAAGGGTTGTGTCAAGGTCTGGGACATTAGTCACCCAGGAAACAAGAGTCCTGTGTCGCAGCTTGACTGTCTGGTGAGTGACATGGTTGGTTTGGTGGGGCAGAGACACGGCACAAAATAATATTTGTGAGGGAGGTGTATGTTTGCAGATGTACTATCTGTATATTCATGAGTAAACTGCAGACAAGAACTGCAAATAGTTAATTTACTTACACAATTTAGACAAAATAGATATAAAAATTAGAAAAATCGAAAGAGAATAAATGTACCAACATTACAACTTTTGATAAGCCTATATGTGGTCTTTATCTCTTAAAGGCTTTAAAAACCTCAAGACAAGCTCTTCTGTTGGGGGGAAAACACTCAGTAATCCAGTCTGCAACTCACTGTCACATTTAGGATTTAAAGAAAGGATGGATAGATAGATGTAAATAGGCGAAATACAGAGTTTTGGTAAGATTGAGTTTGAGTGAGAAAACGTCTCTTGAATTTTCAAGCATGTTCCATTAAGGCAGTTTGTGTTTAACTATAAAATGATCATTTTTGCAGTGTGTATATGTACTCAAAACATTATACATTAAATATATAATTATTTTTTGTACCATATCAGAACCGAGACAACTACATCCGCTCCTGTCGTCTCCTCCCTGATGGGCGGACGCTGATAGTAGGGGGTGAGGCAAGCACGCTGTCAATCTGGGATTTGGCCACCCCCACTCCCAGGATTAAGGCAGAGTTAACATCATCAGCACCAGCATGCTACGCCCTGGCCATCAGCCCAGATTCCAAAGTGTGTTTCTCTTGCTGCAGTGATGGAAACATTGCAGTCTGGGATTTACACAACCAGACGCTTGTTAGGTGAGACAGACTTTTTGTAGACATTAGTACAAATGTTTTGCTCAGGAAGTATTTTTTTTAAATCATCTAGAATTAATACTTTATCCACCTTTTACCTGACTTGTAACACCAAGAAGCACATATTTAAGAATGTTTAGCAATAGTACAACACAAGTGCCTGTTGATGAGAAGTACTCTAAGCTCTTCTGTGATGCATACCAACTGCTCTGGCAACCTGAGTTGTATGATTTAGCTTGAACTTTTTCTGTTTAACTCAGACAGAGATAGGGATTCAAGTTTGCAACTTAGACTTACGTCATACTTAAGTCTCTCACATTATTATTTTAGTGAATGATAGACTGCTACAAAACAGTCACACATCTCTACGTATCTATATCAGACACGTGTTTGAACTTCAATCCAGTGCATCCTGACCTTATTTCCAACTTTCCTAACGTCTTATCAGCGCTTTATAATTTATTTTCAATTGAATTTAATTTCTTTAAAAAGCCTTATAGTACAATTACTGCTGTAGGCATTTTGTGTTTGTGTTGCTACAGTGTTAGTAGAGTAGAATTATGACATAAAAATGCATCATATACACAGGTTGACCAAACATTTATGTAATTTTTTGCATCATCATTGCAATCATTGACTGAATGCAGTCTGGATATCATGTAGCACAACAGAACGATTATTACACTGATATGTGACTTGAAACTTGGACCTGCAAAAAATGAATCGTGCACATCTCTGAACTCAGAATGTATGTGTGTATCCTGCAGGCAGTTCCAAGGTCACACAGATGGGGCCAGCTGTATTGATATCTCCAATGATGGCACTAAGCTGTGGACCGGAGGCCTTGATAACACTGTTCGCTCCTGGGATCTAAGGGAGGGGCGGCAGCTGCAGCAGCATGACTTTACATCACAGGTACATGTTTATATGAGCAATGTTTCATTAACTAGTCTTAAAAAAACTGTACTGTAAACTAGTATTTTTAACTTTGTGTTAAATGTAAAATCCCCAGCAAATCTAACTAAATAAGATTTTAGTAGCTGGTGACCTGTTCAGTTCTGTTACAACTCATGTAATATTTTCTATCTTCTGTCCAGATCTTTTCTCTTGGCTACTGTCCAACGGGAGAATGGCTCGCTGTGGGAATGGAGAGCAGCAACGTTGAGGTTCTTCATGTTACCAAGCCTGATAAATACCAGCTTCATCTACATGAAAGCTGTGTACTCTCCTTGCAATTTGCCTACTGTGGTAAGCAACCAGATGTGTTCATCTCACATAGTGCTCTCTTCAGTCATTTTCCATTTAATTTCCCTTAGCATTTTTTGGGCATTTTTTCCTTTAATAGAGAGGATATTAGACAGGATACCAGTAGACAGGAAACAAGTGAAGGCACAGGTACTCAGCTGGAGTAAAATTATAGACATTGCAGTGAGGCTGTCAGGGTGACCCCAGCCTAGTGCTTTTGCTTGCATTTTTACCTTTAGTTAGTCTTATCTATTTTGTTTTTTCCCATTTAATCATATCCTGTTGATGATGCAATTTTCTACCCATTTGTTTTCATTGAGATTAATTATTGTGTGTGTTTCTACCCAGGTAAATGGTTTGTGAGCACAGGAAAGGATAACTTACTGAACGCTTGGAGAACACCCTATGGGGCCAGCATATTCCAGGTTGGAACAACAGATCACTGCATTCATTATTTCATGTATTATAATAGAAAATATGTGACGTTAGAAGCTGCTGCTGTGGCTTTAACAGGCCACATGATTTCTACCAGCAGCACATTGCTTCTATACAATCAGTGACTGGATAACATAAAACTGCACTGGCAAAAAAATTTACTACTGCTGTGCATTCTTTAATGTCTTGAAAGGTAAACATGCCTCCTGCTGGAATATACAGTAAATATTAATTTATTGTGGAAATAAATCCTGTCTCATGTTGTTATTTATATTGTATTAATAACAGTTGGAATGGGCACACCAGGTATAATTATTTCTTAGAGTTTTTAAACTTTAAAGTAAGTAAACTTTCATGCACAGAGGCAGTGACACTTTTTGAGATTTGTTAGAAATGTTTTTTTTGTGACTAACTTTTTTCCCTATTCTATATATCTCTTTGTTTCTCTTCAGTCTAAAGAATCATCTTCGGTGCTAAGTTGTGACATATCTGTGGACGACAAATACATTGTCACTGGTTCAGGGGACAAGAAGGCCACTGTTTATGAGGTCATCTACTAAAAATGTGGAAATAAGACAAGGACATTTGTTTTTTCCCCTCACACTTGATATGTTTGTAGGAATTTTTACATGAAGCCACAGCTCTCAGATACGAGTGACCTTCATGGTAAAGTCTTTTTTCTGTTACATCTGCCAAGGAGACACAGAAAGGAGACAAACATTTTACATGCACATATCTATTGTGCCTGTACACATGCCTCCATATCAGTTGGGGATTAACTGGAGCAGCTGGATGTTACTAGAAAGAGAGGAACTGTTTGGATGTTCTTGTCTCTGCTGCTTTCTGCTTTGGACTGCACTGGGATCAGTTTCAGAGACCAGACAATGACTGAACCAAAGGGGGCTCTCCATTGTTTTGACTGAAACCAGCTCTTGGTGGACAGCACTGTACTGAACATCAGATTATAAAACACGTGAATCTGTGTCATGACCGAGGCCCCTTAGTATGAACACTTACATGTAAGCAAACTGCAGGTGAAAGTAGTGAAATGTGGACAGAAATTGACATAATTTGGCAAGACAGAGAAGAAGCAGATGAACAGACATTGTTCATGCCATTTTACGGACAGTGAATGCAGAACATGTTGGTTTGTTTATTCTATCCAGGCACTGCTCACAGTCTGATGACCTCTTAGTTCTAACTCTTTGACTTTAGAACCTCAGCTTGCTGTTCTGATATGCCTACACTGTCTGAAATTTACTTTTTCTGTCTCAACAGTAAGTCCTATCCCCACTAACTGCACTGTAGTGGTAGCTGCCCACCTACAAGCTGGGTACATACATGGTACTTAGAACATGCCCGTACAGTACATTTTCATTCAACATACTGTTGACTTGTCTGTCATCACGCTATTGTTAAGATCTGAAATGGGTTCATTAGATTCTCATGAGACACAGTACTTTGTCTGAATTAATACTCATTTCAGATGCCAATAAAAAATAATTTTAAAATACTCTGTTATGTGGAGAAAAACTAGCTTACCAAACCAAATACTCACACAACAGGAGAAAGTACTCATCACAGAAGGCAGATTATTTCTATTGATCCTCCTTATAGTAAGTGTTCCCTACTTACATTTTTCCACATAGCTGTACTCCACATATTCTGAAATATCCATCATTTTGATAGAAGTGCTGCGATTATTCTGTATTTCACAGCTAGCAGTGACTGTCTTAATATCATTTTGCTTAATTTCACCTCACATCTTGAACTTGAGAGGCTGTGTTATGCTGAAGGGGTTTGTGTTAGCAGAGTGAGCTTCACATTTACTCAGTTTCTCTGTTAATGAATTGACCAGAAAACATTTCAGAGACTTTGGATTGATAATTGTAAAGCTCGCTAAAGCTTCAGATTTAAATATAGACTTTTCAGTATAGTCTGAAGTCTAAATTGCTGTTTTTAATGCAGTTCATTTGCTTGAGGTGTTATTTACAACAACTTAATTTAAGTCATTACTTTTCTTCACCTTGATTTAAAAAAAAAACAAAAAACAATGCTTTGGTTGTTGCCCGTCCTTGTGTTATCCTCCCCAAACCCTGCCTTTATCTCACACATGTCGTCTTACTCTATGGATTAATCACAGTTCGTAAACAAGGACCAACATACATTTGATTTGATCTTCACTAAATTCACTAAAATGAGATTATTTTTGCCATATATTGTCACTTGTTTAAAAATGTTGTCATGTTGTGTTTTCACTTCACTCAGAAGATTTCAAGGCTACAAGTAAGATGAAATTATTTATCAAGACAGTCTAATAGAGGAGGGTAGTGACAGTTGTATTTCAGCTTCAGGAAGGATTTGATGAGTTTCAGCTACATTTCCTTAATTTCATAACTGTGCTTAGTTGTTTAGTTTTTTTTTTATTAATCTATTTTTTGTCTGTTGAATGTTTGTAAAAATGTATATATGTTTTTTTTTCTTACAGAACATGCTTTAGAAGTAAACTGTATTTGTACGTCTTTTACATGGAAAAGGACATCTAATCAGGAAGAATACTAAATGGACTTAATGCTAGCTAATCTAAAATGATTCAAATGTCTAGACAATAAATGTGTTTTCTTTTTGTACCTGGAGTCTTTCTTTCTGGGTTGGTACAAGAACAATTACATAATTCAGTGATAAAATCTTTTGAAACTATCATAGATAATTGTGACGGAAACCATGAAGTTTGAGAGTCAGCCTGAGCAGTGGTTTAAGACATGGTTTAGATTCGAGATTAGAATAAAATGAAACATAATCAGGGAAAGCTAATAATGGTGAGTGTGTGGTCATTTTACACATCTTTGTAGTCATTTTTGAAGTTTGCCTTCACTTCAGTTTTTTGTACTGGTCAGTCACGCCATGCCTATTTCAAAAATAGTTTAGAGACTTTAGATTGATAATTGTTAAACTTGCTAAAGCTTCAGATTTAAATATAGACATTATATAATCTGAAGTCTATATTGTTAATAATTTTAATGCAGTTCATTTGCTTGAGGTATTATTTACAACTTAATAGAAGTCATTATATTTCTTCACCTTAATTTAAAATAAAAAAAACAATGCTTTGGTTGTTGCCTGTACTTGTGTTAACACCCCCCAAACCCTGCCTTTATCTCTCATGAAACCCACATGATGTCTTAGATGATGAATCTAGTCAGTTGTAAGATTCATGCTCTTTCCTGATTATTAAGTGCAAGTTAGTGGGAACTGTCTTTGTAGGTTTGACCTAGTGTTCACGTGTCTTATTTTAGACTCAAATAGGAAACCTAGTTTAGCTTGTAATCAAATTATAGTTAATAAAGTGTCACTGTGTCTGACCTGCAGTTCAACTTTCTTTTGCTGTCTTAGAGTTATCTGGCTTCACTGAGCCTAATTTTGGCCATCACAGATACCACCCAGCTGGTTCATCAGCAGTTACCTTTGGGTTTTCACATCTGTCTACAAACATGTTCACATTGTTAATTAGAAGTGACATAAATTAACATCGAAATATAATATGAGTTGAAACTGCAGATATCTGTGGGAAAATTTGTTTAGAGTGAGCAAAATGTGTAGGTTGTACTACACCATATGATCATGGAACTAGAAAAGAATAAGAAGCTGGAAATATTTCCCAAATATTAAAATGATGACGTGCTGCAAAGTTCATGAATTATAAGGGTGTTATTGAATTTAATTTTATGTTTTTTGAGTAGAGGAGAGAGAGAAGTACATTTACTCAAATACTTTACTTAAGTACAATTTTGAGTTACTTGTACTTTACTGGAGTATTTGAATTTTATGTAACTTTTACTCTAGAATGTATCAGAGGAAAATATTGTACTTTTACTCCATTCATTTTAACATCATTAGTTAATAGTTAATTTTTAGGATTAGCTTATTATAAAAATCTTGATAATAAAATGCTTGTGTCTCATTTATGGATTGATCTCCTATCACTAAAGTGGTTAAAATTAGTTTTAAATTCTCCAGTGTCTAAAATAAACAGTATTCTTAGTGGAGTACTTTTACTTTGGTACTTTAAGTAACATTTGGAGATTGTACTCTAGTACTTTTACTTAAAAATAGAGGCCTCTTCCACTTGTAGTGGAGTACTTTCACTTTTACTTGAGTAATGAGTTTGTGTACTTTATACACCTTTGCTCGTTGGTATGTTAATTTGTAATCATACAAAACATTAAAGTGTATTTTTTCTAATAAAATACATCATTTTTATCTGTACTCATCACAGCTCCTCCTCATGTTATTTTGAGCTGCAGTGATGGTAGTGTCTGGAGTGTAAAAACATCAACACAGTCAGCAATTTAAAAGTAGTAAAGAATCTTTGCTATCATGAAATGTACAGTAGTTATTTAGTGTGGTAAAGTATTAACTTTGTTTTATCAAAATATGTGGAAAACCAGGAACAAAAATGCTTTCTAATCTGTAGAAATATCTACCACGCTTCATAATTTGTCACTTTGTTTTGCAAGATCTTTGTCCATTTCAGGATCCAGGAGGAATGCTTTGACAGTGATCTGACTGGTCAGTGTTTGGTCTGATCTGTTGAAGGTAACAGGTCAGCTGTTCAGCAAAGGTTATCATGGTGATCTAACCCAGTGAAAGTTGTGCCAGCTTCCCTAATCCTAATCCTGGAAGGAGTTGATATTAGTCGTACGTTCAGGTGGTTAAGGTTTGGGGAAAGCCAGGGGTAAAGTTGGTAAGCCCAAGAAACATCACAAAAACACAAACCTCTGGAAGAAGTTTACAACTTTGAGCCAAGGTTAAAAGTCCAGCATCTTGTCAGCAGTCTGTAATCTTTGTCTGCAGCCAGGTGCCTGGGAACATTGTATTTAGTTTGACAATAACATTTTATGTGATAATATGCGTACATGAAGTTTGAAGGGTGTAGATACTGAAGAATCACTGAAGAGATGGGTGTATATGTTTGGCTACAGCAAAGCCCAAAGATAGCTAGATAACTCACTAATCTTTGTGTTTCTGCTTTCTATTGACTGCTTGTGCGTTCAGCTCCAGGAGCTTATGACCATGAAAAGCATTAAATGAGTTCGGATGAAGGGTGAAGAACCCGGGAAGCCCATTCACCTAACCAGAGATGTTTCATTCTGCAGAAAAGTGAAGGCGCTGATGTGCAGAGTTTTGTGGATTTTTTAGACAGTAGTGTGGTATTGATATGGGGGTATAGATAGTAGCAGAACAAAGCAGCTGTTCAAATCAACTGTGTGTTAAATAACCAAGTCCAATCCCCTGCTTAATACTAACACCCACAACAAACAGACTAACTCTCTCTCTCTCTCTCTCCCCCGATGTAAACTGTAAATCTGATTAATTACTGTGAATATATAATTCTCTGTCTATCCTTGGCTCTCGCGCACCAACACTCACACATAAACAGACACATGCACACACAGTGTTGTACAGTACGAGGTGATTATGTGGCAATTACACCAGTCAGTGACAAAATGAAAGCTGATCCTTGGAGAAAAATGGAGAAAATGTCACTCCAAGTTTTTAGTCTATGCATAGATTTCTGAGCTCTGAATCGCAGCGTTCTCTTTTGATCATCGGCGCTGCTGCCTCTCTCTGATACACAAATGGATTATTCCCCCTAAATCTCCCAAATCCCTAATCCTATTTATCTCAACGCCACACAAAAAAGGTGCTCACTACCCACTGCTCAGCTTATGTGTACAGTATGGATGTGAGACTAGTTGTATCTCTACATTTATGAGGACCAGTTCAGGACATGAGATATATCATTTCAGGCTGTGCTCACTGTTTTTGAAAATAAGTTTTAATGTATAGGTAGAATTTTAATTCACATTAGTTGTCATTATCATTAGTAATATACAATATATATATTCATGGTATATTGTTAGTGACACTATTTCATCTAATTTTCATTCACTATTTGTTGAATTAGTTGATGTTCTTCCTCAAAGCTGCCTGAGTTTGGAATACTAAAGGTGTAATAAAAACAAATTAAATAAGTAGAATAATCTAAAAAAATTCAGTGTCCCAAAATGAAATGAATGCACTCAGCATAAAAGATTGTTTATTAACTTTTAACAGAAATGTGCTAAATATGTACATTGCAAACTGTTTGTACTGTGTAACGTATGCACTATACTGCTGTATACAGTCCACTGCATGAAAGCTGTGATCAGGGATATTCCACCAAATATTGATTTCTGAACACTTCCTAAGTTAAAACATTACTAATGTGTTGTGTAAAAATGAATATGAACTTGTTTTGTTTAGGGTTTTTT
>JAUBNQ010000028.1:14347767-14357772 GCA_032353495.1 Ctenopoma kingsleyae | reverse complement strand
GACACATTCACACACACACACACACACACACACACACACACACACACACACACACACACACACACACACACACACAGGGCACTCCATCTGTCTATGTAAATCAATCCTGACCTTTGCTGAACTCTGGCTGTGCAGTTTGACAGTTAATCACTTGATAAGTGTGTTGTGTGTGTGTGTGCATACAAGTGTCTTTATTATTTGTGTGTGTGCTTGCCTGTCTGTCTGTCTGTCTGTCTGTGTGAATGGTGTGTAAGGTATTGTTTCTTGCTTAGTGTAATTGAATACAGAAAAACAGCGGGCCACCAGGCATTAAGGAAACAGCACAGTGTGTGCGTGTGTGTGTTAGTGAGATAATGCTTTCTGACCACGGTCGTGAATCAGACAAACAAAAGATTAGTTTCTCTGCCTTTGTGAACGATAACTCTTTTTTTTTTCATATTATATTTGTGTATTTTCCTATAGTCATACAGTACTGTACATTAATGTGTACACAGTAAATACTCGAGTTACAGCATGCAGATGATTTCTTTGAGCTTTTATCTGCATGTCTGTCTCTTTGTTACAAATTATGGTCCTGTTGTTTAGTTTGCTAAACACTTTGCATAAACCAAAAAGAGTGTAACCCAGTGGGGTGAGCTTCATCCTAAACAATGCAAATTTAGCTGTAAACCTTTTTTCCACATACATTTACAGTGGAAGAAAAATGAAAACACTTAGTATGGATAGAGTGTTTACAACACACCTAATCATTATATCATTATAGGATGTCCTGTCTGTATTCTGTATATTGTTAACAATATAAAGAATTACAACAACAATAAATTGTCCATAAAATCCCATAAAACACCTACATTTTAATAGTTCACTAAACTAACTATTATTCATTACGGTGAACATGCTCGAGTCAATCCCACGTACGGTATCTTGTTGTTGTGAACTTGTGATGACAGATTTGCATTTCAGTTGTGCTGAAATAAGTAAGTACTGAAAGCGAGGACTAACTCATTGTTGGTTTTGGCCTTTTCATGGCATGTGTAAGCAACAGCAAAAATGCAATTTTTAAATGTATTTGTTTATTTTCAGAGTAGGGCCAGGTCTACATATGTTTACTATCTTTAGAGTATTAGTGATAAAGTAGATGGCAGCTGCTCTAAACCAAATCTAGGTTACATACTGTTATGAACAACATGATGATATCGACTGCTGTCATGTGTGACAAGGGTAGTCAATATATCAATACAGTTTTTAGATGAGATCTCTATGTTATAGTGTGGGCAGCAAGGGTCATTATGTCAGTGGGTGCCTGCTTTATGTGCGCACATACAGATGTCATTGTACTGGTAGTGGATTTAACAGATGAATTTAAATGCACACATCTGTTTTTTCACGCTTTGGCTCAGGTAAACCACAGGGAATCAGATTTTTAGCAGTTAAAATGTCATTTTAACATAAAAAGCAGTTTATTGAATGGGACTCAGTGGACATCGGAGGTAGCTGAAGTTTATTGAGAAAACACTGTTAAACACTGTGAATAATACAGTCTAGCAATCTGAACCATCAGCCATTAAAATACTGTCATATTGACTTTGAATTACCATCAAGTACATTTAAAATACTGTAGGTGGTGTGAATTTTGAGCAAGCTGTAATACACAGAGATGTACTGTACACTCAACACTACAAACACAAATGTTCTCAGATTAACCTAATCAAGCTAATCTGTCAGATTAGCACACATTATAAAACGGCCAGTAATCCTCACCCGTCCTTCTACAAAGCCAATGAGCTGTCGCTCAGATAACGTGTCGCATCTCCTCTGTAAATCACCATGATGGGTTTGGTGAGAGAAACTGGAGTAGATGAACAAAAATGTTTCCTATTATTGCTTTATCGTGTTGTAAAAGTCTCAGATGTTTGACATGTAACTAAAATCACAGGTAGAAGTGTGTCCTAAACAACTGGTAAACAGTAAGTCCAGCATAGATTCAGTAGAAATCTTAAGATAGATTTTTATTGAATCTATTGGACTTTTACTAGAACACTATATGGTTTTATTTCCATTAATTCATAAATCAAAAACAAATAAATGACAGAAATATTAGTATTCGAACACAGAGAGAAATAGCCCAATTTCCTCATACATGAGGTCCCAACTTTTATTTTCTTGTGATATAACTGTGACACATATTTTAATAAACTAATAGTGTTGTTTGTAGATATTTTCCAGGAAATGTCAGGTGCTTAAATTGAACTTAAACAATAAAATATATTGTACATATATTCTGTATATCTTTGCTGTATGTGTACAATGTCACAGCATTAAGCACTGTTTATAATGCTGCACTCAGTCCGGTCATATAGGAGGCTGCTGCCCTCTTGCTTGCAGAAATGATATAGCACAACATGTTGCATCGCTGCACCTACAAAAACTCAGAGAAAACTGATGTTTTGAGCTATTTACAGTAAATCTGTTTACGTGAGATCAAAATCAGTTCACGGTTAGTGTTGTGTATCTTTGTTTTAACAGTAACCCAAGAAATCGTATAACTGTAACTTATACGATGAATTTACAACATCAAATGAGAACTTAAAGCACACACACACACACACACACAGACACACACACACTCGCACCACATGAGCCAGATTGCCAGACATTGTTGGATGCTTTGCGTCTTTGATGACGTTGTCAAACCCAGACATGACAAACAATATGACAGATATCGACCAGACTATATGTGTGTGTTAGGGGTGAGTGGCTGCGTGTGTGCACTTGTGTGTTGTCGCATGTGGAGGAGGATTTGGACAGGCAGTCTGCTATCACAGATGTCATCAGAGTAACCAGTAGTCCCATTTTCTGACCTGTGACCTTTCCAGATGGTGACATCCTACTCCCTCTGTCATTGACCCCTCCCAGGAAAACCCTCTGTGTGTGTGTACGTGTGTGGTTGCGTGTAAAAATAAATAATGACTAATGAAGTTAGGGTTAACCAAGGGTTTCAATTTATTTAAGCTCTAACTTCATTTCAAAATTTCAGTTTTCTTCAGCATAGGCTAAGACTAAACTTAAAAACCATAAAACCATAAAATAAAACTTTGACATCAACTGTTGTGTTATGTGATGTACAGTTACCTTTATTCACTTGAAGTGAAAATACACTAAGAAAACAATGTGTGGGGAAACTAAAGGATGCTGCTTACATATAACAAAAATATACAAAGCCATATTTTATCCTAAATAAAAAATATTATGTTGTCATGTTTCATTTATCTTTATCTGCAGTGCAGTTTCAGATGTCAAATACTGTAGGGGATTATATTGTCTTTTGGTTTTGGCTTTTGTGGTAATGTCGAAAATCTCATATATATTTTAATGTCTTAGTGACAGGTGTGTACAGTAGATTCAAGAACAAAAGGCAAAAATCTTGCACACTGTCCATCACTCAGTTTTTGACTATGGGACAGAAAAGTTAGGGGGGATTTGTGTTTTGTGGTGTAATCCCTGTTTGGAAACTGCAGATGCAAAAACCAAAAAGGACCTGCTGTCTCTCCTCTACACTAATATATTCATTACTGTCATTAACCTTCCTGCTTCTCAGTCCCCTTATCTAATTATCCTCCTGTTACTACTGCACACACACAAACACACACACGTACAACACTCAGCTGCTACTCCCCCTTCTACCATGTCCCCACCTCCACTACCCCACATGTTGTTTGACAAATGAATGGTCTCGCCTCATCAAACACATGACAATGTAAACAGATGGGAAGTGGAGACAGAGACCCGTGCCAGCTCTAAACACACAAACACATACACACACACATGCACACAGTGCAAAATCCCTAACATATGTTGCAGTTATTCAAACAGCTATGCTTGGAGACACTTGCAGACGCTCAGGGAGTATGGCTAACAGGAGGCTCTTTTAGAGCACCAATCAAGGAGAAATGATCTGATTTATTGATCTGTCTCATCCTTTGTGTCTTTATGATGGGGGTGCAGATTGTTTGACTGTGACAGATAGAGGACTGTATTCATAATTTCACTGGTGCTGTTAAGTAACAACGTACATTTACTTGTATGTAACATGATGTAGGACTAAAAGTTTGGATGCATTTTGTTTGTTGGAACAGTGGGAATGGTGCCCAGCAAGGAGAGACCCAACAAGTGTGTGCCTCCACAGATGACAGCAAAAGGATGAGGAAAAGAAAAGGAGGAAAGAAAGAAATTCACATTTTGTTGTGCAAGCATCCTTTATAGAAATAAACTGATACTCCTGTGTCATTTCAAAGAGTTTAGAAATGCTGAAAAGGGCAACTGCATATGTGAAAAAAAGTTATAAATCACTCAAGTCCGTGTTGGTTGGGACTAAGACTACAAATCTGAAAATGAGGATTCAACGCTGGGGGAGGGGTGCTGAATTAGAAAGATGTGGGCTTTGCATTGTCACCTCTTCTTGAGGCAAGAAGCTCGAGGTCACATCCTCACAGCCCGTTAGCAAATGTTCTGAGGCCTGTAACTACTCTGTAGCCTGGGATCAGACTGTGCATTTTATAGTGTAAAATTACATCTTATATATCTAACAAACTGCATCATTAAAATGTTTCACATGTCAATGTGTTTGTTTGCTCAACATGGATAATAATCCTGAGATTACAATCATTTTTGTTGTTCATATTCTATTTTTTATTGAGAAACACACTTTCAACATTCACACAAAAGTGAAAGCAGATTCACAGTTGCACTTTTGACATAAGCTTAAGATATTTATGCAAAAAAAACAAAACAAGATTAATATGTGCCGTAAGTACTTGAAACAGGTTATACACTGTATGCACATTTACTTAGATGTAGTGGTTCTTGAGCTTTTTACATCTTGTCACTCAAAATTAAGTAAATATGATGAGCCAGGTGTGTGACATCATAGATAGGACCATGATGATGATTCAGTATACTGAAGACACCATGAGTCACAAATACATAATTCTTCAGTATGCATCAACTGAACTACTTTCTATGAAGTGAAACATTTAAAGGGAGAAAGTAACACAGTCACAGGTGAAATGTGCTAAATTCAACAAATTGAGATAATGAGACTTTCTGCTTATGATACTTCTTGTATTTTTATATAGAGTAGTATGTGCAGCCGGACTATGTACAGTATACTCACAGATATGTTTCATATATATTTCTCATCTGTGAGCACACCTGTTTTTCCTGTTTTTTATCTACTGAAAATCTGAACTGACTCTTGACATACCATTCTTTATTTATTGTTTGTTTAGAAAATCCAACTTTGGAAAGGTTTGTGTGGAGAGATTTCAGATGCATAATATGGAAAATCTGATGTTACATTAAAAAAAGAAATAAAGTCATGTATCAAGGATAAAAATGCATGATCTGCTTCCTGCCACCTCTCTTTTATGTGTGTTTAATTTTCATCACTTAATACAATTAAATAAAATACAGAAGTTATTTAAAGAATTTCTTTAAGTTGAAAATTATTTGCCATACGTACAGCTCTAAAAATATAAATTCTATGACACAAAAATGTAATAAATGTGAAGTCAAATGACAAGAAATGTAACACTGATGGTAATATGACAAAGATGATATCTGTGACATTAGCCTGAACTTTCAAACAATCACACATTGCACTGAGGTTCATCATGTGAACAAAGACTAGAAGCATTTTTTGCGTTCAGCTCTCCCGGTGTCTCTTTCTTGGCTGTTGATGAAGTTCACTTTAAGATAAACAGTCTCGCATTCTGGTTGTTTTTCAGCACTTTCATTGATGATTACTGAGAAAAGAGGTAATTAAATACAGTAGGTGTCACAGTTAGTAGCATAACCACATGAAAAAATCTATTCATATTTGTCTTATTTTCTCACCATAACAATATCAGAGTAAAGCTAAAATAACTCTGAAATCTATCACATGCAGGTTTTGTCAGCATCTCATACAGATACAGTATTACTTTGAAAATATGCTTTACTCTTCCTGCTTATCTTTATGCAAATGAGTGATAACATTATAAAAAATAAAATAGTTATTACACAGTAAGGACATTTACAGAAATCTACAGAAAAGTAAGACTTCAAGCTGTGTTTGAACCTCACTACATCATGTTTAAATACACTTGAATAACAACAACAAAATCTAAACTGATGTGAAGCTGAGATATTCTGTTTGCTTCACTCAATCCATGTTAAATTGTTTTTATTATTCACAATGATGATTTGTTCTCAGTGCTTTAGGTCTGCTGAGATTACGTCTCTTCTCTGTTTCTGAAGGCTTCTGAAGCTGATCAGGCGCAGCAGGAGACGCTGGGTTTATTCCTGGGAGCATCCAAGCTGGGCAGCGACAAAGAGTGACTTTTTTCATCAAACGTAGCACGCTTTTTTACCTGCCTGTGAGGCGGAGAGAAAAAAAACACATGCGGACCATGAACTTGTTTGCTGCCAGTCACATGCTGTCATCATGTTTTCCACACCAGAGGGCAGCAAATGTTGTGATAAAGAATTTATGATAAAGAATTAATACTGGTCTGTGTATTTGCTGTTTATAGTACATATGTATTTGCACATCAGTGTTAATTAAGTGTTTTCTTGGCAGATTTTTAACCTGTTGGAGAAGGAAATTTTCCTAATGTTTAACTAATTAGCATAAGTAGTGTTTGACTTTTGTGTCAGCCTGTATATGCAACATATGTGGAACAGCCAAAAGTAAATAGAAAGATGCTGCCAATTAAATAACAATTATTTATTCACTACACCAACTTACAACAGAGTAACAATATTTTAAATGTGCTTTCATACATACATAATTAACTGAATAAACAATTAACTTGACTGAAACTATTGTAGCATCTCACCTGGCCAGGTGCAGCACAGCCTCCAGGATATTGGAGCCATCTTTGGCGCTAGTTTCACAGAACAGAGTGTTGTATGTCTGTTGGGTAAAGACAGGAAATCATTCATCCTTAATCACTGTCTAATCATAAGCATACCAAGATAAGCAGCTGTTCAGTTGTTATTACCATGGCCAGTTTTTCTCCATAGCTGGTAGGAACACAGTTGACTCCATCTTCTCTAAGATCACACTTATTACCCACAAGCATGATGGGAATATCCTCCTGGGACACATCCTGCCATGCAAATAAAAAAAGGTAAAAACACTAATGATGGTAATTACAGAACTTATGTGGTGAATACAATTAAAAATAAAGCTAACACATTTTATCAGACAACACACGAGAGAAACTTACAAAACACACATTGCATGCTTAAATAAACAGTCACAGAAATTTGAACATGCCCACATTGAAACAGTAGAACATAGTCTTTACATGCTTTACATCCAACACTTACATATCAGCTGCATGTAAAAAAAAGAGAAACAAGCAACATCATGTGATTTGATATTCAAATGAACATGTGACAACAACTTCAAGTTGTTCACAAGTGCTGCCAAAACAAAGTGCCATTAAAGAAAAATGGATGAATTCCCTATTGGCTGTATTCTGCAGTAGTGTTTGCTAAATACTGTAATTCAACACTGTCAGTAACTTTTTAGTAGAGGAGAATGGGGCATCACCTCAATCATGTCCACCCACTCTCTAACATTAAGGAAGCTTCTTTCACAGGAGACATCGTACAGCAACAACACACCGTCCGCCCGGCGGAAATAAGACTTTGCAATGCTGCGAAACCTGAGAGAAGGACAGAAAATCATAGGCACATACGAATACATACAATATGACTCTTATTTTCTCAAGTCATTTAGCAAATTGATTGTTTGTTGTGATAAGATAAATACAGTATGTCTGTTTATACACTATTGTGTGCGCATCTTCATTTAACTTTTTAGGACCTCTAAACATTTAATATTAAGTATTATTTACATAGCACTCTTAAAGACACACCTACAAAAGTAAAACAACATACACAGGGCATAAAAAGAATAACAATTTTATCTCTACAAATAAGTTATTGAAAAGTTTTTGTCTGTAAATATTCACACCCATATCCACATAAACACACACCTCTCCTGTCCTGCAGTGTCCCATAGTTGAAGTAAAACACGCTCTCCATCCACAATTAGTGTCTTCATCTGGAAATCTACTCCTAAACAAACAAAGACAAAACCAGTGAATACTAAGAACAGCAATAGACACATTTTATATGACAATACTAAGTACTTACTGGCTTTTTGACAGTACAATATTCAGTTATTTCCTGTAGCTATGAATGCATGCCACCATATGCGTATATGAATCGTTAGTCATTCACCTCCTCTGAGCCTTTATTTTCAAGATTTATAATTCTGATTTTTGATTTAACAGGAGGAGGGAAAGGCAAAATAAAGAGCCTGTTCTGCCCAAGCTTTAGTTTCGTTGTTAGACTTTAGTTTTCACAACCCACCCAGAGTAGCGCTGGAGTTTAATTTAAATTCATTCTTGCAGAGGCGAAGGAGGAAACTGGATTTTCCCACAGCAGCATCTCCAGCCAACACAACCCTGTAGGCCTTCTCTGATGTCATGTAGCCCAGGTCAACACTGTCCTTGTCCTCGTTCTGGAGAGGGCACAGAGACACAGAGTCAAGATCAGAGACAGTGTGGCACATTTGCTTCAAGTTAAATATATTTTGTCCTTGGTATCAGCAGCTCTTTAGTATGAAGAAGCTTCTTGAATGACTAGTGAAACGTCCAGTTTCCATGACTCAACTTTCAGATAACTTCACCTGGGTGACTGAAAATCTTCACCAACATAACCTCCCCTTGTTCTTTTCTTCCATCTCTCTCATACCTGAACAGTGATGGCGCTGAGGGCTTTTCTTGTTGGTGGGGCTGTTGGTGTGCTGACAGTAATAGATTCAGAAGGCTTCCAGTCCAGTACCGAGCTGCTGTCTGATCCAAATGCTGATTCACCGTCCTGCGTCTCTGCTGCCTGTGACGTAGACACATAGTAACAGACACTTTAACTTTAAAACAAAAATCTACTCATTCGAAATAATTTCAAAGTTATCACTAGAATTTCTTTTACAACACTGGAACCTGTACAATGGCTATGAATATGAGCAAACTGTTCCTGCAACAGAATACACCCCAGGTTTAATCACCTCAGGTATGTGATTAAGGCCTGATGGCAAAATTTCAAAATGGCTCTTTGGATGAATTTGCATGATTTGTTTAACATACATTCATAGTTCCTAATGGATGAATCCTATTGATTAGTGATCCTCTAACTTTTCCTCTAACAGTATCACGAAGTTTACTGTCTACTATCATCTATAGTTTCAGTCTATAAATATACAAATATTGTATTTTTACAAACATGTGTCTTGTCTCACCTCACAGTCAGAGTTTTCTCCCATCATGCTATCGTTGTTGTCATCCTCCTCTTTCTTCCCCCTTCTTTCTTCTTCTTCTTCTTGATCTTTGACATCCTGCTCTGAGTCGTAGCCCCCATGTGAGCGTCTGAGTGTTGACAGGCCGCTGTCCACATAGACCTCAGGCAGGCTGTCCTCCTCGCACTCACTGCTGTGTCTGCGCCTCAGGCCCGGGTCACACATGGCCAAGGCTAAGGTGTCACAGCTGGGTCGATGACTGTACAGAGAGTAATCATCCATTCGCTGGCAGACTCTGAGGGAGAGGTCAGGAAGTAATCTGTGACATAAAATGTAAATCCTATGTAGTCTATTTATGCAGTTTGTGGGGAGATGGGTTAACCCAAATTACAATTACATCCAAGATTTAAGGTAATAGTCTCAGAGATTTATGTCTCTCAGCAAAATAGCAGTGAACAACTGAAGAAAATATTTTTATGTATTTATAAATATTAAGCATCAAGACAATTACAATTATTGATTATATCACAATTTACAGAGGCAGAATTCTTATTTATTCACTTCAATGTGTATATGTTCCCCCTGAACTTAACATCCTAACGTGCAGTAAATGGGCTGCTACATATCTCACTTGAACAGCATCTTAAATAAAT
>JAUBNQ010000028.1:14333587-14347667 GCA_032353495.1 Ctenopoma kingsleyae | reverse complement strand
TAATCTTGTACAACATATGATGTCTTTCAAGTCACATGAGCCATAGACGAGCTAAACTGATTATTTATGTTAAGAAGCATCAGGATACAAAACTGTGCGGCTTTACCCTTGTGATCTTCTCCAGAGCAGCCCTCAGACCATCATTGCTATCATGGAGCTTCCTGTTTGCTGTTCTGTTCACACACACAAAAACAGACATTGCTGTTTTTTTTTTTTAATTCTTAAATATATTTTTAATTTTCAGTGTGGATGATACTGTCTGACTCACTGCAGAATATCAATCTGACTCTCCAGGATGTCTCGCTCATCAGAGAAATGTTTCATGAGCTCCTCATCTCTGCAATAAAATACAGTCACACACATGGTTGTTGAATTTAAATATAACTATGACCATAACTAAATCTGTTAGTCAAATATACAGTTGTGTTATCTAAGAGGCTTTTATTTTTTATATTATTTGGTACCACCTGCTGATAAGGGAACAGTTAGGTTTATAAGCTGCAATTGCCTACTTTATTTATGGTCAATACATTATTTACTAATACTTTAAAGCTCAGTAAATTAAGCTCAGTTAAGCATGAGCAGCACTTTTGAGTTGCCAGGTTGCAGAAAACCCCCTTTATCATAACTATAATTGTTTATATATTGTTTTTTTCCCAATCATAAGAGGTTAAAAAGTCAATAGGGGAGAGGTCTGTAATAAATGAAAGAGCTCATAAAAAGACAAACAATCTGTCACGACAGAGGGCGATTTTCCTTAGAAATATTCAGGTTCTACCAGAAGTATTTTCCTTCTTAGAAATGCAAATGATGTAAAGTGGTACCACTTAATGTATTAGCCTCACTCAGTTTGTACTACAAGAACAGAGTAGTAAACGCATGCAGCAAAATTCTATTTAATATTCTACTAAAAGCAAATTCTGCACAATATGCAGCATTATGTGCAACACATTTGTCTCAGATCACAGTCTGCATTGTGCTAAGACTTTTTAGCCTTTAGTGTGCAGTGGAGAGCACGCAGGAGATGAGATGATTTGGGAGGAGAAGGTTCACCAAGCAACAAGCAAGGTCCACAGCTGGACTCGATATTGCAGTTTAATGGCATACATCATAACTCTTGAGCTACTATTATGCTCCAAGTCTGTACTTTTAATAAAACTCTACTGTATATTTTTGAGAAGATGATCACAATCCTGAGTCGTGAAGCTTAAATGTCCCTGGACCCGTGGTGGCCATAATTGATAACATAATTAATAACATCAGAAGTGTTTTCCTTTATATTTTGTAGAAAGAAATGGCCGATAAAAGTATCAAGATAATGCTCCGGCACATCACTATCATCAAACTGCCATCCCAACTTTGAAGACTGAAAATAAAACAGTTGTGATGTTTTCACGCCAGTATCTCAGGTAATGTCAGCAAACCTGAGAAGTATATTTCTTTTTTTTTATATCCAGCACAGTGAAGCGAAAGACACTAGACCTATTTTATGAATAACCAGACACACCTCAAAAACACAACAATGTCAACATGATGAGACAGCCCCAACACTGTTGCTTCTGTTGCTAAGTAACGCTTCAGAAGAAGTTATTGTGTGTGTGAAGTCGCTCCAGGATATCCTGTTTCAGCTGTGACAAAATGAAAACACCCCCGGGACAAAAGGGTGAGAGGGGGCATGGTCTCCGTCTCTCTCTCTGTCCCTCTGAAACAAACTTTCTCAGTAGCAGGGCTGTTTGCTAAGGGGCCAGATCGCCACACTGTAATTGGTTCCCACTGTAATTCAATAGTTCTACTTAAAAATAGGTTTGAAATGCATGTTTGTAGAAGTAATTTGAGCTTCCTACAGGTGCAAAATGTGGAGAAAAGGTTTCAATACATTAGTAATTCTAGGTTCAATTTTCAAAGGTTTTTCCTTCTCTATGTGAAAATTTAAAAATACTAATTAACAACCAGAGGAAACAGCTGCAGATAATAACATATAATACTGAGGCTTATTAGACTGAGCTGCAGCTTTAACATCTTGAAAACAATAAAGGCTGAAAAGATTCTGAACAGAAAACTAAACATGCCTTCATCAACACAATTTGAATTATTATAAATTTACCGCTCAGAGTTGATGCTTTGATCGGTTAGCTCCGTCTTCAGCGAGTCCATCTCACTCTGCAGACATGCGACAGTGGTCTGAGATTTCAATAGCTCTTGTTTTAATCGCTGGTTCTCCTGCAGAGAAGAAGGCGCGAAGTGACTGGAGTGGCACGGAGGAAAACCGGCTTCTGACAACATCAAGTAAACTTTGAGAAAACAGCACGTAGATTGTAGATTCTCACCAGCATTAGCTCACTGATTTTCTTCTTCAACGACGAGCTCTCGTCTTTGACAGTGATGTCCTTGTACTTCTCTTCTATCTGATGGACAAATAACATGTTCTGGATTAAAACAATTTGACTCTTCTTCAACAAAACAACAAAACACAGCAGCACACTAGATGCACAGGCAAAAAGCCACCAGGCAGCCAAAAGACCTGCCTCGCCGTGAAAACTGTTTCCCTTTATTTCATGCCTATTTTGTTTTTCAGTATTTAAAGTAAAGAAATAAGCCAGAGGTTTGCAGTTAGTAGTCTGTGAAAGAATTGCATGTGGTCCCTAAACATACATTCAATAATGTAGTTTCACTGTGGGAATCACTCTTATTCTATTTTATGTTTTATTACATGTCAGTTCAAAGAAGTGAAACATGTACCATCTGCATCCTCTGGATCCGACACTGCAGCTCACACATTTCAGTTTCATAATTCCTTCGTAAGTCATCCAGCGCTACCTCCATTCGCTTCGTCTCCTTCACAGTCACATATGAACAGAAAAAAACATAAATAACATAATTAGTTGCATTAAAACAACAGTTGTAATATTATTTTGTAAGGTGTGGCATTATGTGTTTCCTCTCACTACACCTCTATTTGTGTTACACATTTGTGCTGTTTCAGAGCAAGTTTTAAACGATAGATGGAGGCTGTTGGAGAATCAGCAGCCATCTATCAGAATTCCAAAAATAAATTTCTCTCTTACAGGCTTCAGTACATGAACATACAGGTGTTCTCAAATTTCTGTGCTTTTCTTAGACAAAACAAACAGCAGCTCCTGAGTTAGCGGAGTCTTACATAAGTGTGTACACACACACACACACACACACACACACACACACACACGCACGCACACACACAGACAAGGTGATAAGACAAATTAGATTTGAAAAAGAAACATCAGGATCAGGGATTAAATTAAAAGAAATAAAAGTTAAATTAACCATGTCGGTCTGGCATCCGATACAAAAGGAATTCCTACTGATGCTTGTCAGTTGTTCTCACTTTTCAGTTTATGTAATGGAAAGCCAAATATTGTTATCAGATCTTATCATTTTACACAACACTCCTGGAAACATTTCTAGCTTTCAAAATACTCTAACATTTAACAGCTGGAAAAGCTTAAGAACAAAGGTCGGTACAGCAACAAAACAACTTTAGTTAAAATATGGAAATTAGGATAAATTGTTTTTGCCACAGTGATGCTTATTTCTAGCAACACAGAAAATTCTGTACATTCATTGTTTGACGGGTTGGATGTTTAACACACAAAAATGTGGTCAGGTTAGGCCACATACTGAAGTATTAATTTATATAAAAAATATATAAATTTTACATAGCTTTTAAAAAAGAGAGAGACTACTCATCTGGACTGCACATTTATTTACATTTTCATTAGTAACACATCATGTATCTGTTATGCACTCATCTATCCTGAATTGGCTGACCCTCTACTGCATGCATATTACATGTACTGTGTGATACTGGTGTTTGTTTACAGTAAATATAGGGTATACCATGTACATACATACACAATGGAAAAAATATAATTTTCTATAAATTTCAAGTTCAAGTTCATCCCTAAAAACACTGCAAATGAACTTGTTTTAAGTTCTTGAAGACATTTCGCCTTCCATCCGTAAGGCTTCATCAGTTATTGATGAAATGTCCAGTTGCAGCTGAACAGCATTTTTTGGGATAAACACAACCTGGACAACTGAGAATGACAAGTTCAAGTGCAAGTTCGATTTCGTCAGAAGTTAAAAGTACAGTGAAACATTTTCTGGATTCACACTGGCACATCGAGCATCAAGCTTAATAGATGATTATTTCCATCCACGCACCACCCATCCTTATCATCACAATACATACAGCCTTATTATTTTATACACTAAGGGATAAAACATAGTCCAGCACCTCTAGCTATCTACTGTTTTATTACTGGGATCCACAATGTTGTGAAATCCAGCTGATCAGCAGGCGTGTCTGAGTTTAGATCAGTAATCTGATATTCGGCCGTGTATGTTTGTTTGACATGAGGGACGAGCTGAACAAACGCACCATGCTGACTGCTTTGCCTACACAAACCCCAGAGAAAGAAACACATATAAGAATAGCAACTAACCTGACGATATTAAAATGCAGTTGTACTTTAGTAACTTTGTTTCCTAAAAATTACGATTATACTAAACTGCAATCACAACTCTGTTTTTGAAAGGAACATAATTGCAACCACATTACATTTCCTATTAACATAACGACAATATGTTTGACTCTTAATGTAAATAGCAAGTTGCCTGTATGTTGAGTTTATGGTTGGGTCTAGGGACTCACAACTTAAAGGAACAATATGTAAGACTGGCACAGAGCATTTAAAAGGGGGACTGCAGTCCAAACTCAAAATTTTGGACAGCGTTCTTTCCGCCCACCCGTACCCAGTTGAAGCTCCTGCGAGCTGCCTGTGTGTTAAATTGCTCAGCAAACATGATTTTGTTGCTTCATGAATATAAATCAGCTCATGTGGATGTTATATTATTCTGTCAGTGTTAGCTTGATGCATGGGTATTTATAAGTACCACAGCCAAAGCTAAGCCCATTATGCTGAAAACAAACACTGACTCCTGCGAAAACACACATTCTGTAGCTGTAGTTAACATATAAGTAATTTCACACTTATTTCTGAGACGATACAGAGCTTAGTTATGAAGTAATAAAGTGAGCACAGATAAGAAAAGGGAGAGAAAGTGCAGGTCTCCTCCGGTGTGACTGATAGCGTTTCATCAGTCTCAAATACTCCCTGCCCTGATAAACTGTAGGAATCACAGAGTATCATTTTAAAAAGACCCACCTGCTCCCGTGTTTTAATCTCTGCAGCTTGTATACGTTGGTCCATCTCCTCCTCCATCTCACTGAGCTGCATTGATGCTTGGTCCTGCGCTCTGCAAAACAACATAATAATTTCATTATTCAAAAATAAATCTGTAAAGGTTGTACTTGATTGTATTTTTATTATACATGTACTGTATAATAAATTTCCTCCAAGATGAATGAAGTTTTCTGATTCTGATTCTAAGTACATTTAGATTTTGATGCCTGATACTGAAAGAAAAGTTTGAGCAGATGCATGTTGGCCAGTGACAACAATGACTTTTTTTGTACTTCTATGAGATAAATATTGGTTCAAGCAAAATGGCAATAACACAGAATTCAGTTCTTACTGCATTTTAGAACAAGAACAAGTCTCAACTTTTCTGGAAATGGAATTTGCTTGTTTTTTGTGCAGATCCATTATTATTTTGAGAAACCTTGCTGTTGTTTGCTCATAAATGTCATTACAGTTACAGCAACAGTGGCATCAAATCATGTTTAGTAATAAAAAGATAGAAAACTTAATTACTGGAGAAAATATGTATTAGAAATCCAGGCTTGTTGTAACAAAACAAATAATCCAATGTTTTTAACATGAAAATCACATGAAAATCATTTGAATATGCAATGAGCGTGGATGCATGTTATTCACCGTTTAATGGCGAGGGCCAAGTTCTCCATCTCTGAGTTCTGCTGCTTGATCTCTTTTGTGAAGTTAATGATGACTTTCTCAAACTGAGGAATCAGCCGTGGCTCAGTTAGACTGATGTTCTGGTACAATGTCGCTGCTTGTTCATGTCTGAAAAAACAAACAAACAAACAAAAAAGATTTATCGTCGGCTTTTTTATAACTGACATGTTTTTGTAGTGTGTAGTGTAGTTTTCATTTGTGTTTTTATTTCCTACACTAGGATCTAAAATGAAAAGCAATCAACCACCAGAGAAAACGGCAACTTCGCAGACAGCGACACAGTTTGTTGGTGGTGACACAGTTTGTTAAGTGGTAGTTGGTAGATGACAGTGTTGAAACCAAGCGAAACAGACTAAAAAACTGACTGCTGCTTTTGATTCACACTTTGTTTTCTGGTGACACAGTTTGGATGTGTGAATGTGAAATTGAACCATCCAATATTTGCAGCTTAAACACAAAGTTTATCCACAGTGTACGTCGTTCTGAAGTCATGGATATTATCCAGTGATAAAGTGACAGCACATTGCCTAAAGTGGGTCATATAAGTGTGCGTTTGAGTGTGTTTGCCTTCTGACTGGGCGGACTGGCTGTAATCCTGAGCATATAGACACTGCTGCATATCTGCAAGTGAGTCATGGTGACACACAACTAACTCGCTGCAGCGTCATACACTGTCACAGACATACTGATCATAACAGAAAGACACATAAACAAGCACAAACAATCCAACATCACGTGGCAAATGTAAAAATAAACAGACACAAACATAAGCAGTTGTTAGGAAGTAGTTTTTACAATTTAAGTTGTGGAAAACACCAGTTTGCTCCGACCAAAAAGCTACAAAAATTCCTATTTCTGGACCCAAATGAAGTTCTTTTTATTTATGTAGTGTTTTTCCCTCTATACAACCCTAACGTATTATACTGAGACAAAATATTGAAATGTCTGAAATGAGTTGAAATAAGAGTTTTTGGTGCTACAGCCACATTTTTGTCAGAACCAAAACCAAATGTAAAGAGGTGTAAGCTACCAGTTAGATCAGCTTTAAAATGTATTTGTAAGTTGAATCAAATTGAAATCTGACTGTATTTGTAATAGAGATGTATAATATATGAGAGTTACAGTAATTTTGACAGTTAATTTATACAAATATTCAGGGGGCAATGGGAGGCAAACCTCAGCTTTGAGCTCTCAACAAGGAAAATGCAAAATGATGATACTCTGAGAATTGAACTCAATACATTTCAGTGTCTTATGTGATCAATATTTACAAATCTGCAGAACCTGACAGAGGAAATTAAAGTACACGCTTAGCTTGGTGCTACAGATAAACATGCAGTATTTTCTAGGCAAAGCTTGGTTTTCATTTTGTGATGATATAATCATGCTTTATCATGTAAAAAAAATAGTTAGATAACTATGACACAAGCGCAGGGAATCATCTCAATTGAGAAACTATACGAGTGTGTTGTATTAGTGGTCTTGTGCCGGCATTTTTGCTTGACTTTGAAATATTGTCTACTCATCTTTAGTATGTGCCTTAAACTATTTTTTTTAAACTTTTGTTTATTGTATGAGGGAAATAGTTCGTGAAGTTCTCTGTCGGCATCATGTCTCATTATCACCTTTGCCAACACTGCGCTCACTGTTGAACATATTTATATCACCCGAAAATTTCCATATGCATCCACTCATGGTTAAAATCTTCCTGACTGGCCAGCGCACAGTGCGCTCTCACCTGGGGATGAACTTGGCCTTCTCGCCCAGTCTCCGCTCGAAGTGCTCCCAGGCGGCGGACACAACTCCTCCACTTGGCTCCATGTCCTCTCCGTAGCGCTCATGGAAGCCGCCGATGAACTCAGACAGGGTGACGGTTCCGTCCTCGTCGACGTCCAGCCGGTGAAATATACGATCCGCCTCGGTCGCTGACACCTGCAGCTCCGCACACATGGTGAGAAACTCGTCTCTCTCTATCCGCCCGGACTTATCGACGTCGTAGGTGTGAAAGAGGGAGCGCAGCCGGTTCTGCTCCTCTGCGCTCATACCCTTGATGCAGGGATGTGTCTGACTGGGGGAAAAAAAGAGTTTCAATAAATTAAGTTGTCTCCCGACACGAAGAAACTTAGGCAGAAAACTGGAAAGCAGATGATCACTCCCGACGTCCAGACTTCGCTCTTATCCAAACATTTCTCCAGCTGTCACAGAAACATGTTCGAGTTAATCCATAAACGTTCATTAGATCAAACGTGGACACTTCTCCGGCTCCAGTTTGGTCTTCGCCAAATAATTTTCCGGTTTGTTGCAGCCAATAGAAAGTTGGACAGACAGAAAACCTGCTGCGTCTGACTCAGGTAACGCTTCAACCATCAGTACCTGTGTGTGTGTGTGTGTGTGTGTGTGTGTGTGTGTTCACTCCTCTCTCTCTCTCTCTCTCTCTCTCTCTCTCTCTCTCTCTCTGTGTAAGAACAGAGGTCCGGGCTTCAGGCCAAATGAAAGTGCTCGTATTGTGAGTAAAGACTAATAGCCTGTAATGGATTGTAACTCCAGTCTGTATCAGGACAGTATTAAGTTGTCAGGGCCATATTAAAAAAATACAAAACTCTGAGGCAAATAATTATGTGCCCATTATGTCCCACATTTGAGTGTAAGTAGATGTATATACAAGTACATGTTGTATGCAATGCAATGCAACTCAGTGCCATCTAGCATGAATTAGGTCTGCATGCTGTGCACAGTGGATAATGTTAATGGCAAATTTCTGCTGTTTCCCTCATAATTGTTGTGATGGAAGCAAAAAACAGTTTCAACAGTGAAAACGTTTCTTAAGTGTAAAATCTTGTGTGCGAGTTGTTGCTCAGTCTGTTGTATGACAACCTTTTAATGCATTAATCTGCGTCTCTAACTGGACTTGCAGCTGCTTCTTTGTCGTGTCCACCTTAACATGTGGCCAGGAGGAACTGGGAGTGGAACCAGTGACCCTGGGGTTCATTTATTTTCAATAAAATAAAATAAATAACATTAAAAAATAGAAACATTGAACTAAAAATAAACACTGTTTGAATGAATGCATTTTAACTCCTATGAAAACCACATGTCGTGTAAACAAAAAAAAAGTTTAAATCAAGAAAAGGAAAGTAGTGCCACACTATTTAAACTATCAGAGTAACAAGCTCATCTACACTATTTCACTTTTAGGATATGATAGCACTTTACAGCTTGGTTATAGAGATGAGTAATATTTCAGAAATGGGTAATATCTATGTAATAAAGTAACTGGGTGTCAAATTTCAATAATAACAATGAATTATTATGACTATAATGACTCATGATTTATTTCAGGGTTTGTGATTTATGAAACAAAATAATAATACACTTATGTACACATATTTCTGAACATATAAGGACCTAAAATATGTCAGTGTCCGCAAAAAGGGGGATTCAATTGAGCTGCTTTTTTATTACACTGTTTTTTTTTTTTGTTTTTTTTACATATACTCCAACCTGCAGGTGAAAACATGAAGTGATATATTCTACACTGCACTGTGCAGAGTGAATATTAATAATAATAATAATATATGAAAATTTCCATGCACTGAACTTACATGTACGTTAAATAAGCAGCTATGACTTTTCATCTCTCACCTGGATATGAGCTGGCCTTTGGTTTTTGAAAGTTCTTCCACAGTTGAGTTCATGTCTCCTGTTTCAGTGTCATCTTTCTTCTCTCTATGTCGTTTTTTGAAGCCACTGACAAACTCCTCTAAGATCCCTCTGCTGCCTTTGTCACTGTGCACACGGTGGAATATTCCATCTGCTTTATAGGACGGGATGTGGAGATCCTGGTAAACAGCAGAGAAATCCTTTTTTTCAGTGCAACCCAAGTTAACCACATCATAGGCATGAAAGAACAAACTCAGACGCTTTTGTTCTTTCTTACTCACATTCATTGCTGAAGCCATAGTTTTACTTTTAATATCAGGACAAAATGTTAAAAAATTTTAAATCATGAAGTAAAAAAGCTGTTTGAGTTAAGAGTGTCAAAGCCAGTTTAAAAAAAAAATAAACAACACGTTTTTATAGCATTTAACTAAAGAAAGTCAAGTCAAACACTTAATCTCTGCGTCTGAAAAATCTGACAAATAGAAAAACTGCAGCTCAAGGAATAGTCTTAATCTTTCCACTGTCTTGCTTTTAAATGCTGAATGTCCTGGATCTCATTCCTTTTTTAATATGTGTACACAAAATAATTTTGTTAAGACCATAAAAGTTGATGTTGCAAATGCAATTAAACTGACTCTAAAGTGGAAAAATCTCCAGAGGCATGACAAAAAGATGGAAATAACAGGATCTGCAGATGCATAAAGTAGATAAAATAACCATTTGTTTTTTTGTCCAAACGGGCTAAAAGGTGAATTAAAAATATAAAAAATGTCATATTTGATTCTTTCTTTACTTATATACAGTGTATTGTGCAATATCTTCAGTGTCAATGAAAAAGTTCCTACTCAATATTCAAAGAGGTCATGACATGTACGCTATTGAAAGCACTGTGATGTTTGCATGCTTATTGTAGCAGTACACACAGTGAGCTGAACCAATCCATATGTGTCGTGTTTTAAAAATTAGTCAGGTAGTAAAGGATGATCTGTTGAGAAAACATTTTTAATGTTCCTCATAAAAGTACAAAAGTAACTCATGAGCCACAGCAAAGACAAATTAGTGAGCCTGATCAAACTAGAAAAAACTCAAATGAACCTTTCAAAGAGTCCAAAACAGCAAAGCATGATGTCCTGAAATTGTAATGAGGTAATGGCACTTTACGATATGAAGTGATAGCCTCTTTCCAAAGTGCACAGTTTAACACAGATAACTCAAATTGATTTCATTCATGTCTGAAAACAAGTCCTCCTTGAACTCAAGTCCTCATTCAGCCTGTGTAAGTATAATAAAAGTAAAAATGTCAGACTGTATGTAGTATGTAGACTCTTTATTCTAGATGTCACTGGTTTGGATATGCTGTGTATATATGTCCAGTTGTGTGCAGATGTTTGCATGTGAGTCAGGGCAGAGGGCAAACATTGACGGTAGGGTTAACTTCTCTGATCTCTTTCTCAGCAGGGAGTCGGGCACAGCCATAGAGATGGAGCACATTCAACCTAAAGGAAGGGAACCATGAAAACAGCAAACAACTGTAAGTGTGTGCTAATATGTTATAATGCTGCAGAGCAAACACAGTTAGATGTTTGGTTCTCATTGTGTTTTCAGACAGTTTATACAGTTCTGTGAAATAAACATTTCCTACAACAGCGATTCAAATCTTTATTTGCGTTTACCTTTTGCAGTGTCTACACAACTTCAGTATATTCTCTATGGAGATGTGGCAGAAACTGAGTTTGACAGTATGCAGGTGTCTGCTGCAGTAATTTGCCAGCAGAGTAACCCTACGTCACACATGCAAACACACAAACACACATCAGTTCTTTAAGTTCAAACACTTAATCACTTAAACATTCATAATCTACAAACTGCTTGAAAAGTGGTCAAAATGCTTTTTGTTAGAGTAAATAACATCCATTTAAAAGTGATGATAGATCTTCAAATGATGACAAATAAACTGTGTATCCAGGGGCGGATCTAAGTATCTGCTGTAGAGCCTTGCCCCTCCAGCTTCCCCCCCCCTTTATGTCCTTAAAACCTTTTTTTCTCATTTATATTAAAAATTGTCTTTGTTTTCTTAGCAGAGATAATGATACAATAAATAGTATTAAAGTGAATTTGTTGACATTTTGTTGACTCCATTTACATATAGGGGATTTTCACATACTGAGGAGGTCCAGCATTGCCACCCTGCCTAGACCTCTTGCCACTCCTTTGCCCCCCCATGTATGACACATCATACACAAATTTACAAAGGAAAACACACACTACATACAGGTTAGTTGTTATGTGTTATACCCTGTGTTTCCTGTTCCAGTGGAGCTGAGGTCCAGCTGCTGAAGTCTTTTACACCAAAGTGCCACAGATTTAACTCCTAAATCTGTTATTGTCTTACAGCCACTCACGTCTAGGGATCTGACACAGAAATACAAAGAGACACACAATAGCAAGAATTCAAGAACGACCTTGTCAAACATACCTGCTGACACAAACGCCATAAAGTTTACATTTAGTTCATTTAAAGTAAGAATAAACCTCTTGGAAATTAAAACAAGACATGAAAGTTTCTTCAAATGACACATGTCTGTGTTTGTACCTAATACAAGGTGTGTATTTGCTGATGTTGTGCAGTGTCAGGTCAGTGACTCCAGGACAGGAACTGAGAGTCAAACTCTGAAGTTCAACACAGACCTGCAGCAAAGCGTCCAGTGCGGCATCAGTTACCTGTTAAGGTAAAAGAGGTAGACAGTCTAAAATATAGTCTTTGTGCCAAAGCTGTGCAAAGTGCAAAGTTTTGAGTTAAATCTCAGACTCACTGCCTTTAGACCCGTGAGATTGAGGGAAATGAGACTTTTAAGGTGTGATGTCATCACTATGAGACTGAGTGTGTTCACTTTTGGCACCTGTCCGATGTTAAGATGCTGGAGGCCAGGACACATCTAAAACACAGAAAGTGAAAACCGTAGATATTGTACATGTAACAGAAGATGTACTGTGCCATCATGTTCCAAGCACATAGGCCATGTGCATTTCTTGATTAAAGACAGAAAGGCATGATGCAAATGGACTGTACAAGGAATCTTTTTTTTTACATGCTAAAACATCTAAACAGGGGCTATGCTGTTTTTTTTAGTGGATCAAATACCTCATATACTGTCTGTAGACAGGTCGGAGTAAGGAACTGACAGCCAAACACCTCCAACCTGCACAGACTAATGTGGAAACACACAACAAGCAGCAATAAACAACCTAATGCATCTGTATGGAATATTCACTAAAAAGGCAGGTGAAATAAAAATGTGACCCCTCCAGAAGGTGAACCAAAACATGTTCTATCCACATGAGATAACAACCAGTACAGTTATTCCTCTTTTTGGTAATAAGAGACAAACTAAAGGATAAAGAGTTTGCACATGCAGCTTCACATGAATCAGAAGTCGTAAGTGCAGGGATACTAACAAGAAGGGCTGTAGTTCTGGAGGACCATGGTTGGCTACTCCTGACCTACAGTATAGCACATTTACACATAACATTATATGTACCCAGTAATACAGTAGGCTGTACAGTAGTCAGACAGCAGGAAAAAAGTCTGACCTCTCTTTGTGTCTCATGACAAGTTTCTTAAGTGGGTCATCACTGATGTGACAGCCATTCAGGACAACTGACTTCAGTCTCAGCCTACAGGAAAGATAAATTAATGATTAACACTGACTCTCATTTCATTATATTTTAACTGTTCTTATTCTATATACCATAAGGATGTTAGATCTAGCCTACATCCTGTCATTAAAAAACACTGTACCGCATTGTTGCTGGTGATTTAGTACATGTTTAAAGTAATTCTGTGAGTTTATGACATAGTAGAAAAATCTGTTTATCTGAAAATCTATATTACATCTTGCCATTATATACTGAGACAATGCATGTTGTATGGCAATTAAGCAATTCACATAAAAACACTTTCCACACATTCATCACGTGCTTTCTACAGAAACTTTGCAGCCGTCTGAGTTGCACATTTTCTTTGTGTGTGTTATGTATTTGTGAAACTGACCCTGCACACCCATCATTAAGAGCTTTCACTCCTGTGTCTGTTGCTCCACTCCAACTCACGTCCACGCTTGTCACATGATCACACAGCTGACCAACTAGGAGCAGCATCTGATCACCATGGAGACCAGGACTAGTACAACCTGTGACACTGATTTCCTGTAATTAACAAATGACAGCACAGATGTGTATCAATCTGTTGGGGGGCTTGGAGCTCAAATCAGTAGTCTTATACATTTCCATTTAAATAATTAGAATATTGAGAAGTTTTTAGCAATTTTTTTCTAAACTGTTTTAGTTTATTCTAAAAGTGAAATTCACATATTCTAGATTCATTGCACATAAAAATATTAGATTATTTCCTTAGACTGATCAAAAAACAATTTACAACACAGATATGTTCAACTTTGCACTTGACGTGGCACAGAGGAGATCAGTCTGTGGCACTGTTGACA
>JAUBNQ010000028.1:14307699-14324350 GCA_032353495.1 Ctenopoma kingsleyae | reverse complement strand
TTCTTCACTGTTCATAAGTGCCAAAAGTGTCTATCTTAACAAGTCATTGAAATCTTCAGTAACTTATGCTGAAGAGGTGAAAAAAAATCGTATATGTATGAAGAGGTGTCTTTCTGAGAACCATGAATCCATCTGAACCCCTTTTTAATAAAACATCCTACTATTTATGAGGAGCCCTCGTGAGTGATGAATTGCTAATAAAATAATTTGAACTTGCACCTGAACAAGATAAATTATTTAATCCCATTGACAGGGTATTTTGTCTACCTATTAAGACTGAAGATGACTGAAGTGTTCTGACAAATTGTCCTACCTTGTCGAGGTGTCCTACCATAGCACGTTTCGATAGATATGTATACTGCAGGTAGCACATTTTGATAAACTGAATTACATTATCAGATTGTGCTACCTTTATAAATTACATAGGTTGCACATTTCGAATAAGGTTGAATAATCCCTAACCTTAACCGTCCAATGCATGTGCAGTACACATGTAGGCTGGACGTTTTGATGGGTAGGATGAAATGTTAGAACAATAAGATTAAATTGCATGTTAAGACAGACATTTGGGCATGTTTGTATCCCCCACAATGACCTCACACTTTTGACTCCACACTTCCCTCTGCTTCTTTAACCCCTCAGTCTGACCAAAGGTTCTCCATGGCCATGCTGAGCCTGCAGAGGATCCAGCGACGAAGTGGGCAGTAATACTCGTAGTGAAACTGCTCAAACTCCGGTGTCTGGCGGATCTCATGGAGAAACGACACATCGATGTCTGACTCCAGCAGTAGCAGCAGGGTGGGCACAGTGACAAGCAGGACACCCATGACCACAGCAACAAAACGGGCTACGCTCAGCACACAAGCATTGACTCTCTCATTGGATGACAGCAGGCGCAGGCTGCTGGTCAGGACCCCACCCATTCGACTTCTCGCAGCCAATCGAGTGCGCTCGTAGGCCCGGTCTCGCTCTCGCTCAGCCTCCAGCTGGGCCTGGATGTCAGGGTCAGCGTGGAGCTCCCTCAGCAGCCTGGCAGGGCTCTGGACAGGAGAGGAGAAGAGCAAATCGACGCCTCCCTGACTGTCGTCCACTGGTGTGGGCAGCATGCTTGCACAGGGGCTGAAGAAAGTGAATAATACATTAGAAAACACATATTATCATATATGAGTGTACAAGGGACTAAAAGAAGAAGCATCTGGAACATGACCTGCCTGGGAATCAAGGGCGTTGCTGGAAATAAAATTTAAACTCTGTTCCATAGGAAAACAGCGGATTTGCATGTGTTTTGTTTAAACAGTAATACAGCTGATGTTTTCTGCAGCTGTTAGTTACCACTGCAGCTACAATTATGAATTGTTATTTACTGGTGAGAATCATGAATAGTTAAGATATGTATCAATATGATATGTATAAGTGTAGTGCTTTCATACATGCTTCAGAAGAGCTATTCCAGAGAAGTGGCATGATCATTAAATGCAACATGCAAATATATATTATATACTGTATACTGTATGTACTGTATATTATATTGTGTATAGTGTCATATTTCTGTACATTTGATGGATGTAAGTCCAACATAATGGTGTTTTTAGCAGTTTTTGTTCTCCACAAAATTGTGAAATAAATATTTCACTATAAAAATGCTAAATACTTAATTAAGAGTGTACAGGGACTTTCACTGAAAACAGGTGCCTCCTGTGGCCAAAAGTGAAACTGTTTGATAAAGGCTGGAGTAAACCTAAAATTACAAGCCAGCAAATTGAAACAATGAGCTGACAGACACCACAAAAATTTGTTATAATTCTACTAATAAAGTCTGCAGACCTGTAGACAAGCTCAGAGATGGTGAGTGCACCGCTGACTTCGTCATCTTCCTCTGCTTCATTTTCAGCTTTGGGTGTCTGAGGTTGGAGATTTGAGGTTTCCATAGAAACACGAGGAGGCTGCAGGTCATTGCTCAAAGCAGAGTTTCCTCTTTCAGTACTTTGTTGCTCTGTGTCTGCAGGTGCAGCTGAAGGTTCGAGAGGAGACAAGGAGACTGAGTCTTTCACAGCACCTAGTGAGAGAAAAACACAAGAAACTGGTTTTAAGTTACATTGTATAATGAGTTTAATTAATATTACTACTACTACTACTACTACTACTACTGCTACTGCTACTACTACTACTACTACTACTACTACTAATAATAATACATTAAAAAGTTTAAGAATACAGATCTACTATCAAAAACATTTCCTGTGTTCTCATGAGGAGCCAAATTATGGCAAAACATCATCACATGATCTGTAATATAATAATTTACTTTCAGTCTCTTTTTTTCATACAAATTGCATATAGTGTATAACATATTTAAAGTTAGTAAGAAAAATATGTATTTTTACTACTACTAAGGACAATTTTGACTGTTGTGTGCTACTAGTAAAAATCTTTCTACATGTCATATTCCAATAATTTTATATACTACAGCCCATTAAACTCTTATACAGGCACTAAAGTTGATTGTTTGCTAATTTAACTGTGACTTTTTAAAGAGCTATCACAACTTCAGCAAACAATCACTTTACTTTTGAGTATGAATAACTTATTTGTGTTTTCTGTGAGGGCCAACAACCTTCACAATACGAATGTACAAAACAAAAAACTCAGTTATCTTCAAAGCTACAAGTCTGAGTGGTAACTTTTTACACTGCAATTAAACACACCAGCCACATGATGGCGCTCCTCTACTGCTTAAGGATAAAGCACCCACATACATCACCTATAATACTGTACATGTAAAACAAAAAATAACATTCAAATGTTGCTTCTCAACTTTGTTTCAACGCAAAGTTAGTGCATTTTGCTTACAGATGCTGAAAGAGGACATAAGGTTCAGGCTGTGATGACGCTCAGAACTGTCAAAAATCAGATTTAATAAAATGAAATACTGCTGCAGTGTAACAGCTATTCTTGCTTGTAGCCCGACAGCAGAGTGGTGAACACAGTCTTGTGTGTGTGTTTGTATGTGTAAGTGTTAAAAATAAGCCCAGCTGTCCTCCTGCTATGAATTAAGTAAGAGCCGGGGGGGTAAATGTTCAGTGACGTATGACTCAGCTTGTCAGCACTTCTCTAATCCAGTCTGTATCTCGTGATCACACACAATATGTTTCATTGCATAGGAATACATCTATTCCATGTTGTCTTTAAGTGCATGAACTAAAATATAGAAATATCCTACATCTAACAAAATTAAATCACAGCCACACAAACCCCCCCCTTAACTTAACATCGGATACAGAAACTCAAGGTCAAACTGTCTGCCTTTTGCAATCAGTTTCCAGGCCAACTCATTCACATACAAGTTGAGAGAAATTAATGAAGGACAAGGAGCGAGGGATGAGAAAATCTGGGGAGCAAGTGGTGACAGCTACCATGGAAACGGAGTCAGCAAAAAGTCAACGAGTGAGAGAAAAAGAGGGACATATTTAACGTGATAAACAGAGAGGCTGATGAAGGCGAGCAACAGAACAGAGGCGAGGAGGCTGGAAGAAGAGTGATGAAAACGAACAAAAACAATTCAGTATGTGGGCATTAGTGGTTCCACCTTAAAATATAGCATCAGATGTGGCCTGTGATAGTCTGAATTTATCATAATTCACCTTAATGCAATGCACATTCACACATAAAGGGGAAAAAATGAACTGTGATATACAAAACACTCATTTATTTCTAGGAAAATAACAAATTAAAGAAGATTTTCAAACTTTGTGCTCATGTCCTTCAAAATGAAGCACCCATGCTTGATGTGTTAAAGTAGTGACTGAAGATGAGCTGATTATACACCAAGTATACAAAAATGGCAAATACAATACACAGTACAATACAATGCCTTTTATTTTCAAATTTGCATATGAAATGCTAACTTGTGCAGATAATGGAGAACATATATTGTTTTTATCTTTTTTCTTTTTACCAATTAAAATAATCAACACTAACAAAAAATTGTGTCCTGTTAACTTGGTACAACTCTCTCCTGATGAGGAGATGAGGTGATTCACACTACAAGGTGTGAGATTCCTGCAAGACCACCAAATGCACACACACACACACACAGAGCAGGGTTGTCCACTCTTATTCAAGTGTTGACAGACCTATTTATCTTTGTCATGTGTCTCAACTTCATCATTGACGCTCAGACACCTCTGAAGTATATTTATCTGTACGACTGAATAGAGTAGTTATTTACTGTAATCTAGTATCTGTTTATTTAGCTCTTCTCCTCTCGCTCCTTGTTGTGTGATTGATAGCACACAAAACTTCCATTTTTATGAACATCTGTAATGAGGTTGGAAAAAATAATATAAATACTTATAGTATCTGTACAGGTTCATGTGAAAGAACAGGATCAGCAGTAAAACATCCCTTCTAAACCTGATAAAGACTCAGTGTCGAGTTCAAGGGTTGAGACTCACCAGCAGGTGTACTACTGCACAAAATGAAACCTGTCAGTGAGGGGCCACTTTGAAACTCTTATCTTTATATCTACTGCACATGTTCCTAAAGTCAAAGATCAAACAGAATACTGACTGTGCAGTTACTAACTTTTTTGTTGTATGTAAATAATTTGTTTCACTTTTAAATACTACACTATATACTAAAATATTTCAATACTACAATACTACACTATTAAATAAAAACTATAAGAAGATATTATAAATTATTATTAATAGTTTTGTTTAGCCATTGAAATATTTAAAGATAATTTCTTTGGCCATTATTTGATAGTTAGACAATGAGAGAGACAGACAGGAAACATGGGGAGAAGAGAGGGAGTGACATGCAACAAAGGGCTGTGGTCGAATCGGCAACGTTGCTGTTACATAGCATGTAAGCATAGCACGCTACCACTGCACGTCATCGTTGAAAATTTTAAAGTGCCTTCCTGAAGGCATTGAACATAGCATCTCTGTGTTATGCTGAAGATATTATGCCTGTGCATAGACTATATAGCACAGAGTGTAATATACTTATATATAATATAATATATTTGTTGTATTTGTGAACTGCTACTCAATCAGATGGGTGCAATCACACACACACACACACACACGCACACTAAAGAGGTCTCTTGAGAGTCTCAGAATGTCTGTCAGATTAAACTCACAGTTTGCATCAGGTAGTTTCCACAATAGCTCTAACACATCCACTAATGGGTTAAACTGGCTCATCATACATTTAAAGTGCATATAGATTTTGGTTTGGACTCTATATATACATGTTTAAAACTGAATCACACTGGGAAGATGAAGAGACCTGTACTATAGTCTTGCTATATGTGCACTTTAAGGGACTCAGATAAATTCAAATGCCACTTGATTTAAAAAAACATGTACTATACTGTCCGTACTTTATATACATCTTGATGTATTTTTGCCTTTTCCATTCCATCTTACTCTGTTGCAGTGTGTTTGTCTGACGTCCAGTGCTCGCTTCGGCGATGCATCTTCCTTGCCCTACCAGCCGCACGTAAACATCCCGTGCCGTGTGATTGGCTATACGTAGGTGGAGGCTTCGCCGTGTTGTTATCTTCACCTGGCACCTCAAGGCCTCGCTCACTACTACTGATGATTCCTGCTCCTGTGTGGCCTCCCCTGGGTGGAATAATTGAAGAGGCCCAGACTGTCCCTCCTCCATCCCCTCACCCTCCAACCTCTCAGGGTTCATGTCCAGTCCGAGTCTCCCTGCCCTGCTCTGACTCCCATATGTCCGGGTTTCATCTGTGTCACTCACTCCCAACTCCAAAGTCCTCTGCATGAGGCTGCCTCCAACATCACTGCTGTTTCTGTGCTCAAGAAGCTCCATGGTTCAGTCCGATCAAAAACCTCAGACCAACTGCCTACGGCAAGAGCCTCACACCCTGACCAGGCTGCCAGCTGAGCCCTGAAGCTGGGATTGATACTAACACACACACTTGCGCACACACATATACATACACACTCAGAGAGACAGTGAGAGATGTACCACACACATTCTCTCTCTCTCATACACAGACATTGTGGGCCCTTCTGTGAATGTCACCAATGTTAGCAAAGAGTGGAGGGGCTTAAGAGGAGGATCATGCCCAGAGCTGCAGTTTCTATATATAACCAGGTGGTTCTGGCTGCAGAGGACCAGCTAATCTAACTCTGATTATACCTAGAGGGGAAGGCCTGACCCAGGATGGGATGGGATGATTTAGTTTTTTCCTCTCTGCAGCTCTTTCTTTATCCCTGTCTTTCCCTCCTATCAGACAGTTATTTTTATTTCACTTCATAATAAGTCACTTAAGTCACCAAAATACACAAATAATAACAATAAAATCTAGCATTTATACAAATTGAACTGTATAATAGTTTACTTGAGGGAAAAATAAGACTTGTTGCATCACTTCCAGGGTCTCACGTGTTGTGTTAAGTGATGTCAGGATTGTGGATGAAGTCTCAAATGTCAGATACAAATATTAAGTCTAATCCCTATGAAACATCCATGAGTGATAACCTTAGAGAGAGTGTGTGGGTTTTGGTAGATAAGAAGAGGACACGCTGGCTGACCTTGGATCAGCTTCCTGTTTCCCCTCTAATGGTTGAGATTAGTGCTCTGAATATAGATGTGATCCTAGACCATCTCAAGGACACTTTATCCCAAAGTCCTCACAGCAGCCTCCTCAAATACAGTCCGCATGACACTGCTGTAAGGTTGAGCTAGTGAGGCTATAGTCAAAAACAACTCATGCAATAATTGTTTTAGCTGTTACAAATGGTGGGGGTCACATCCTGCTGTCATAAAGAAGACAACAGAACCATTCGAATGGTGAAAAAAAGATAATGGATTATTCTTTGTTTTACCTTGAAGTTTTAGTCCACTTAATCTGATTTTCAGATATTTTTTGTCACTGATTACAGACCAAAGCATGGTGATCTTCATCATCATCTTCCAAATATGGATACATCCTTTGATTTTTTTAGGTAAAACTTTAGCTGGACTATCAGGATTTGTTAGGAAACTGCAGATTAAACCATGAATGGACAATAACAAAGATAAAGGTCAATCAGTGGTTTAATATTAATCCTGTACTGCATGGTTCAACGATAAACAAGAAAAACATTTTTATTTTATTGGGTGGCATACAACACAGAGTAGCAGGACATGTAGCAGGAAACAAGGCATTCGTAAATTGAATCTTCAGTCATTACTCAGCCTGTATCCTGTCAGTGATGCATGAGACCCTGGATTTGATGACTACCTCCTGCTCCTCCCCAAATTAACCAACTGAGACAGCACAGATGATTATTGCTGCAGCTCTTTGACCCTCGGCCAAGGCAGAATTGATTTTCTTTTAAATGGGATGAAGGGAGATCAGAGAAAGGCAGAAACATGAGAAGAGACGGAGAAAATGAGGGATGACCATAAATTCTATCAGAAGAGGCGAGAGTGAGGGGAAGTTCATCAACAGTTTAATGAGAGCGATGGCACAACGGAGTGATAGTACTGTATGTGATGTGTGTAAGTAAATGAAAGTGAGAAAGAGAGGGGTGTGTGAAAGGTAACAGGAAAGGAAAGGCTCCATGTTGGTGAAATACAATTGCAGGGATGGATGGATGAAAGAAATGCAACAACACAACACTGGTAACACGACTATCCTCTAAGGGTGTAATTTCCAGTGAAATTATGCCTGCTGCTTGTGCGCCTGGTTCAGTTTCCTGGCCAATAAACAGAGTAGGAAACAACAGGAAATTGTGTTACTTGGGCACTGTAACGTAAGGTTCATGAAGAAATTTGTAAAAAATGTACCTTACACCCACACAAACACACACACACACACACATACACACACACACACACACTCTTCTATTGCTTTTCATTTGATTATAGAGTAATAATAAGTGAGTTTGTAATACGACCTTGCATTACTAACCTTTGTTCATTCTCTCAGCCTTACAGTTCATTTTCTCCTCTCTCATATTCTCTCCATTCCTTTCCCTCCTCTGCTTCTACACTAATGGCTTGTGTAACTTTACCCCCTGCTCTTTCCTATCTGCTTTCTTCTCCTTAACCTCTAGATTTATGCTTTAGTCAGATGTGTGTGCGCTGAGGAAAGTGTCAGAAATAATAACAAGACAGAGAATGGCAATAGCATGCAAAACACGTTGCATAGGAAACACTAAAATCCTCTGTCTTGTGAGTATCTTCTATGAACATCATAAATCTGCTTGTGATAGTGGTGTCCTGGGGATAAAGCCTTTAAAATGCCAGTTATTCTCTGCTGCTTTATTGGGTTTTCCACAGGGCAGTGTTGCTCTACACGACTGCATCACCTTATATGGGGAAGAACAACCAGACCCTCGTCCGGTTCTATCCTCTCATGGGGAGAGAACTGACCCAAGTTCAGCTGTGAGCAAGATGTCAACAGTCCAGCTGATGGATAACTTACTGTAACTGAAACAACAGACAGTCTCATTGTGCACTATAGTTACATGCTGTATGTATGTTTCTGCTGCTATTATTTTGCAGGTCCAACATTTATAAATATTTTCCTAAAGGAAAAAGAATTATGTAATTTGGTACTTATTATATGGAAATGTTATTAGTTGAGTTTGAGGTAGCTAGTTCTGATCAGTTGCTGGCAAAACCATGAGTCTTACAGTATGTGCAAAGCAGCCCAACCAGACATGAAAACTTTATAATAAATTTGTGTTAGTAGTAGTAGAGTATTTTTTTGCCGTTTTTATTAACAAATAAAAGCTTGTAAACACAGAAGCTCGCAAGGATGTAAACAGAGATAGATCACTAGTAAGTTAGAATTTTCCTTAATGATAACAAAAGCTGGGGTCACACAGTGTATCTTCCTCAGTAAATTTCACACACACACACACACACGGACATGACTGCATCTGTAGGCAGGATCATGGGAGGGGTATTTTTAACATGCTGTGATTGGTATCTCAAGGGAGGCAAGACGAATGGAGGGATGGGAGCATCAGCTGCTCAATTAACACTCTCAGAGTGTTGTGCATGTGCATGTGTTTCTTCCTACACGAGGGAGATACCATGTGACTTTCCAGAGGTCTGTGACAGAAAGGCATGGGTGTGTGTCTGCCTGTGTGTCTGTATGTGGAGTAAGTAAAACCCTACCATTGTCTGTGACCGTCTCTTCGTATTCGTTGGTGGAGGGCATTGCAGGTACCAGCGGTTCCATGTTCATGATGAGGTTTTTATGGCTCAGGGAATTAAAACTTCGACTCTGACCAAACTGGGCTCTAAAAACACAAACGTGAAAATGTCACTGAGATGTGTATAGTTATGCATGCTGACAGAATATCCGTTCCAATTTTATAACCTTTTTATGCACATTTTGAGATGCATAAAAGTAGAATCACATGACATTTCTCTTCCTCAGACTAAGAATAAGTAAACAGGTGATAATTAATTTGTATTAACTGTTGTGTAACTGTGTGAGGGATGTGCCACTTGTTCTTACCTGTGCACCTCAGGTGGCTCTCGCTGAATCTTGGAGCTGGCTTCAATTACCTCCTTTGCTACTCTTCCACTAACAGGATGAAGCACACATGACAGTGATGTAATTTACATTTCTTCACTCATCACAAGAGCAACAAGTCTTTAAAACAATCACCTTTTGGTTTAATTAAATATTTTGTAAGAATTAAACCTAATATTAGGCTGCACACAGGTCGAGTGACCCATTTATGGCCCCTTAATATTGACTGGAAAGATTGTAAAACCTGTTTTAAAATAGAAATGGGTAGCTAAATCAAAGCTGCTAACATCTGTATGTGGTGATTTTCATTGTATCACTATCAGTCATGGCCTCTGCAAGCTGGACATGTGCCTGAGAGAAACTTGGCAGCAGATAACTGTAGTGGTTATTGTCAGAAGTGAAGAATATTGTTGTTGCTCAGAATTGTTTGTATTTCAGCTGAACAGGCATGTTCCTTCCAGCAGGGTCAGTATCTCCATTAGTCTGACTGTTGGGCAAGTAGACTTTATGGACTTGGACCACTCTGTTCTGTTTGAAGCCAGCAGGCTCCACTATCCTACCCATTAACCTATTGTTGCTGAGATTGATGGTTAGATCATAAATTGAAGGGGCGAAAAGAAACATCTAGAGTGGTAGACAGGTACTTGATAGCCAAGGAGACAATCACATTAATACTGTGTGCTGGGAAAAAAGTATGTATATGCTGGGCATGAGCAGTGAGCAATGAGCAGCTCCAAAAAAAAAAATCTTCTTTACAAAAATTGCCTTAGTTTGTGAATCACCAGTCTCTTTCCTGTTGTGTATTTGCACAGATGACCAATTCCATATTTCAGAACAAACTCCACCATATGTTATTACTCACTGCAGAGCCCTTAAGACTGCTCCAGCTAGCTGATGAAAGGGAGCAGACTGAATTTTGAGCCTGGTAAAGAGCTTTGTCTGAGAGGAGAATCAAGGCTAACATGGCTTCAGTAACAGACTTATATAGAGGATTTCCTGTGATATTAGGGTCAGTAAATCACAGAGACACCAACACTCAGCGGGTCGAACATGCTGATATAAAAAGAGGAGAAGCAGCATTTGGATCTGTAGTATGTCAATAAGCTCAGGGTAAACTAGAAAAGAGCATTGCTATGTAACAGCTGTAAGGTCACATTGATTCAGAATAGAATAGAATAGAATAATACGTTTTTTAAGACAATGAGTTTTGTCACTTTGGCAGCAAATGCATGAAATGAAATTATGTTGCAGCTTTTAGATTAAGGTGTAACTGAATCAGTGTCAAAGTGCTGAAAGACAGTGGGTGAATTAGCAACTGTACTCTAACTGTAATTGCCTAAATTCCAGCAAAACTTTCATTTGGTTCCCTTTTGTTGTTTGTCCGTGTTTCCCAACTCTCTTCACATATACAGTTTTTGATTTGTTTTTTATAGCCAAAATTCTGTCTGCCACTGTATGATGTATAAATATGAATACTATGAATACTATCTCACCTGTATCTGAACCTGCTGCCTTTGAAGAAGATGTTACTGCTAGAAACTGTCTTTATCTGACTTGACTTTGCACACCTGGCAGAGAAAGAGGGGAAAAAAGATATGCACACAAAGAATTTCAGTATTACAAAGCATCTCAAGCACAAACAGCAAAGAACTGATCTATGTAAAAACACTTTTTATGGGTTTTTGTTTGTGACTTTAACCCTCACTATAACATGTCTTAGATAATTTACCAGTAGTGATTGCTGTTGTTGCGACAGAGCTGTGTACGGAGATGAGGAAGGTGTTTCAAAGTGTGGTGGTTTGTGGTAGGGCAAAGCTTCATGTTTGGCTCAGCATCATTTACTGTATCATGTGAAACCAGACTCCAGAACAGACACACCTCTCTTCTTTGCCTTGTGTGTATGTGAGAGAGACGGAGAGAAAGAAGCCATATGTTCTTGGCTGCCATTCATAAACTCAATTCACTCTGATTTGATTAAGGGACTCCAATACTGTCTGACATGTGAGATGACATCCACTCTCTCCCTGTTCGCCTTTTAGAGAAACATGAGCTGCTTTTATTAAAAAGTCAATATCCAGGCTTATGCAAGCCAGAGCTGTTATCAGAAGGCCTGTATACTTTCATAACTATATCTTCCTTTTGTTGGCCTTGTTGTATGTTTTAGCAAATAAAAGCACATAGAAAAATTAGGAAAGGAAAAACATGGAAATAATTCAAACCAAAACAAAACAAAAACTGTATGAACAAACAATGTGGGAGAATATGGGCTGTGGTAAGATTTCAGTAAATCACATCTGACCAGGTGTTTACAGTCAGTAGTCACTGTTTAAGTCATTGTGTACCAAAAGTCCATTAGGTGCTCAGAAAACCTGTAAATGTAATTATATAACCATAATTAACGTGGGAAAACCCCATCTCCTGATGATGCTCATAACAGCTACTAAATTGACCTTTTGTTGAAATTTTTATCTCGATTGTTATTTCCTAGGTCAATAATGAACTTAAGAGATCATCTTTTTTTCTTACATAGAATATGTTCTAACCCTTTTTTGTCATTTCAGTTTTTGAATAATCAAATTGTTTTCATTCACACTCATAATAGTTAAATAACAGCACGTGCCAGGGAGATGAGTATGTGTAACAAGCACATTAAATCTCCATTGAACAATGTCTGATGCACAAAATCTCATTTATTTTGTTTGTTTGCGACCTTGTATTCCCTATGACCTCAGACAAATGTAGAGTCTCTGTTCTGACACTTTCGCCTTCACCCCAAGCTTGTTTCCATTCCCGACACACCAGCAGTGTCAATAGTCTCTGCAGATCAGAGGCCTCGAAGCAATCAGCTGCTCCCCAGTGAAGGACAGCACCATATTGTTGCAGTGCCACAGAGGAAAAATAAGGGTGAAAAGAGGTGATAATGTGCTAAAAAGTAAATGTTGAAAATAGTGGAAAGTAAATTTTACCCAAATGCAAAATCTGTACAGAAAAAATGACAAAGAAAACAACAAGGTACAAAACAAATAAACATATTTAAATAACAGACTTCCACTGGATCAGTGCCATATTAAATGTTTGTGGTGTTACATAAATAAATCTGAAGGTGGATAAATGTTTATTCTCTTCTTTTCTTTTGGGAACATTTTGGGGTGTAATAATCCTTTACAGTATCTGGATATGTCAGTATGTGACTGTGCAAATGCATGTCAGACGCACTTGTAAAAGGCCTGGTTCTCCACCCCGCACTTCCATAAGTGTTTACACGCAGCAGGGGTCGAAGTGTGAAATGTCAACACCAGTTTCTTCTGCACAGAAAAAGGACAAAGACAGAGAGAAGGAGAAAGACGGTGAGGGTGAGAAATGCAATAAGCCAAAAGATGTATGAATAAGTACCACAGAAGTGCTGAACACAATGAGAGGGAGCTGTGCAAAATGCTGACCCACAGACCCAAAGCCATAAGCTTAGCAAGGTGTAAGATAGATATAGTGATTTGGCTGCAGAGTTCAGCTGTAAAATGGCCTGTAGCTTGCAGAATACAGGTCTTTATGGACTAAGAGAAGGAGAGTTACATTCCTGTAAATGTCGAGTTTTTAGTCCTGTGTCTGGTAATATGAGATACAAGATCAATGCTCCTGAACAAAATGTAGGAGGGAGGGAGGAAACAGTGAGATCAATAACATGGGAGTGAGTAACTGTAACAACTGTGGTACACCATACCTATAAATATAATGAAAAAAAACAGACTTTGGTCTTTAGACTGGTGCAGAAGATGTCACCAAATAGTTTACAGCAGATCCAGTTCTCTTTCCTAAAGCCTCATAATCAGCTATATTGCTCAACTCCCTCAGTGTCACACACATTATTTATAGGTTTATATATAGGTACATAGTTGTGATTTACACACATGTGCTCCAGTGTTCATGTGTGTGTGAACTGCATGTTAAAATATTATTAACAAAGTGCTTTTGGTCCCACTTTGGTTCACTTTGTAAAAGTGTTTTTAAGGTATGATATTATTGAGATGCCAATTTCACTACTCTCAAACTCTGAAATACGTACATATACATGTATTTGCATGAATTCTAGTATTATAGGAGTAGCAACAACATTTAGAGTATCTTCACAGTGTTGGGAAAGTTATTAATTACATCACAATGGTAGTAGTTGAACTACAGAAAAGATCTGTTGAAAATTTACATGTGATACAAAATTATAACAAAATATTAATACATCAAATCAAAATGTATGCATATCAGCATTCTGGAGACCTCTACTACTGAGACCTAAGCCCTAAACAAAACAATCCCAGTCTGACTTGTAGTTTCACTAGTTAACTAAAACTAGCAAAAAAAAAAAAAAAAATTAATTTGAGTTCTTGAATCACTATACAAATATGACAAGTTACTGGCATGGCATGACATCTCCAATAGCTTGGTAGTTACTGTACAGTAATACTCGACTGCTATCCCCTGATGCTATGTTAAAACCATCCATCCATCCATTTTCCTAACCGCTTGTCCTCGTAAGGGTCGCGGGGGGTGCTGGAGCCTATCCCAGCTGTCATTGGGCGAGAGGCAGGGTCTATATTAAAACCATTTAAATTAATTTCTAAGTTGGCACAGCAATGTGTAAGTAAAGAACAGCAGTTGGGGATAAACTATTGCTAATAGTAATTTCATTCAAGTGTCACAGTAAGAATCATCAGATCAAAGTGGGACAGTAAAGTTAATGTGTTCCAGGTTATATAACAGAGGTGAGGACAAAGAGTGAAATCATGCAGTGACCTGTCTACACACCAATGCATGATTCAAATCAAATACTAAAGTAATCCTAAAATACAGCAAAATATTTGACATGATGTGTATTTAAGTACAGTAATACACACACACACACACACACACACACTCACACACACATCCATACATATATTAGAAACATGATATGGACAGATTTATAGATTATACACCATAATATTGTATAATCTATAGTCTGCTGAGTCATGGATCTTATTTTGATAACGTATGGGGAAGAGTTGCATGGGAGAGGAAAGAGCAGAATATTTTATTGAGAAAAATAACTACACAAATGAGCAAAAACAACGGAAAACCAATAGATAAATTTACTAATATGACAATGCACATTTGCATAAAATCATATGAAACAAAATGACACAGTGGCTCCAGTCAGAAAGTGAAGTGAGGACAGGACTGTAGGGAAAAGCATCAAATTGAGGATTTAATTACAACAACGTTTTGTGCTACTATTATTACTGATATTTACTCACCATTGATGACTATGTTTACAAACAGAGAAAAGAGACAGAAACACAAAGATAAAACTGCATCTTCAGCCACTCGTGAGTTGCCAAACAGACAAACAGGCATACAGGCATGTTAAGCAGAGACAACAGAGCTGGTTTAAGCTTCTGTAATGAAGAGAATAGTTATGAGGTTGATTGGCTGATTGGTAGATTAAAGAGCAACAATGCACTTTTTGGGTACTGGGAGAGAAATATGAGATCAATCTGCTGTAGTTCTTGCAAAATAAAGGGAGAATGTATGTGTGGGGCCTAATGCACCACAATTGCTGCTCAGAATCTACCACAGGTCCAGATTAGATGACAAACATAAAGTGTACAGATGAAACGTGTCCCAAATGCAAGACACCTGCTCTAATTACGAACAGCGAATACTGTTTGAATTCAGTATTTGCTGTCTGTCTGAACTTATATTTTGTCAAAGATGTTAAATATGTCCTACTGTAACATGGATGTGGTGAAGGAGTCTCGTATTTGGGTCACAGCTGACACATAATGTGAGTGAGGAGGTTAGTTGTAACACACCCACCATCCTGTTATAGTGAATCCTGCCTGTTAAGGAGATCTGAAACAGCGACACACATATATAGTGTGTGTGATGGTGGACAGGATCATATACACAAACAGTACTGTTTCATAGCACATTTATCAGATGTACACATGAGGAAAGGGAAGAAAGAAAGGAAGAAGGAAAGAGAAGAAATGATGTACAGTACACTTATTTATCAACTAGCAGTCACTGATGCAAAACTGAACCAGAATGAATAGAGACATGAACTGCGCATCTACATACAAAGTCATGGTCTTTTTCCAGTACCAGATGTTAGAGGTTGTGATCTAAAAGGTCAGCATGACGATGACGACTCAAGACTACACAATTCATCATGATGATGGAGGCAACTACACAGCACATTCTGATCTTTTTTTTCTTCATTTTTACCCTTTAGAGGAGCAGGAGGAAGTTGCACTCACCTCTTTCTGAATCCCAATGACGTAAAAGGTTTTTCCTTCAAACTTCAGCTTACTGACATCCACCCTGCAAAGACCCACAATGTTATGACTTTAAAAAATATTCACATGATCAGACTGAAAATAGTTATGTTATACAGCTTTTATATTACTTGCACTTAAAGCTACTGTATACAACTTAAGCTAAAATCAATTTGCTCTTCTTTGCTTGTGTTTCAGGTAGTCACTGTTATGAAATCACAGGCGATGACTAGTCTACAAGCTTAATCAAACAGAAAGTAATACATTACCTCATTTATTAGAAGGGTGAACCTCACTCAAAAACATTTAGAAGGGGGATGGGAGACCACTCCACATTAAGATTAAGGTATACTTTACTGTGTACAGCCAGTCAAAACATCATAAGATGCTGCTAAATGCTCAGAACAACATCTTGCAGGAGATTCATGAAAACGAGATTGTTTTACTTCTAATATACTAAAGAAGTTAAACAGCATCTGGATCATACTGTACATCATACTGTTTTTGTACCATTTGAGGAGGTGAATCCTCTTGTTTCCCTGGAAGACCACAAAACCTGTAGCCGTGAACCCGAGGAAGGCTGTGGAGCCTGTAAAGTCCTGAAAACACAAACGAACACAGAGTGAGACGAAGCACATGGCATTATGGGATACAGGTGGACTAACAGCGGGGAGGCAAGTGAGGCATCAGTAATCTCCATGGAAATGGCACCTACACAAAATCACTTTCAGGCTCTGACTCCTCAGTTCACAGTAACTGGGATCAGGAGGAAGGCACAGATAGATTCGGTTTTATATTGTGAAGCAAAATGAAAGTCCAGCGTGAA
>JAUBNQ010000028.1:14280302-14294756 GCA_032353495.1 Ctenopoma kingsleyae | reverse complement strand
TGTGTGTTGATGGAGGTGGATTCTGTGCTCGGTTGAGCAGGACTGACTGACTCAGTAAAAAAATCACCCAGTTGCCCTTGTTGTGATTTATGCACCACATATGAACATCCTGTACACCAACATAGTCTCTCTCTCTCTCTCTCACACACACACACACACACACACACACACACACACACACACACACAGACACACACACAAGGGCCTCACTGCTCTATCTTGTGCCAAATCAGCAAAACATGTAAATTTACAGATCAACACTAATGTCAAAATCACAAGGTATCTCCATGGCAACTGATCAATTCTTTAATGTATAAATCACCAAAAAAAAAGTCATATCATAGCTGTTTTAGGCATCTGTCCTGATTGTTTTATTGACTGTGAAGCATTTCACACACTTCTTTTGCTCTCAAGATGCTTCATGTGTTGCGGTGACAGTGTCACGCGTCACTGTAGTTTATTTTGAGTTAAGAAATCAACAATGATTGGTATGTTTTTATCTTCCTAAACCAAGCTAAAGACATTATCTTAAGCCATTAGCACTGTTTGCAAATTCTATGCACTGACATTTGCTACTGACATGCACCACAGAGTAGGTGAGTGACAGCAGCTGAATTTACAATTAAATTGCTGTAGCAGAAGGAGTCTTCCCTCACTCCTTCCTGGCAGTTTGTCAAACTAAAGGCCTTGAGCCTCACATGTCCAGTGTTTTTCATGCCCATAGTCTTTACAGTGAAAGTGAATGTAGTTAAATTTAAGCAAAAAACTCTTGTGCTTTGGGCATAGCAAGGTCTTTCCTACCTTTATTTCTCTTTTGGAGCATTTCTGCTTTTTTATGTTCAGTCCAGTCATTTTTTCTTTAATGCAATCTTTCATTCACAAATTCCTACTTCACCATATCTGGCCAGTCATCTCACTTCCAGCATTCCTTGAACCAGTTGGTCACTGACAACCTGTCATCATGTCTTTCTGACCTACCACTGCACAACCCAGACCTGCTCCATCACCATCCTGATCTTCAGAGGGTTTGGGAAGAGTCTCCCACCTGCTTCCTTTAGTTATTACTCACCTTTCTCCTGTTTTCATGGGATTATGTGCTTTAAGTCAGTGACTTTCTTAAGCTGCTGCCCGTAACGTCTTGTTTTATTTTACACCAACATGAATTCTTGTGCATATGTTGTGCTCAGTAAACACTGCAGTCTGTCACAGAGACCACCTTTTAAATTAATTTCTGGGTGAGTCATGCTCTGTTTCTCTCACAACAATCTGTTGTGTGCAGTAATTGCAGGTTAATGGTGGTGTTGATAGCAATAAAGGAGCAAGATGTTTTCTGTAAATCTCAAAACAGAAACTCAAAAATAGCAAAAACAGGAACTATAGTGACAAGTTGTTCAGGACACCACAACAGCTTTATGGTACACAGCAATCAAAGCAGAGCAAACAGAAAACATAGGTGGTAAATACACGAAGGTGAAAAACAAGCACCAGCCACAATCTCAGTTCAAAAAACAATGAAGACAAATTAAAAACAAAACAAGCACACTGTACACAATACACAGAAGAGGTTCATATATAGGCTACTAACACAAACACACTACACAGTGCATTTAATCATATCAATATTGCATTAGCAGCTGTTCCCATTGTTCAGCTGTTTTTACTGTAGACTCAGATTAATCCCAGAGATACTCAGTTACTTTGATAGTTTGGGGGGGTTGTCTTGTTTGCTGTCTAACTAGAAGTGTAAATGAATGGTTGATATCAGTTTGTTCTGTGTTCAGTAGAAGAACGGCGGCTACATGTTCTGAAACTGGAAATGCAGGGAAGTGATTATAGCCTCCATGAAAAAGCAGTAACTAAAAATTGGTTAATTCATATGTTGCACTCTCTTAGCTGATTTAACTTTAGCCACAGTTCAGACGTATGTATGTACATGTATCTGTGGCTAACATTTAAAACACAAAACTTAAATACAACAACTTTTGTATTTACTTAAGTCACATTTCTTAACTTTTGGTAGAAGCCACCACGTACAGTACACTGCTTCTCAACCATATCCAGTGTCTAGTTAGAACAGAGAGAGAATAAACTATCCATAAAACCCCCAGTAAAAAGCTCCAATCGACCCCCAAACATACAAAATAAAAGAGCCCTACTGGGATCACTGTAATGTAATGTACTTACTCAATTTAATGTTGAGATTCTTTACAATAGTCCTAATGATGGCAAGTAATATGTTTTAGTCCAGCGCTGTTTAAAAGTACTTTTAAAAAGTTAAGCCCAGTAAAAAAAAAAAGAGTACATTTCTCAAAAACCTTTCCAACTCAATATTTAAAAAAATTTACAGCACAGTTAGGTGGTTGTCCCCTGTGACCTCTGTTGCATCAGCCCATCTCCATGGGCTGATTCAGGTTTACTGTTATATCACTGCAACACAAGTAAGCTGTAAATCGAGTGTGTGTCCCTGTGGGTGTAGCTGTGATCCTCTGTCTCACTGCGCTAACCTGCCTGTGGTGTGTGTGAGTTAGATAAAACGTCAGTTTCTGTCCATGTAAGCTCCATGTCTTCATAAGCATTTGTGTGTGTGTGTGTGTGTGTATGTTTGTGTTTATGTGTATGTCTACAACTCTTTAGGATTTTCAGCTGATCCGTGACAACAGTTTTACTAAGCTGTTCAATCTGAAGAGCAAACAAACAGAGACAGAAAGAGAAGAAAAATAGAAACTAAATGCAAACAGTCACGCTCCGGGTTGTCTCAAGCCAGATCATCAAACAACAACAACAACTCTGTGTGGAGAGAACAGAGGCAGACTGACGCCAAGCAAGAATAGAGTGAACAGACCAGACACAGAGTGAACCAGAGCCAAACAAACAGAGAGGCTGAAAGAGAGAGTGGGTCAAGACACAGCTAAAAAAGAATGAATAAGAAAAAGACTGGAAGAGTGACTAAGATGAGTGAGGCAGAGAGGAAGAGACAGACTGAGGAAGAGCGATATAAAGAGTCTATGTCATGTCCAACAAGGACTAAATACATATTTTATATTTCCAAAGGCTGGGCATTAAAAATTAACCTGGTCATCCTGTCTCTACATGATCTCACCTAATGACAGCAAAGTGCTCTTCTCTCTGCCTCGCTTGAACACACAGGCACACACACACACACTTTAGATAGAGCCTCAGTGTAGAGTGTATTCAGTTTAGCAGAAGCAAAGTGCACTTTGACGTGTCTGCGTGTTCAAATGTGTCTATCTGCCCTCAACCATTTTTTTTCTCAATATATGCAGCCGCCTTAGACTCAGCTGAGTCCAGATACAGACCAAGCAATCAAAGCTAGAAGGATAAAATAGAAAACCCATCAAATACTTTTAAAAATCAAACATGCAATAAATTATTTACTCCTACATCTATTTTAAATTCACAAAAACACCTTAAATTCAGTTACATCAAGTTTCGATCATGTGGATTGTAATAACTGGAGATTCATGATCAAGCTTACAGCTGCAGAATGTAACTTTTTCTAATATTTTTTAGGTAGAAATGTTTCAAAACGTGAAGTGGATTTATGCTGCAGTTGACTTTTATTGAACAGCAGCAGAGAACTGCAGAGATTTTCCACTCTAAAGTTTTTAGAGAGAGACGCTCACTCTTCTATCCAGTTTTGAAGCTCCATCTTTATTGTAATTTCATAACAACTGACACCTGGAGGGCTGGACAGACTGTGATGTGAGCGTAGTGGATCAAGCAGAGGGAGGGCTATGCAGAGTGGCTCGATTTCAAGTTTTGTGTTACTGTTAGCCTGATTCCCAAAAGTTGCATAGTGTTAGAAAAGAAACCTTTCCGACTTGGCATGTGTGAGATTTAACCAATAATACCAATAATATGACATTTCCAAATACTCCGTGCCAAGATTGGTCAGTAGTGTCAGAGGTGAGACATGAGCCAGGTTGTTACACATCTATATGTTGCTATATGAGCACAATGCCATGAACATATTCCTAGAGTCCCAAATAATATCTGTCAATAGTCAACTTTTTCCATTAACTTTGTATGCAATCATAGTTGTTCTCAAAATCACCTTGCACTCTGTCTGAACATATTTCTGGCAATTCCTTCTCAGAAATGATGAAATACAGATTCATTATTGTGAATGAAAATATAAAAGTGTACAAAAAAAAATATGAAAATTACGGAACAAATATAACTGAAAATAGAAGTTTTGGTTCAAGTCATCCTTTACAGACACAGAGTGATTTAGGATGATGCAAATACATTAAAATGGTGCTAAAGAATCAGTTCAGTTTTTTAGACATTTAGAAAAAACTGGAACTAGATTAAGCCAAAATAGTCCTATGGAAATGTTTCCATTAAAAAATGAACAGTATATATTATGTTAGTGTTTTATTCTGAATAAAAGTTTCAGATTAACTCATAATTTGAGTAATTTGTTTCGATCATGACTTAACCACTAAGAGCCAAGCACTAGGACCCTGAATGCCCTGGCCCAGTTACACAGACTTGTTTTTTAATTAATATGCATGGACTGGTCCTTATCAACTTCAGTGCAATTCATTTTATGACATTAAGCATATCTAATTGACTGAAACACTATGAGGAGAGGAAGCATGAAATTCCAGCAATCCCCTGTGAAGAAACCAACACTCTTAATGTACTGTATCAGCACACGCAGGGACGGAGCAAAGGAAAGGAGACAAAGAAGCAGAGTAGTGGGACTTAAAGATAATGATATGCCCTCTTTACCTCCACACAAATCAATTTAAAAGCCTAGTGGCTGTTGTTAAGGCAAATGCTACACTAATTTATGGCTTTTCTCTGTTGTAACTGCTGCTAGTCTTTAGGGAAATGTGGATTTAAGATGCTAGTGGACCAATCTGCCTATTTATTAGCCAATTATGTGTGTTAAGTGTATAATCAGGCTTTTGTGCACGTGTGACAACATCGTCCTCCTATTTTCAATAGTAACAATATTTCTAAAGCCAGTTTGTATTTGATCGAGCCCTCGAGCCAGTGAATAGATCGATCCAGAGGTTTGTCCAGGATATAACAGACAAATCAATGCACTGGATGGAAGGGTGCGGGAAAGGCGATGCAGAGAATCAAAAAAGACCGAAGACCTGAATTAAAACCTTATTTCTAAGGATGCAGAAACATATTTCCCACACATAAGAACTTTCTACCCCTGTTTCCCAGCATTCATTTATTTCTCCTTATTAAAGTTTAAAATTTTAAATTTGAACCATGTTTGTCTGTACAGTGTGAGTTTGTTATGACTCATCAGCGGATCATTTGGTTTTAAGACACTATTTTCGACCATTTTTTAATGAGTATACTTCTAGAAAAAAGGGGGAACCATTATAGTAATATCTTAAAACTGATTTTAAAAATAAGCTACAAAAGCAGGATGCAAATACGTACAAATCATCCTCTGAGGCTACACGCTGACTACAAGATGAGAAGAGAGAAGCAAAAGATCAAACACTTCCAGTCTGGGAGCTGAATTACAGAAGTCTTCCAATTTATATGAAGGAGAAAAAAACATTTGAAACAAGACGTTTGACCTGATCACCATCCTCCCACTCTGTAATATGTTGCAGCTTCCATGATCCCACTATTTATCAGCAAATCAGCAAGAACACACAATAAAGGGCATAGTTAACAGCATGGATCCCACATGGCTCCAGTGACGTATTGTCAGTATATGCAGCAGTATATCACGTTTAACCTCCTCAACCAATGAACAACAGCAGTAATGGTGGTAATCTAGTTTAGAGCTACAGACTTCGTTTATTGTCAGTGCACCACAGCAAGAGAAAACCACAACAGATATTCCTAAATATGATAAACTTTGGAATAGTCTTTTAGTATGTGGATGACTGTGTTTTTTTCTGTGTGCTGGTTGGTTAGAGACAGACCTTTAGTGCTACCATGAGGTTTATCTTTGTAGTTCCGATTCACATGAGTCAATCGAAACTGATATATATCTGTTAATCGTCTCCATCCCTGTGAGGAGAACTCCTAACAGTGACTGTGACCTTGTCCCACTGTGGAAGGAGACAAACCAATCATCTCATCATCACCTGCAATACTGCAGAGATGCAAAGGCATGCACAAATGGTCACGCGTGATATAAAACATGTCATGTACATCTACACACACTGAGTTCATGGCTGGGCACACAGCCTAATAAGCTTAGAGGTAGCCCATAAATTACTAATATATGGAGCAGAATCACTTTCCATTGTAATGGATGATCACTCTCGCTCAGTGTACAGCTGGACAGTAGCTCACAGGAAGGCAGGTGAGAGAAAGTGTGATGATGGCGGCATGACTTTTGCTGCAACACTGCTGTTATGAGAGTGTGCACATGGTGGGTGAACTGAAGCAGCTGTCTTATCTTTGCACCACAGGATGTTCAAATTTCTGTGGCAAACAAACAAACAATCCATGACAGAGGGAAGAGAGACTGTGTGTGTGGAAACGACAGGTTTAGTTTAAGCAACTGAATTAATGTGAAATGTCTGTTTGTTTATTTGCATGTTTTTGGCACAGAATAGTCACTGTCTCACTGTATGATGCAATAAGCAATGGTGTGTAAATACACCACAAATGCACAGTCATGACACTGATGAAGTCACACAAACACAAAGAACATTCAGTACTACATGTAGTCTCTAATGCAGATGTGGCAGACTGAGCTTAGCAAAGCCGTTGTAGAAGTTTGTGTGGTTTCATCAGCTAACTAAGAGAAATGTGCCAGAAAACAGATCTATAAAAACATGACTATGTGGATTGTTACTGTTCAGATAATTTGCTGATTCAACTGTGTCATTGTTTGTTTATAATTTATGTATCCAGGCCTTTGTGATCCTGAGTGCATTATCCTGGTGAAATAAAATACATAGATTTCAATGTAATTATGTCAGACGTGTTACTTATAGCTACTCGAAAGTATTTTGAACAGACTTTATTGGAATTAGAAGCTGGGACAGAGCAACCCAACAAGCTGATTAAAATTCTCAATATCTAAATATGGACCATGTCTCTAACCATATGTGTCAGGTGTTGAACTTTACTGCATCACCAAGATAATAGAATGTATTGATTAAAAAAAGGAAAATTAATATTACAAATCCAAAAAAGGGTGTCAATACATATGGGCACTCTATACATAATGCTTACGATAATAGTCACTGATCTTACCCTCTTCTCCTATTTTTGCATGATCTTTTGTTTGGTGTATTTAATAATTTTTTGACACATAAACGTAAAATTTAAAGAATGCAAATTTAAATGTGCATTCATTTTAACAATAAATAAATAAACAAGAGCCACTGTCTGCTTTATGTTTGTTGCATGAAAATGTTTCATTTTATTGGTGACGTGTTGCATGGTGACAGTGAGGGAGTAGGAGTCCTTCTAAGGGATGATATGAAGTGTTCTTGAGAAAGACAGTGAATAGCAATCAGCTCTGTGTGTGAACTCTGACATACGTAGATTTTTCACCCTCTTACTTTATTGCTGTTCATTTTTTGTCTCAAGCTTTCACTTTTTGTTAATACTTTTCTATCAAGAATTGTCTCATTTTAAGACATTGCTCATTTCCTGTTTTAGCCACGTCTCTTTCCTCTATTCTGTCTTCATTTTTCAAATGTCTGTCAGTCTTATTTCAAATCTGATTCATGTTATAATCTGCTTAATCTATTTTTCCGCAGCCGCTTCACCTCGTTTCCTCTCCCATTGCTTCCTACACACTGCTGGGTTTTTTTTTTTTGCCATCACCCTCATAGCACATGCAATAGCAATGTGACCAATCGTGTCATCCTATATTATGTCTTATCAACAATCTGTTTTTCTTTCCCTCAGTCCATGTCTTTTGATGTTTCCTTCCCTTCTATCATGTCGTCTCATCTCTCTCTGGTTCCTCTCAGTTGCAAGTCAGTCAAGTCTGAAAAAAGATTATTTCTCTTTAGTCATCTTCAGAGGAACATCAAAGAAACACCAGCAAGCGGGATAAGAATAGAAAAGTCATGTTATTTATAACTTGCTCCAAAGAATGCCTACCAGACAAAACAATGGCCTCAGCATGTAGAGACATAGAGACACCAGCACCACCTCAACTACACACATGCACACCTTTCTCCGACTGAGGAAAAGGCAGATGCAATGAAAAATAATGTCAGCATTCGTATGCTTCTTTAAATAGACTGTATTAGAATAAAAACAGCTGCATGTATTTCAAACTTCTCAAAAGTTCAAGTTAATGGAAGCTACTTCAGTGCCAACTTAGTACTGCGAATGAATGTCCTCAATTGCACAACTTTGGCTTAGTGACAAATTTTACATCTTTCAGTGAGCCAGTGGTTACCTCGCCCTCCTAACACACACACATATGTGCGCACATATACGCACATGTGGTGCAGTGCATTACTGACAGCTGACTGATGTTGGCCTCATGAAGAACAATGATCTCCCTTAATTATACATGATGTGTCACAGAGAAGGAGGAGCAGGAAAGAGAGTAGGGGATGGGAGGAAGAAAATATAGATGAGTGATGTAAAAATAGAAAGTGAGAAAAGGTGGTCAGATAAGTAAATATGTGAATATGATGCTGAAAGTGGAGCAGAGAGTAAGCGAGTTGAAAGAGAGAGCGGGAGAGGAAGGAACAGGAAGATAAGAGTTAAGAGGAGATGGGAGAAGGAAAGAGGAGAAGGACAGATGGATGGATGAGAAGAAAAAGAGAGGACGGTGAAGGGAAGAGCAGCTGAAAGCAGAAGAGGTCACTGTGTATCGATCTTGACATGTCTCTCCTGCAGCAGGTCTGGCTTAACATTACCACTTAACATGAGAGCAGTTGGCGGATCACGTTCAACCCCCTGGGCTGTAGACACACATACAAAACACATAAGCCTGCACACACACAGTCACATAACCCCCCCCCAACACACATATACTCACACACATCCTCCCTACCTGCCTTATAGTTTGCTGTCAAGCTATTCTTATGTCACAGTAAACAACTTAAGTAAAGTAATTGAAATCTGCTGTACTGTAGGTTGTCAACATGTCTTATGACAGAGTCTGAAATCTTTTCAAAAACAACTTTCTCCTAAATCTAAATGTGTACATATTTATAGCATAAAGACATCATTGTAACATATTTGTCAAGGTCTAATGGCAGTTAAAAAATACCCGTCAGATGGCTAATCAGTGAACTGTGTATAAGGAAACAGCCTCACAAACCATCTATCAAGACAGTATAAAATGTTTGAAAGATAAAGCATGATGTGCTGGAGAAGAATTTTAAGGCCTCATCAGAATCAGAATCAGATTTATTGGCCATGTATAGACATATGCTTAAAAATAATTTGTTCTAAGCACGCATGCATCCAAGGCCAGTAAACCTTTTACATGACTCGGACCTTGAAGCTCACACCAGTCTGCACCTTGCTGTGTGTGAGTTCTTAAAGTAAGAACTGAAATCTTACCATATTCAGAAACATTTGTAACACCTGTCAAAACAAAGTATTCTCCTGAAAAAACGAGGTAAATGCTTATTTCTTTCCTGTTTGTTTATTAAGTTTAATATGGGACTGTTCATTCATATTATGCACTGCCCTTAAACTACATGTATAATGTACACTAGACTGTTTATTTGGGTTTTACTCCACTTTAGCTCATTTTAGCTTCTGTATCATCTGATCTTTTTACATCATATCTAAATTATTTTTATGTCTTCTGCAAATCAGTGGACTTGTTGTTTAAAGGGGCTACACAAATAAACTTGCCTTGTGATTTTTGTAATTGCAGTAATGAGATATGTTGTGCAATGACTATACCAGTCAAAGGTCGTCATCCTGCAGGTAAAATTGCACTCTATTTTGTCTTAGGATTAATCACACTTATCATGGAACTTAAATATTTTTTATTAGTCCTCATTTAAGTAGGAGAATCAAAGCATTGGCAAACACTGTGTACTGAGGGGACCTGGCCTACGCAACTATGTTTTAAGTGAAGAACTCATGTGTTAGAGGAATGTCAGAGCACTGCAGACTCACATTAGGCAAACTATTGAGTTGTGTCACATTTGCTCACCAGCACAATTTGAAAACCTTTCTCCCGCATTGTTTTCATGATAGCATTCCATCGAGTCAAAGGCAGCTTTGTCATCTTATTCTGACCTACATATTCAGCAAAATGGAGAAAACAGATAAAATAAGAAAAACAGACTTTGACGATTCAGAGAGAAAAAAAAGCAGATAAAGTACAAGTTGCAACTCTCCATACAGTGGAAAAAGGAGAAGTGCTGTTGTTGAGCAGCAGAAGTGTAGCATGAGGAGCACAGGATGTCATGAAATATGTAGGAAGGAACAGCTCAGCCCCGGAACACAAAGCCATTAAAGAAAGCCCTGGAAAATTCAGCCAGCTAGAAATATAAATGTCCACTTCCTTATTGTGCATGGACACACAGCTAAAAGCACATACACACCTTCATATTCACTGTCTTGAACTCTTGCATTCACACAAGTGATGGTGAAAAGTCACACTGTCATGTTCTCAGATGTGTACACCGAGTCTAACACACTTTTGTGCTCCCAAAGACACAATCACACAGGTACACATGCACGCGAGAACTGTAACGCAACAGAACCAGAAACAACCTCTCCCTCACTTTCTTTTTCTCTTGGTGCACTTAATGGTGTTTTGTAAATCATTGATTGAATACATGTAGAAGACCGGGAAGACATTTAGTTAGACAGGCGGCAAGTGTTTTCAATGCGTAAGGGTCATAAAACAGGGCCGAGGTTGCTCAGTATGAGGCAAGATGCTGCTCTAAGCTGCGTTCACTCACTGTGTTTAACTTTGGTGGCTTTGGAGGATTTGATGCAATACTGAAGGTAGATATAAAAGATTGGAATAATCCAGCTGTGTCCTTTATTAAACATGCATGCTGTATCATCCAGAGTCCCAGTTTGGCAGATTCACAGGATTTTACATTTCTCTGGCAGCAGCTCACTGCTGAGGGATCCAAAGACTCACACAGGATCTCATTTGTTTGTGAAACTTTTGGTTTCTAAACTATTTCTTGAAGCAGCCAAAAAAAAGGTTTCAGTGTTATATCTCAAATTCATATAGTTCAAGCCAAATGTAAATGTTCTGGATCCAGTGAGCATGTTTGATACTCTTTGTGTCAGTTGTGCAGCCATGTCATTTTGAAAAAAAGAAAACATATTAATAAATTAGTTGCAGATCTCCTCTGTTCCACGTATTGTCTCAGACTTCAATGATTATTGTAGCTGATGATTATGATTCCAAATGAAGGCTCAGATTTCAGAATTACTTGACTTTTTCAGTAACACTTTACTTTAAACCACATATTTAGTATTTCCTAGCGGCCTGTAAACTAATCAAAAACCTCTACAATGTAGTTCTGCTGAGAGTTTAAGTATTGATTAATGTTCAGTGTTGTTGAAATATGTTGTATATTATTTGTATTTTTTGGTGAATATTACAACAGCTGTGTGTTAATGTAGGGGTGGTAATTTTCCAGCCTCTAGTTATGGGCACCTACAGGATGAGTTGTTACATTAGTAAACACATATGCTTACACATTATTACAACCACATTAAAGAGTGATATAAACCATTGTAGCACACTTTATATACTACTTAAAGTTCTGCACTTTTTCTGAGCAGTTCAGATTACATCGTTGTCTTTCCAAAAAAGAATCAAATTTTCAAGATTAGTTTCTGTTTTTGCTTGACAATGCAGTCACTCATCAGCTGAGTGCTGTACAGCAGTCTACCTTTCTTGATCTTTCTAGGCCTTGATATATTAGGTTGAGAGGACACTCATTAACATAATACATGCGCTTGCCCCATTACCATGAGCCTAACCTAGAGCAAACAACATCAACCTGGATGATGGTTTTAAACTTAAAAAAAAATGTCTACACAACCATAGACAACCATGACATGAACACACACACAGCTTGGCAGGAGTGTTTGCAATCAGTAATCCAAACGGCAGTCGTTTCTGTCCTCATCATCATTACTATCACCACCACACCCATAGAGCTCTTTTCCTCTGCTATGAATCAAACTTCATCTTAACTTCACACCATGTGGGTCACATCTTGCTTGGACCCAATACAAATGCATGTATCAGTACTGGGTATGTTGTCTCTGTACTGTACTATCTTGTTCATGCAGTATGGGAAAAAAGCATGCAGCCTCTCCGGTAAATCACAGCAGCATGGAAACTAGAAGAACGACACGTCAAATGGTCTTTGTTGTACAGAAATCGCGATGTAATGCTAATAATAATTAACATCATGGGGTTGTTGCAGCATTCAATTCCAAATTGTTTTAATTCATCAATAAGGAAACGTGTCTGCTGCGTCCACGTGATTTTTGCAATAATCACAGAGCACTGTGCACTGTACTCATCTTCATGAGGCTGTCGTCTACCTGGATGCTGCAGGAGACCTCGGAGTCGTCCAGTAACCGGATCGTACAGAGAATCTCCTGATCTAAGGAGCGGATGCTGGGGCTGCGGAACCGGAGCATTTTCATCCTTCTGTTGGTTCTGTTTCAGCTCCTCATGTCAGCGGATCCACAGACCAGACGCACACGTACATACAAGGATGACTCACGCATACACAGGCGTACATATGTGCCTTTTAGTCTGGTCTTGTCACCCCCTGTGACGCCCTTGGAAATGAATGGGTGGATGGAGGGATGGATGAGAGAATGGATGGATGCAACAGAGCGGGTGGGAGGAGAGCTTGCACCCGTCTCCTTCCTGCCCACTGATGGATCCACAGGAGGGACGATGACTTTCTGTCTCTATCTCTCTCTCTCTCCCTCTAACTCGCTCAACAACACTTTTTTCTCTTTCAGAATTTCTCCACGAACCTTCACTATGCAATTATAATGCCACATGTGTGATTGTCAGATTATCAGAGGATGAACTGATTCGTGTGTGTTTTCTCCCAAGTTTTAAGGATGATTAAACTAAGATGTGAGTTATATTATATGCAACATGATTAAATTATTATGCGCAACGGCCATAGGGGTGGACATAAACAGGCCTTTCTGTTCATCTTCAATGCACTGCATAATTCGCATACATGTGAACAGACTATCTATAGGATTTAAAGAAATGTGTATTATAATATAATATTTGATAGAGCGGATGATCCACTGAAGAAAAACAAACTGCTGTTACCAAGACTCTTCAAAACTATAAGATTATTTTATTTGCGTCAATAATGGGTAATTTAGCTGCAACGCACTCTGAACTTGTTAAAAAAAAGGACCCTGTCCCTTTAAATGCGTATGTAGCTGACGTACGTCTTGCGTCATCACGTACCTCAGCAAAACAACCTGCGGCTATGGTCCAAGTCACAGAGGTAACATATTGCATTTGCATCACATACCCTGGGTTTTGATCGCCTCTTTAACATCACCGTTTCAGCAGACAGTTATAGATCATCTTTATCAGTAAAATGTGACTTTTATTTTGTTTTCGTAAAGCCGCCCTGTGCAGTGTAAAAGACGTACACACCTCGGACCGTATTTATGTAGCTGCACCTGTGCAGGGGTTCCTTAAGATCCCAGCAACGGAAGCCCCTCCAGTCCATTTTAACGGTAGGCTAAATCAAGTGGTGGAATAGGCTGCACTGAAGCTATAAATAGGATATATACACATCATATAAATTATGATGGATTGATTAAAGAACTTTATCATATTCTGTATTTACTATGGGAACTTGAAATGTACCTACATTCTGTACATTCTGCCGATTATAATACGTTTTCACTTAAGTAACATACAGTACTTACTGCAGGATCTGCAGTTATAATGGGGGTTTGTATTTTCTCTGCAACACTGATATTTTTTTCATATATTGATTGATATATATATATATGTACATATGTACAGTTTGTTGTTTATTCCAGCAGATATGTTGAGCTTTTTCTTTATTCCATCACAGGACAGGACCAAACTTTTGATTGAAAATCCACACACACCCACACTATGATCTACATCATAATGGGAGTCTCGGGCAGTGGAAAGTATGTATGCTGTCTTATTATATTTATTTAGGACAGCACCCAGACTAAAACCAAGATTTATTGAGTCACATGACTAGAATGTAAATGCTTGGAAAAATTATTTAGATATGTGTTTGCAGTTGTGATCAATAGGTGATAGTTATCAGATATTAATATTACATTACATTACAATGAGCCCACTGCAGCACAGAGCTTCAAGGGAATAAAAATGTGACAAAATGTGATAGCAGGGCTGCAACTGACAATTATTTTGATTTCTTTCTAGTTTATAAAATTAGAATTACTTTTACTTTACTTTACTTGGCAGACGCTTTTATCCAAAGCGACTTACAAGGAGAAGACACAAGCAATTACCAT
>JAUBNQ010000028.1:14268861-14280212 GCA_032353495.1 Ctenopoma kingsleyae | reverse complement strand
GTTACTACAAACTAAGAGCCCTGATAAGACCCAAACTTGTCAAGAAGAAAAACATGCTAGGAATTGTTAAGTGCTAGTTAAGACTCATTTGAAATACTTTTTAAACAAGTGAGTTTTCATATGTTTTTTAAAGGTGGTGATAGTCTTGGCTAGTTGTATGGAGCAGCCAGGGACAACAAAGGAAAATAGACTTGGCTGGGATCGGAGACCCCGGATTAGTGACTAGTGATCATCATAATTTAGTTATATCACAAGATGGGAGGATCAGATTGCTTGTTTTGTTTGACCAAATGTTGAAAACAAAACTTTCTTTGGTTAAAGTAGCATATTTATTACAGTACAGCATTGGATCAAAGCAATATATGTGTCATGTTTTTACATATGTATGTGTATTTTTTTTTTCTTTTTCTAATTGTATCAATGTAATCTGTTCTGTCCTTTCTTTTTCTTATATAGAAGCGCCCTAGGAGCGTTTCTTTCAGAAAAGGTAATGGGCTCTGTCCTCCTTCCTACACACACAAATCCCACTTCGTTAGTATTTGTGCACATAGAAAAACTTCATATTTGCTTATATGTGTGCTTCTATACATCAGCTGGGCTGGGCCCTTCATGAAGGGGATAACTACCACCCACAGGAGAACACTGAGAAAATGTCTCATGGTGAAGCACTCACAGATCAGGTGAGTGTGTTTGTGTGTGTCTCTAGGTGCTATCTTGTTAGTAATTTAGTGCAGCGTTATTTTTCTGTCATGAGTGAGTTGTTCAGTCAGACTTGCAGGAAACTCAACAAGTAGCTGGAGAGGGCTTCACTAGAGCAGACAGTGAAAGCATCAGGGAGTGAAACTGAGCTTCAGCCCACGGTCCTCATTCAGTTGAGTCATTTATTTTTGTTTGTACAATATTGATCTTTTTCCTGTCCGTGATGACTTTCAAAATAAAAACAGACCTTCAAACAATTGGCTGGCTGTCTGCCAAAGTTGAGTATACAGGCTTACAGGCAGAGCAAACCCTGCCAACATTTGGCAGCAGTTAGCTGGTAGCGGTGTTTGGTGGCTGATGATAACCTCCCACTCAGAAATCTGCTTTGAATGCTGGGGAGAGTTACCCTGGAAGCTGCTCTGTCCAATGCTTTGGCATATTTAAAAAAAAAAAACGCAACAGTTGGCAATTTGACAATAAATGATGAAGTGAAACAGAAATGTAAATTCAGGATTACTGTCAAGCTTCTACAAAAATATGTCAGTATGGGAGCTGGCAGATCGAGGCTGACATAACCAAACAGGACCTGCATGTCCTCAGAAACCTGGATATGAAACAATGTGATTCCTCTCATATGAGTTCAGCTCTTTGTGTTCATGGCTCTACAGTGGAAAAATGTGACTCCAGTTCAGTTGTAACCAGTTAGGTAGATTCTATTTCTGACTGCAGTGTAATCAAACATGTCTGTGTGCTTGACCTGTGCTTGATTCCCTGATTGTTTTTTTAATGACACTTTAAGATTAACCTTTTTAAACAGAAAATGACAGCTTGGAGTAATCATATCCATCATAAACACTTTTATATGGGATCAGCTACATTGTGCTCAGTGCAGCTATGAGCGTAGTTTGTTTTCTTGTATTTTACAGTAAATACATTTAAATTTTTTAAAATACGCTTTACTTATCTGATTGTATTATTTTCAGCTGAGCAAAATCTCTGCATAGGTTTGAGAATAATTTTCAGTTTAAGAATACAGTCTGGCCTGTGTTTCTGTGGGGTCTAGAGCATGGTTCTCTGATGGACGATGAGATGCCAGAACTAGTGTATGTGATTGCATTAACCTAACTATTCCTGCTAATGACTCCAAAAGGAGGCAGTGCCTTCTCTTGCGATACTCAAAGCTATAAGCCCCTGAAATCAAGTTAACAAGATTTGTTTATCCTTCTTCAGCTTACTGACTTCCATTTGATAGAAAGTACTGTGCTATAATATTTCTCAAGCAAAATCACAAAGGTCAAGTACATGTCTTTTTTTAAATAATCAATCTGTCTATTTAGGAATCAATTTAACCTGCTTTGCTACAAATAAAAGAACACAACAGGTGCAATGAAAAGGCAAAAGCAAGACCCAACTCCCAAAAAGGGAATGGTTGTGCATATGGTGAAAGACAAATGCTCTCCTCTTATCCCTTCTGGCTGATTTTGTTTGGCCAGTGTTCTTGTCACTACAGGTAGCATGACGCAGTACCTGCAGCCCAATCAGGTTGCACACTTAGTCTAGTTTCTCCAAGATGGAACATCAGTCGCAAGAAGGTTTACTATGTCTCCCAGCACATTCTCAAGAGCATGGAGGAGAAACCAGGAGACTGGCTGTTGCTGAACAGGGCTATAGATGAGCAACAGTCCAGCAGCAGGATCAGTAATTTCCTCCATGTGCAAGGGCACAAGAGAGAATTGGCATACACTCCAATCTCTGATGAGATGAGAGCAGATTAGTTAGTTAGTTCAGGTGGCATACGTTAAAGAGTCTGGAGATCCCATAGGGAATATTTTGCTTCATCATCGAGCATGACTGGTTTGGTGGTGGGTCAGATCTCCATGTCATAGCCAGTGGTACCCTGACTACTGTGAGGTACCAGGATGAAATACTCAGAGCAATTGTCAGCTGGTGGAAGACAATGTGGCCAGAAAGTGAAGAAAGCAGGGCTGTAGAGAAATCCAAGACAAATCAAAATCCAGGCTAGTCAAAACACCAAGACAGAAAAAAATATTTTTTATACCACTTACTTGTTTATAATTTTTATGATGCTAGAGATAGTATGTCAATGATTGCATTATAATCTATAATGATTAAAAAGCATTCAGAGTGTAAAAACACTGTACGATCAAATTAGATAGCAGTTTAACTTAATGTTATACTCAAAATATTACTTGGACTTCAGTCAGACTCAAGTACTACTGCCCTGGGAGACAGTTTAATAATAAGATAATAACAAGGGCACTGATACCTTTGACCTAATGGGATATTATTTATTGGTGCATTAAACACCACCAAGTACCACCACAGACTGTCCAGGAGCTCACAGATGCCCCCATCCAGGTTATCCACATTCAAGATTATCAACTTAAATAATTCATTCAGCATTTATCAAAATCCAATGTGTGATCCTTTAATTTTTTTGAGCAGCATGCATTTTTCAGGCATTTTACACAATCCTTTTACACAATGGTTGGCAATAGAGAGATGGAGAATGACGTGCCCCTCAGGTCCTCAGCTGTATGCAAACATGGAGAGAGTTCAATTGCAGGAAGCACTTAAACCTCTGTGCCACTAAAGTGACCCTGGACATTTTTTAAAAGGTTAAGAACTAGTTCTTTAGACAACAATAAATCTAAAAGGAAAGGTAACATACCTGGTGGAAAATTGTAATATTTTAAGATAACTTACTGTAACCACCATCTTAAAACATGCTTTGTACAACAAAATAAATTCAGTAATTGGTGTTGTTTGTCTATCCAGGACAGATTGCCCTGGCTTCTCAAACTACATGAAGTCATTCAGAGGTAAGAATGAACCAAACTGTTACATGTGCACAGATACATATATACACAGGTTATTACATACACACCCGTGAAAAAAATATTTTTAATGACAGAAATGGAGCAGCTGATGGTTTTAGAAACTAAGAGATCTGATGTGTAGAGCAGTGTGGTACGGATATGCTGGCATGAAATTGTTGAAAAAGATCAAAAATATCAAAGATGGTTTTGAAAATTGAGATGAAAACCAGAGAGCGAGGAAAGGGAGTTTGGGAGAGTAAAGACAGATTAAGTGACTGAGAGTGTAGTGAAGAGGTGAGAGAGAAGTGAAGAGTGTCCCGTCTATTTCTTAAAACATCAAAGACTTCTTTTCTCTAACTCTCACATACTCAGTCACACTTCCTTTTCCCTGTCTGCTCATGCTGGTATTTCTATTTTCTCTTCACCTCCACTTTTTGGCTGTTTGTGACCAGAGTTCACTGTAAGTTTTAGTTTGTTTTCCCCATTCTATTTCCTTCTTATCCACACAACATATCATTGTACTGTTCAGCAGTGATTATTCATTCAGTCCTACCCTCGCTACATGCAATATGTGTCTCTTCCTATCTCAGAGAACGGAGTTCAGGCTCTGATGCTCTCGTGGTGTGCTCTGCCCTTAAGCGCCTGTACAGACAGATCCTGCTCTATGGCTCTAAAGCCCTCACTGACTCTACCAGTCCAGACCAAGAAATCCTGCCTCCTGCCTCTCCCGATGTCTTTTTTCTTTTCCTAAATGGTGACTACGATCTCATTCACCAGAGAATAGTGGCCCGGAAGGGACATTACATGAAAGCACACCTGCTGTCTTCCCAGTTTGATGTTTTAGAACCTCCATTGGATGATGAGAATGCGGTGCCACTAGACATCAGGAGAAGCATCGCTGATATGGCTGTGGAGGTTGAAAAGCACATTAACAGCCTCAAGTAATCTCCAGCTGTGTCGTAACTGCAGCAGAAGATGACAAATAAAGGCTGGTATCATCATGCTTTTGAGGGCATATGGTTTTTAGTCATGCAACTAGCATGGCTCTGGGTACTACAATGTCTGAGATGAATTTAGCCGACTTCAGTGACGCTGACTTTTTCTTTTCTACAGATATTCAATGTCCCTACAGGATTAATCCTAATGACTTTGGTAGTGCCCTGACCTCCCTCTGACTTTGGTAGCAAACACATGTTAAACACCGCTGTGCCTAAGCAGAATGCTGTGACTGTGAACCATGTTAAGATCTTCATGTCAAGTGCATATCTAGGTCAAATCTTAGTGGAAGTAAATCGCTATGAAAGATTACTCTAAAAATTACACTGTGAATGTTAAATATAACATTTTATGTCTGTGAAGATTCTCAGTCATCCAGGTGAAGTAAGTGAAAACCTTACATAAAATGTAACCTTTGTGAAAAATCATATGATGGATAAATGGTGAAGGTAGATTTGGCTTTTCTGTCATTGTGATGTGTTGATTCACAACTGCACGGGTACAAATTGAATATGAAATAATAATGAAATAAAATAAACACATGCTGTTCTTTGGTATTTTTTGTATCAAGTGCCAGAATTTTGTATTTTGCTTATTTTCACTTTGCATCTCGTGCTAACATTTCCAACACACCTCTGTGTTTTAGAAAGGTTGCAATATACATTATACAGTTCATTAATAATTGAAAGGCCAAGGTGATTTTTTCCCTATTACTTGATTTGTTTGATTGACATTGGAATTTAATAGTTGAAACAAATAATTTTGCAGATGTAACAGTGTTTTGTTTTTTGTCCAGTCCAAAAACCAAAGATATTCAATTTAATCATATAAGACAAGCAGCAGCAAAATCTCAAATTCAGAAACTGGAACAGAGTAATGTTTCCTTGATGAGATGACAGTTTTTTGTTTAGTTTTTTTTTTGCATTTTATCATCAGTATTACAGGTTTTTCACCTGCACATAAATAGATGTTAAAGTACCTAGCAACTTTGGACTAGTCTAATAGTAAGCAACTGTGAGTTATTGTGATTGTAATGTGATTTCATTACGTCTATCAAACAACCTGACATACTACATGTTCAGTACAACTACAGGCGTCACACATACACTTCCTCTCAGCTTTTTAGAGCTGTTTATATGATGTGACTCATCTTCAAACCTCAACCCGAATATTTTAGGAGCTTCTAATCCAGAAAAACCCCACTGGCTACTCGCATATCTCACACAGCCAGACAAACTGGCACACACACACACACACACACGCACACACACACACACACACACACACACAACTGGAGATTAAAACCCCCTCAGTCTGGCAGCAACAGACAAATATACACAGGTTGTCTGGATCACGGAAACACATTATCTGATGTGAGTATGTGTCTTGTGTAATCCACAGGTCTCTAAGAGCGAAGCCACATAAGCTGGAATAGAAAACAGAGATCAAACCTCACACAATCACCATAAATGATTGTTCAGAACAGTAGATGAAAATCATCTTTAAATGTTACTTTGTGTCCGTGTGACATTAGTTTTAAAAAGATTATCTAATTTTGATAGTTGATAGTCTTCAATACTCAACAGCACTGCATAGGTGAACTAGAAGATAAAGATTTCATTATATTTTATTATATTACACTGAGGCTAAGTAAACGGTACAGCTGTACAAACCAAACTAACTGATATACCTGAAGAAATTAAGTGTAACTGCCCCCTAGTGTTCATAGTAGAAAGGTACAAGCTTAAACATTAGAAAATAGCATGGTGACATACCTACTTAAAAGTCTTACTTATCCTTTAATAACTCATTTTGATGAGGACACAGGTTTTTTTTATTAAATTGATAGTATGTTATGTGTTTAAAGATAGTCACACTTATCACTGTGTTTATTATTATTATATTTTTATCAATGAAACAAGATGGCAGAGTAGTTTCAGTCTAACTTGTCTTTATTGAGACTGTCAGGTGATGATCTGAAGCTCTACACCAAGTCTGGTATAATGATGCATTTACTTCTTTGTTTAATATATTTGTAAATGGAACATCTTTGGGTTTTAGACTGTTAGATGAACAAAACAAGTAATCTGAAGATCCCACATTACGCTTTAGGAAATCCCTCATTTTCTTACATTTTATGGACTAAATGATTTATATATTAATCATAAAATAAAGACAATCAACAGGTTAACTGATAATGAAAACTACCATCAGAATAAATGCACTGCTGTATTTACTGCAGAACAATTCCAGTGACCATGGAAGGAGGCAGGAACATAACATGCACATGATCATGAATTTGTTTGAAATGAAAAGCAGTGTTTATCAACATGACTGAGTGAGTGTTAACCGAAAAGTACAAAGAAGGTAAATAACAACAGCATTCAACAGTTTTTATTATAGGTCCACAGGTCAGGTCAGCAGTACCCCTGCAACATTTAGTATTTCTGATAAGAGAACAGTTAAAGGAAAGAACATCCAATCCACCTGATAGATTTTTCTCTGTCATCAGGGTGTCAAGGAGCTAATTTTCTGGTGTCTCTGTCTGTGGTGGACAAGACACATCAGAAGCTAGGGAGGATGGGAACATCACGACAGATTGTACTCCTGGTTCAATCTGTTCACTGACCGAGAGTGTAAATCATCACTCTATGAGTGTTAAAAGCTTTCATTAGACTCTGTCCGGGCGGCAAGATGAAACAAGGCAAGAGCTTCATGATGTGGATGCACAGAGATTAATAATATGTGACATGAATGTTTATACGATTGCTACAAGTCTACAGAAAGTGAGATGGATTTAAGTACTTGTATGGACCTGCACCAGTATGCCACTGAGCAGAAGCATGGTGTCTACCCTAATATAACCCAAAAGCACTCACAAAAACAAAAAAGGAAGAAAAAACATGTTTCTCTACATGTACATTCTCTCAGTTCTCAATTTTTAAATACTATATTCATTATAAACACATACTGTATTTGCTTCAATGGGCTTGGGGTTTACCTTCAGTACAACAGCCAGCATCAACTACCCTTAGACCATTAGGAAAAACTGGTAAAAGTAAGTAAATCGGGGAAAATGCACTATGATAAAAATGACTTTTATGCCAGGAATGAATGTAATTTACTATAGCAGACAGATATTTGTATGGGAATTTAAGGAATGAATGTATTTTAAACTACAGGAATACAACTAAGGCTTCTGTGTCTTATGTTTGTTTTTCATAAAACACCTTGTCATTGTTAATAATGACAAGTTTATTATTCTAATGTTTGAGTGTATATGCTTATATGCAAATCGCAGTGCATGTGCATTCACTTATGTATTTATATGTGCAGAGATCAACGTAAGCGTGCGTGTGTGTGTCAGAGACTGAGCAGATGTTGTATAGCAGTGGTGAGGTCTCCTCCTGTGCTGATGAGGGCCTGAAGGTTTGCCTGCCTGTCTCTGAAGCCCATTGAGCTCAGCTGCTCCATCTCCTCCTGGAACTCAGCCCCCTCACTGTGGACCTGACAGGACATGACAGAAAAGGTATTTCAATGATCAAAAAGAATCAGTAAAGAGGACCGGTGCTTCTGGGAGTAAAAGTGTGCCATACACTTTGACAAAATGTGTGTCTGTTCTGTGAGACTGAACAAACTTTATATATTTTCTTACTTGCCCAAGCTGAATAAATGTTTTGAAAAGAGAAAATACACAACTTTACTGGCTGGATGTTGTCAAAACCTCTAGTGGAAGTAGTATTTTTAGACTGGGTACAGCTGCTTGATGTTTGGTACTGTTTGTGTAAATACATTAAAAACTGTGCTTCGTATAGACACAACTAAACCATGGTTAGGGACACACTGCAGCAGACAACAAAGTTCTACATTAACACTTAAGTACCCCATTATTGGTGTTAGCCAGTGCCTGTAGCATCTGTTGTACAAATTGCTGCTGCTGCTCTGTCACCGTAGCAACATGAGGACTATTTCCTGATTGGCTGTTCAGGACCGATTCGGATGCAAGCTCAGGGGTAGCATTGAGACTGGTTCCAGTGTTTACGAGTCCAGCCCTGCAAGAACATATGTGGTTTTATTTAAGAAACATTTTTTAAATCATCTATGTTGAGGTGTACGTCCTGTTTTTACACACATGGGTATGAGGGCAGGGGCCTCCGCAGCCAGAGTCTGTAGGCCCCGTTGGATCTGTAGCACTGCCTCCATTGCTCTGGGATTCAACAAAGCTGACAGCTGCTCAGGACTCTGCATCTACACATAGATAAAAAATAAGAATATTAATAATCAGATAAGAACAGACTGATGCAATAAAATCAATATCCCTACAGTCAAGTTGCCATCATAGCTAAAATGTTTTTCCCCAGAGGGGAACAAAAAAAAAATACAATGAATGTTGTTCAATAAAAGTGGATAATAAATATCTCAATTACTGGACATTTTCATGATATATGTATATCATATGTGTTTCAGCTACATGACAGCAGGTAACCAGAATAAAGAGACCTGTTGCAGGAAGAGGGGAAGCTGCTGTCTCATCTGCTGCTGCAGCAACGGATTTCCTGAAAACAAAGGGTGGCTCAGCAGCATCTGAAAGAGTCAGAACGTAAGAGCAGTATGGGCTTTAAAATCTGTCTGAGTGCAGAGGATATGTTTGTACAGATTATTTGGATATGTTAACAAAAAGTGAGGTGGAGAATTGTAGCCTGCTTCCAGGTCTCCTAACAGCAGCAAATGTGATTTTTCAGCCACAGATGCTTATGGAAACCTAAACAAATAACTACATGGTTGGGAAAAATGCCCAGTAGTTGCCTGGTGAATATAAAATAAATCATCTGATTGCCTATCATGTACTCCCTGCTGGTTTAAGTGTTTCTAAACCCCCATGAATTGTGTATGCGCCACCTGTGCAGCCAGGTCAGGGTTCTGACTAAGGCAGTTGAGAAGGCTGCTGACGTACGGCCCACACAGCAGGCTCTCCATCAGACCTGGACTGGCCATGATTTCCTCCAACAATGACTGCATGCCTGACACAAGAATGAGGAGGGTGAAGATAGAAAATGACAAAAAGCAAGAAAAAATCAGAAGAAGTGATGAGAAGTAATATCACAGTGTAATAATATTATTAAAATGATCAATCATATGATCAATAGACCTAAAACATGAACCAACAACCATGAAATTAATAGGTTTTGCTCAGTTTGCTCATCAATGATTTGGTAATTTTGTGTGTAATTTAGTGTATTGTAAGTTTTTGCCTGCAGTAATAGTGCACTGAGGATTTGGATCAGCTCTCGGCGTGGCGGTCAATTTTCTGAGAGGATCTGTGGCGTGACTGGAGAGGGGCGGTGTCTGATCTCTTTCTCCTTCAGGTTTCCCAGCTGTTGTAGTCATCACTGGGGGTATTCCTGTGTGCATCTAGAAGACAGAGCAGGGTTATGCACACAAGATTCGTTTTCCCAAATTTAAAAAGATAATTCAGGGAAACATTTTTGAAGCTATACCTGTGAAAGTTTGAGATTATGTTCCTGTGTTTTTGCTTCAGTCTTCTGAAGGCTGTCAAAATCATGAGTGAGGGTTTCAGGGTTGTCCTGTTCTGGCTGTGAACTGTTAACTGGTCTTTGTTCATTACAGATCACTTCCTCCATCATGTCAGGGTTCCTGACAAGCTCCAGCACCTGGAAACAGAAGCAAGAGCTTGAAGATATTCAACATATTGATGAAATGAGTCAAGGAGGAAGCAATCACGTTCACGTTGCAGTGACATTAAAAGTGATCTTTCCTAATGTACATGTTTAAAAAGATGTGTTGAAACTTTGGTGCGTTTATCCATGTATAGTATACTGTGAACACACCCTGCCATTCACGACACATCAAACTCATACACCCCTCTGTCTTCTAAACTACACCCACCTGCGTGATGACATCTGTGTTTTTAAGCATATCTCCCACTTCTGGGTTTGTCTCCAGCAGCTGCTGAATTTGGGGATTGGACAGAATGAGCTGTCTGGTTAGTTGGGGGCTAGAGGCTGAGAGGGTGGTTTCCACAAAGGGGCTGCCCAGCACACAGCGCATCATCTCTGGGTCAGCCAGCAGCTGCTTCTCCATCTGGCGTTGGAGTGCAGGGAAGAAGCCGGGCCCGCTGTTGGTTAGATCAAGACTGTCCAGAGCTTCCACTGCAGTAAAAAGATCAAAGCAAAAGAACAGGACATACACCGAAGAACTGAGTAGGATCTGCACCCCACAACATTAGTATAAGCCCATATATAAACGATAGAAAACATGAAGACTGGAAACACATGAAATGTAAACATGGTGTGAGGTGTAACAAAAGGCAGAGAATCATTGACGATGAAGCAAGTTTCTGTGTTCTGCAGATCCTACCCAGACAAAGGGGAGAGGTAGGAGACGGTGTGAGACTGTCATGGTCGTGGCCAAAAACATCTGTGAGCTCTGACTGAGCTGTTTCTGAAGCAGGGACACTGGTGGGAGCAGCAGATGAGTGCTGAGTCCTGAAAAGGATGGAGTGAACCTCAGTCCAGTTCTGCTGTAACTGTTCATGCGTGTACTGTATGTGTGTATACATCATTTCAGTGTAATACTAAAATACTTTTGCACATGCTGGATCAAACATGATCAAATGAAGCAAAAGCCAAACAAAACTGATCACTTCTAAAAAATTCAATTTAAGAGAATGCATAGAGCTTTTAGGACAGTGAGCTGACTGACCTGACTTATCTCTGTATATACAGTTGAGGCCAAAATTATTAGCCCCCTTATGAAATCACACAAAATCATGAATATTTCCATGGAAATGATCAT
>JAUBNQ010000028.1:14224595-14242404 GCA_032353495.1 Ctenopoma kingsleyae | reverse complement strand
AAGTTGGAGCTTATGTAAACATTCAGTTATCTTGTACATACTCACAGCACAAATAGCAAGGTGTGCAACAGTTAAGCAAAACTTGAAAAATCATTTCAGACTCAGGGTTCTGACTCACCTGGTCAGAGGTGGGTGCTGGAGCCAATGGATTTGCCTTCTTCCAGCCACTGGCCCTGAAATCTTCACTGTGGCGGAGAGTGAAGAGCATCTCTGCCACCTTCTGCACTCCTTCTTCCTCCACAAACACATCCTGACTGTTCTCCGCTATAAACTGTCCAGACTCACGGGGAAACAGACGTGTCTCCATTAGGGATGCTGTACGGGACAGAAATATAACTGAAGAACAGCATATATGGACAGCAGGCATGAATATATATAACTCCCCAGCAATGTATAGATCAATCTAAGGAAGCACATATAAAATAATTAAAACATAATGCTCCTTGATTCTTCTGGCACAAATACATTAGCATAAAATAAACCTACAGTAGACTAGTTTTTGGTCAAATCCATAAAGCCTTCAGAAGAATCTCCTATGAGCATGTGCGAGTGGCTGGAGGGGGGAGTGTGAATGTCACTGCCCTTTTCATACTGAAACACCAATATCCTACATACACCTCTGGGGAAGTGCCATTTAAAGATGATCTTCCTGCTTTATTAGATAATTCACAATGAAACGACATCGTCAAGGTGAGAGAGATGTAATGAGGCAAGAACTTTTTTTTAAAAGGTATGAATTTACAAAGTAACTCAGTGACAGTAATTCCGATGGTGCATTTAACCCAGTTACGGAGTACTTGTACTGTACTTGAGCACTCTCATTTTATGCTTCTTTCTACTTCTACTCCACCACACTTCATAGCAAAATATTGTACATGAGTGTATTTAGCTATAGTTACTAGTTAATTAATTAACCTTAAAGAGGGTATAAAATATAATGTATTGTTATATAGTAAATTAGAAATGCTTTCAGTTTCAACATTAACATGGTGTCAACAGACGAATCCATCAGTAATAATTATCTAAAGCTAAATAATAAATGAGTGCAATTTAGCCTGCACACTGGGTACTGTATCTTTTATAATTGTACACTTGTATACTAACTAAACGCTTTACATACCACATACTGAAACTCAATTGGAATGACATACCGTGGCTTACATATTTGTTTTGTTTAATTAAATAAATTAAAATAAAGAATTTGAATAGTTTTTCTTGGTCTTCACTCTTGCTTTGCCTGAGACATGGGTTCTGATTTCCAAGCTCACTTCTGCTGGGTTTTTAGGGATGGACTACCTACACTCTCATCTTGGGCAAGCACTTTAAGTAAAGTGCACAAACACAAAAGCCCTGCACAAACTAGCTATCTCTGACCAATCCTATTATTAAAACCAAGAAAAAAACACTAAATTATATCTTCCCTGTCTACCTCTACATGCTATGTGCCTGACATCTATCTCAAGTGTGTTAATGATGCCTTCTCTCTCAGGCAGATAAATGGGACACTGACGCACAAACAGTGTCCTACTGAATGAAATACATTTTCACTGCTCTTTCTGTGGTGAGTCACATGGTTTAGGCAACTCGCCAATGTGAAAGAAAAAATATGGTTTAATTATTTTCTGAAGAGATCGGTATTGTCCGTGTGTTAGTCAGTAACCCAGTTATCACCATTACGTTTCATTGATAAAGAGGACGAGCAAAGTGCATGTAGAAACTGAATGTAGTAGTGCTGTCCACAAACTGAACCAGTAACAGGCCTACTGACACGAAATAAGTTCATACCTTGAAACAACAATTCAGATAGTTTCGATACAAAACTCTTGGTGAGTGGAAACTTAGTTATTGATAAATACAAACCGATGCTTTACTTAACAGTATTTAAGTCAAGTACAGTACTTACCTTGCATGCCCCTTGATAAGTCGTGGCTCCACTACCTGGTTTCCAGTAGCTGACCAATCAAAGGCTCCGCTGTGGACTCATCACGGGCCGGTTGACCAATCAGAAGAAACCAGGAAGGGAAACCCGAAAACGACATCCGTTATGAAAACACAGAAATAATACTCCTTTATAAAAAAAATTACATCCTATATCTTATAACGAGCACAAGCGGTTTCCCAGGCGCCAAGAATCAGTTTCATTTATTAATTGATTCAGTCAATGGAATGAAAATTAACCAGCAATAATTTTAGTTATCGATTGATCGTTCGCGTTTCTTTTACACAAAAAAGTCACAGGCATAAGCTTCGCAAATTTTTACATTTGCTTCTTTGACAAATTGTAATAATTTGTGTATATTTGAAAAAGCAAAGTTTTTTTTTTTGCAGTTTTACCGTTCTATGATAGAATAATACTGTGTAACTGTTACTCCACACACAAATACCTAAAACTATTAAACCACTTTGCAAATCATTTCAGCAAATTAAGAAAGTTAAGAAACTAGATATTGATTTTGAGCCCCTCACCAAGATTAGACAAGTTGTGTGATGGAGGGACCATCACAGTTGACGTTCTATTTAAAGCATAGCTAAACAGCAATTTTCCCAAGGTGAAAAAAATGACATCATTAAATGTCCAAGGTGACGAAGTTTCTAGAACATACGTGGCCAAAACACAGCAATTTTGATAATTAGCTAATTGGAGCACCTTTCCACAAAAGAAGGCAAATATCTACCATCTTCAGCTCAGGCTGCAGAAATTTGTTTTTCAAATTAAACTCATTTGTACCCTTAATTTTAAATATCAAGTACAAAAGAGCAGCTGGACTGTCACATAAACACTGATGAATAACTTTTAGCTCAAATGGTATCAGTGCACAAAAACTGAAATAGCTGCACATATGTCAAATGAAAATAGAAACGCAATCTGGTTCATTAAAAAAGTGGCATCTTTATTCATTTTACAATTTGACAATGTGACATCTACAGCATGGAGGGCAAACAAGTGTAGGACACAGGAAATTGCAGGGACAAAATAGATAAGGTCAATATCAGTTGGGTCAAATCTCTAATGCCATAACAAAGTTATAGCTACATGTTTTTGTTTGTGAACTGTTAAATGATTCAGATTTACTTAATCACAGCTACCACAGATATTCTTACAAAATTAGTCACATTGTCCTGTATCTCGTGTGTACAAGAGTCCCAACTTAAACATCACAAAATCTTATCCTGAAGGGTAAAATTTCCCACATCTAAAACAAAATTTTCGATATGAAAAGAAACCTAGCTTACATTCTGCATGTTGAACAGACTGGTTATGTGGTACAACCGTGTGTGAAGCCCCACACACATGCTGACATGCACGCAGACACGCACACACTGGATATATTTAAACCAGACAGACATACACATACAAGTCATAAAAAACAAAATCAAAAAAATAAAGGTTATGTTTATTTCTGTCTGTCCGTCTGTCAGGAGAATGAAGAATATTTTGACCGATGTGTTAGAAAAAAGCAAAGTATCTGATAAACTAATGGACTACACTCTTAGAAATGCAGAACATCTACATTTTCTTTTATGCACAGGAATGTCTGACATTTATTTCATTAAAAAATACAAAAATAAAATTCAAAAAAGACACCCACAATCCAGAATAATAGTCTGAAGGGGATGTGTTGGACAGGGGCAGAAAGGTTGAGGGGAGGGGGCAATCTGAGTCTGCTTCAGAGTCTCCTGGGTCTACAGACAATGACCAGAGTACTGCTTCACACTGAAATAAAAAGAGTGGGAAAATAAATAAACACAGGAAGAAAAATGTGATTCACAACACACTGACACTGTAAATATATAGCTACACAACTGTGGCAGTACAAAAAGATGGGAAAAGAGCAAGAAAGACAGAAAGGAGAAGAAGAAGGGAGACTGAAGGTTAGCGAGGAAGAGGAGGAGGAAAAAAGAGAGGGGTGTGGTTAGTCCTTGTGTCCAAGCAGGTGCAGCACACTGAAGGGGAAGGAGAGGAAGGAAGAGGGAGGCAGGGTTAGTTACCATGGCAACACTACACTACTCAGGAGACAGTGGCGACAGGTCTGCAGCTGTATTAGCATTCGGACTAAGCTCGGACAGCATCAACAAGGAAGTCGTGTGTATTATACGTGCCTACTGGTTGCCAAGGGAGACAGAAGAGAAGGAGCCCATGCTATTTGGCAGACTGTGATTTGTTGTCGGTTGATCTAACTAAAAACAACAAAATCACTAGTCTTCCACACAGCAGCAGCCAGGGGAAGAATCAATCCACTCCCAGCTTCACAGTGAAACGGCTTAGATGGTAAATAGACATTGTTGAATTTTTTTGCTCTACCAATCATAACCATAGGAAAATGTGAGTGCGTCAATCACACCGATTTTTTTTTTAAGTTACACAATATATCCAACTATTCAGTTTGCCTACTCCTTCACAGCCATTTCATGTAAAAGGAAGGTTTGTTGCAACTAGTTGCAGGTTGCATGGGAAAGAAAGGAAGGGGTTAGTGGAGAAAAGACAGCAGGCAACAGAAATGCATAACCCAGTGAAAAGTATGTTAACTAGCATTAAAATTCAATTACAGAAAAACATTTATGCATTTACAATCGTAATAAAAATCTATCTTGAGCTACCCTTACAGCGATCAGTGGATTGTAATAAAGCACCTTTTAACTATATCTAGTTACCTTAGATTGAATCTGTTCATAAAACACACTTTCTAAGAAAGGCTGTGTCAAACTTTTTAGTAAGCACTCTCACAGATGTGAGTTCAGGCCACCTTAAGAGGACACAACAATTTCAAAGAGGGTTTAATTCTAAGAAGACAAGCAAGTAGGCTTGATCAGTACAATTTGATGGGACCTAGATTGCTGAAGCTATAATTTCTACAGCTAACGGGACAGAAGTCAGTATAACAATGAGGCTGTATCAGAACTTGCCTGTTCTGTAGAAGGTACTGAGCGTTCTGGATCTGATCCTGGGTACCAGTTATAGTGATGATTCTGTCCTCAGAACCTTCCAGAGGCTCATCGATCTTGATGGAGGCTCCAGACTCGTGGCGGATCTGTTTGATGCGCTGGCCTCCCTTACCAATGATTGAACCAGCCAGCTGTCAGTAGGGTGCAGAGAGAGTGAATAAATGAAAGGGGTAGAAAGATAAATATTTAAGGTACTGCATGTGAACATATATGCCTAGCGTAGAAAAATATGTAAGACAAAGAGAATTTGAATTCCCTAAATAAAGCATGACTGACATGCTTTATTTCGGGGAAAAAAGGATCCAAACATTTAAAGTGTTGATGTGTACAACTTGAAAAGAAAAATAATTACATTACATTATTATTTTTTATTTTACTGAAAGACTACTATGTTGATTTTTGGTGTGGGGAACAAAATTATTTATGGGTCCATAAAACTGGAATGCTGTAGCAGTCATGACACATGCAGGCATGCTTAGATGTCATTTATATAAGGATAATGATAAAGCACAGATGACATGTCACACATGGCTATGTAGGGATTCTGACTAAAGTGGTGAAGAAAAGGACTGTCTTTGGTGAGATTTTCTTTTGGTTTTATGTTATGTTGCTGTCATCTACTCACATCTTTAGGAATTGTCACTTGTGTGGTGATGACAGGGCCACCCAAATCACTGTAGGAGCCACGTCCACCTGCAAGAGGGAGGGAACCAATACAGAGAGCAGGAGGAAAAACAGGGCAAAAACAGAGGGTCAGTTTGTAGAGCATCAAAAAACTATACTTGGCCGCCAACATAGTCACACATGGTTCTGCATTTTTTTTCTAAATCGTTCTCATCAACTGAAATTTTGAGACTACTCACCTGACTGGTAGCTATCCCAGGAGGAACTGTTGTCTGACATGTAAGAAAACATGAATGAACACTGACTCAGTCACAGTTATTTCTGTGACATTAGTGAATATTTAAACCAGCCATTATGTAGTAAACCCAAAACATTAGAAGAAACTATCTCCACATATTAGCTTCATTATTTGTTGTAAACAGATGTGTGAGGTAAATGATCATTTCAGTAAAGGAACAGTATTGTTGAAAACCAAGGGTTAGAACTTACCATATCCTCCTCCACTCTATAAAAAACAAAAACAAAAATGGGTTAGATACGGAACAGCCGATTCCTTTAATCTTTCTACACATCCCAGAAGAATGGGCAGAGAGCTGTACTTACAAATGTATGGATGATGCAGCAGCCTAGTCCATGGAGTAGACTCAACTAAAAGCCACCCAGTTTTCATCCATAAACCAGACTCCTCCTCCTCCTCCTTCCCACCCTCCTTCCCATCTCTCCTTGCATCTCCATCAGCCCCCATTTTCACCTGCTATTCAGCTGCTGCTGTCACCAGGGCAACAAGCAATTCAAAAAGCTGTTGCTGAGCAACGGCAGGCAGTATCCTGCCAGCTCTCAGAGAGGGAGAGAGAGACCTTCCAGTCTGTCAACAAAGCGTTATTATTGCCTAGCAACCATCCACAGCACCCCCACCCTCCCCACCCCCAGCATCCTCCTCCTCTTTGCAGGAAAAACAGGCTGGCCGTGAAAAGTACACAGTAAGAGGGCAATTATAGCTTATTATTATGGGGTGTCTCTGGCTGTGGTGATTACGGTCATTTGGTAGGATGGCTTATACCATGCCAAAACTAGCTTAGATGCATGGCCAGGGCTCCAATGAATGTGGCTCACATGCATGTGGCATAAGGGACCAGTTATGTTTGTGTAGTCAATAAAACACTATTAGCATGACAACACAGTGCACAATCACAGCATATTGTCTAGTGCTAGGACCAACCGGTAGGCAGCATGAGGACACTGGCGCCCAATAAGATGCTAGTATCAGAGATGAATGCATTTAGTAAAGGGTCACTAACCATGTTATCACTATAGCGATCCGGTCTGCCTCTTCTGTCACTGGTGACGAAAGAGCGCCATTGAGGAAGGAAGATGGGTGGAGGGGCAGAGAGGTAGAGAGAGAGACAGAGATGTGGGGGTGGGTGGGAAGAAATAGAAAATGTTTAGGAAAAAAAATCTTGACAACATTCCAAAGTAAATTTCTGGTCTAGGTCAAACTGCACACACACGCTGAGCAAGATTACAGTATAAACACATTTCCTCTCAGCCATCTTCCCACACAGTAACAGGAACAGCTCTGACAGTGTTATGGTGAGAGGAGTGACAGGTGGTGGTGATGATGATCAGAGCCAAGGGCTGTTGCTTTTTCCCCCAAAACCGAGTTCAAATAAAGGAATTAGCTGTAGAAATGAAGATTTACTCTTGCTTTTCATGAAGAACATACAAGAGCGTGTCAACATCTTGTCAAACTACAGCCTGAACATAATACTTGTTGCTTTTGCTTGACAGTGTTACAAGGTTACAATTCACAAGGATATCCTGGCATTTCTCTACAAACCATGTCTGCCATATTTATATCATTTCTATTCAGATTTTCCAGATGTGGGCTAAACCGAGGCCTGGTCATGACATCAATCTGGTTTTGGGGAGTACAGGGATTCCCTAACAGACAAACTAACATACCATAAACCATCCAGTTTTAAAAAGCTGCAAAAAATACAGCTGCTATTCATTGTAAATGAGACCTAGTTATACACCACACCACCACAAATACCTCCTAACAACCCCAGTAAGGTTGAGAGAAAGGGAATGTTGGGAGGGAATAGCAAATTAAATTAGTTATTAATAAAGGAAAGAGGTTGTTATACACCATTATTATAGTTCCCAACAAAGAAGTATGAACAGGTGAATGCAGATTGGGGTAAGCGACTTGCGGAGGCTAGGATACTACAGGCAAACAGACAGTAGAACAAAGGATGATTGTAAGGCAGCAGTTAGTATTAAGGATGATGATAGGAGAACAAAGTTTACAGTGTTATTTTCTCATGAACTATGAGAATATGTTAACAACCACCAAAAACAGTAACATTTAACTAGCAAGCCAGGGATAAATGTGTCATGTAGGGATACCTCAACACAACTTTGCTGCAAAAGTGATATAAAATGAGAGGATGTTAAAGTATCCTGGTCATGCCAAGTTATGAGGTTTAGGCAAAGATTTGGAGACAGAAACTTACTTTGACCTGTCATCTGAGCCGCGGTACGAGTCATAGTAACGATCATCTCTGTGGGCAAGATGGAGATGGGAAAAAGACACACAAACACACCCACACAAACACTGATGAGCACATAAAATCAATGGAATGATAACTATGAATATACATGTTTTCAATAGGGTGCGGAGTGTGAAACTGGACACTGGTGACTTAGTTTGTCCTATGAATTAAACAGTAAAGCAAGCCTTGTGAATCTTTATGCACCTGAATGAAAAACAAGCACCTGAAGAGGGCTTAAGATTTGTATATGCAGATGTAGCAGTAAACAAGGCATGTTTTAGATGAGAAAGTCTAGCTCTGAACAGAATTTTTACATCCAAAAAAAATCAAACACTTAAAACTGTAGAGGGCAACCAGGCTCGCACTCTGAGTGTGATCATGTAATCACATAGTACTATAATGTTCAGCAAAACAAAGAATGGTAACAATATTAATCTGTTCAAGTACATGCCCATTGCAATGTAAGAAAATTAAACACAAACTCATTAATTGGTGACAGGACTTACATTTGTGCATGAGTAACAGAAAAACAGTAGAGCAACAAAAAAAAAAAAGAGCGGGCTATGCATCATTTCTGTTCATCTCTTACCCTCCTCTGTGTGGGTGTCCCATGGGCATGTTGCGTCCACGGCCACTCCCCCTGCCAACCCTACTTGGGTGGGGTGGAGGTGGCCCTCGGCGGGGACTCATCTCATCGTAATCTCGGCGAGAGGGAGGCATGGGTCCCCGTCCCCCTCTGCTGGAGGGCATTCGATCAAACCCGCGGTCTCCACCACTAGATCTGCCCCCGCGCATGGGGAAACCACCCATAAGCCTGCGGCTGCCCCCCCTCTCTTCGAACATCATTGTGAAGCCGCCATACTCATATGTTTCATCATAGAAGTTAGGGTCGTATGGCTGTGCACGGCCCTTTATGGGAGCCTAAAAACGACGACAGAAGATACAGTATTTTGCAATCTAGATTGTAATTTTCTTCACAATTTTGAAATGTAATATAGAGTACAGCCAGGCCTGAAAGAGCCAGTTTAACTTAACAAATCAGCATTGCCGCATATTAGGGCAGACAGAGACAGACAGCAGTATTGTGGTGAAGCCTGCTTCTCCACTCCGGCATTTGACTGAAGAGTGACAAGTTTGTTGATAGTATGGATCTGCTGTATTAATGCTCTTTGAAGTAATGTGCACCCAGTAACAACAATACAATAAAATGTTATCCTCATTCAGACAGGACAATTAAGATATCTCTAACAAAATTTTAAATCAACTGCAGCGTGACATGCAGTTGACATTTTTGTTTTCCCACTTCAGTGTATTAACATGTAAAATTTCCAACTTCATCAACAATCAGAAAGTAAGAATGAGACTGGCAAATGCAGAAGATTCTTACTTCAGAGATGAGTTCCAGCATAGTCTTGATACATTCCACCACCCTCTCAGTTTTACCACCAACCAGCACCACCCGGTCTGTTGACTGAGGACAACACTCCTGAAACAGCTTGATGCTGGTCTTTGTGTTCTGGAGACACAGACGCAGGACCACATGAGCAAACACAGAAAAGGAGAAAGCTACTACATTATGAAGAAGCCGATTTTACTATAGTAAAAATAAATTCCACGCATTTCACAAGTCAAATCACAATTTACAATGTTCCAGAACACTGAGCCAAAAAAAAATATAACAGTGAAGTAATCAATTCAACAGCAAACAAAATTATTACCATAAAAAAAATGATAACTTGTCTCGATACTTCAAGCTAGTATGTGTATTTTGTCAGAAATGACTGGCAGTGCAAAAGGGACATGAGAATGAATGCTGTAAAGTACTCAAATATTCCAAAACTGTTAGAAATACTGATTCAAATCTCATGCATCGACATACCTCCCGGAGTTCCTTGATCTTGGCTCCCTTCACCCCGATGATAGAGCCAGCCAGGCTTTGGTGGATCAGCAGACGCAGCTCACAGTCAAAATCCATACCATTGTACTGCTGGTACTGAGGGAGGCATTTAGCATGTTAATAGTATGATACAATGTATTTTGTTCTCTGAAAGAGTCTTTGTTAATTTTAATCACAGACAATAACATTTTTTCCACCAAGATGTGGCTATATGGCACAAGTGTTATAAAACAGAGTGTAGACAGCTAGACTGGTTCTGAACCAGTTAAGTCTAACCTATCCAAACCACTTAGAAGTGAAAACAGAGATAAAACTGCAAAGCAACATACACATAAAACCAATGCAAGCACAGTAACTTTCATTTGCACTAAAATGCATCTCTGCACGACCATGACATTTACAACTATTAACATTCTCCCTTGTTTTCGCTTCCTAATAACTGGCTTAGTTCAACTTGTCCAACGTGAGGAAGAGAAAGAAAATAAGTTCAAAATATCTGCACCTCTTCCAGTGTTGGGATAATCTTGAGCAGGATTTCTCCAACTGTCTCGATGTCGGCGCTGATGCTCAGGATGCTTCATATTTCACCCACCAATGACAAGGCAGAGCAGTCACACAGAAAGGGTGGGGTTGAGGGTGCCAGCATGGCATCCCAGGAGGAAGGGAACAACATTTCAGATCAGAGAATTCATGACATCCCATTCTTTTGCAACAGAAAAAAACAGCCACATCCCATTTAACGAACTTTCTATTAAGACTAACAATTAAAAAAACCTTTAAGGTCCAGTGTTTTATGAATTTTACATGCTAGACTACTGATAGTTCAACAATGTAACTGGCAAGAAGCTGGTACCCAGTGCAATGAGAAGAAAACAGTCTTTTGTCCAGAGAAAGTAAGAAAAGGGACAAATAAAAGGGGACCCAAACAAAAGTGACTGCATTTGGTGACCAGGGGCAAGACGGGCAGGGTGAAGTCTGAGAGGACTGGCAGAAAGAAGCACCAATAGTGCCAGATAGAACTCTAAAGTCCTAAAGCGTAGTTTGGTGGATGCACACCACAAAGACATTGACTACAAAGAGCTCCAATAAGTTGCCCAACACAGGTTTAAATGTGCAGGGAAGACAAAAAGAATCCTCTCCCCTATTTTTATTATTTGCAAATCATCATACATTTAAAAACAATGTGGCATGAGCTGTGGTGTTTAATTTTTGTTAAAATTTTTGTTGTCTGCACCCACCTAGTGACATAAAATAAACAATAAATTTACTGATTAAGAGAAATTAAGTTGTTTGTACATGTAAGCGGAATGGCAGAGAGCTGAGTTAAAAGGTAGAAGGCAGATATGAGTGGGACAAAGAGAGGTAATCTATACTTTCAATAGCTCCAACAGTCAATGAAGTTCAGATGAAGCAGAAGACAAGAAATGAGAACACAGAAAAATATCTGAATCCTAGCTTTCCCTTTGCATTTCAGATTGGATATAAGCAAATAAGTTTGGATTGACAATCTAAGAATATCAATAAAATGAGGGCATCACAAGGAAAGAATGGGATGGTGCGAGAAGCAGGTGAGCTTATGAAACTAACAAAAAACAAGAACACCAGTATATCCACTCTGAGGGGAGGGGAGTGAAAATGCTGAAGATAAAGAAGATAACCACCAATGAACAGAAAAAAATAAACAAAACCACAAACATATTGCACAGATTATAGCAAAGATTTAAAAAGACAGTGGCAGACTGTTGGAAGAACCCTGACAAGACCAGCCTAAGTTTCAATGTTGGCATGACTTTAAAAATGGCATATAAAAAAAGAGATGCTAACATGGCTTCTACAGTTTTAATAGGCTGATTTGGACATGAATGCATTTATGCATTTTGACTCAGGCTAAAATACTGTGAGAACAGGTAGGTTAAAGTACAGTGACAGAGGCAGGACTATTTATTATTCATCTCTTCTTGTTTGTTTGACCTGTAGTCTGGCAGTGAGAGGGAGGAGCTTAGGGACATACCGCTCAGGCCCACTGCTGTCTGGGACTGACACACTGGCATTGTACTGGGCGTGGCATGGACAGGGGCCAGGGCCATTCGAACACAGATGTCAATCAAGTAAGGCGCCCATTTAGGGACAGGGCACGATTATGGGCAGGGCCAACCAGGGTGTCAGGTGGGCGGGCGCAGGAGGGGCCATCCAGAACATGGGCAACAGAGGAGGAAGTGGGCAAAAAAGTCAACAGTAAAATAATAAACAAGGGAGAGGGAAGAGGAATACATTTTTAATATACAGGCTCTACACTGTTCAAATGTGACTTTAATTTGATTCTCTCAGAGATTGGTTTGTCAAAGAGAGAAAAGGAGAAAAGGTGACACTAGAAAATGGGTAATGGCATATCAAGAACATGAAGAGTTCAATGTTGGGGAATAGACCAGAGACAGTGAGAAAGAGGGGGACAACAAATTTGGAGGGCTAGAGAAAGAGGCAATGACACTGAATGAATTAACAATTGGATTGGTTGCCTTAACACTTATAAAAAACTGATGGCTCTGCAGGTGATCTCATGAACACCACACTGTGGCCATAAATTTAAATTAACAAGAGCATCAGCGTAGCCACAATGGCACTGTTACAATAAATTACCATCATGGAGAAACAAATGGACATTAAATTAGACTTTTGTGCCTAGGGCCAGTTTAGCTGAGGCAATCATATGATGTACATGGTAAGAGAAAGGGGATAAAACCAAACCCAAAGGGTTTGTTAGAAGATCTCATGAACAGAAGTAATATCAGCACAGACATAAACTAAGCACTCCCCTTGTTTACACAGTAGAAAAAATACCAAAATAAATGCGTAATCAGTTATCGTGGAATATTGTTCTCATATAGAGGAGGTTGGGTAATTTTAAGAGAGGGAAAATAAAGAATACAAAATAAAAACTGTCAACACAATAAATATTCAGGGTGAATAGAATAGATATACTCACGTCTGTACGGAGGGCTTTGATGTTTTTCCCACCCTTCCCAATTACAGCTCCTGCATTCTGAGAACACAGAGAATACTTAAGAGAACAGAAAACATAAATAAATGAGAAAATGTGAACTATGAAACTGCTATTAACAGATTAAGTGTCAGATTGTATTATATTTTATGTTAGGAAAAGCACAAAAACTGTATGAATACAAACAACAAAGACTTGCAATTAATTATTCAAAAAGGCAGACATGTGTGCATAGCAACAAAAAAGAAAAAAACCCAGAATACCAGAAAATACAGAGGGAGTACAATAAATTGACAGTCTTACTGGAGGGGTGCACAAAAGAAAGAGAAATACAAATAATCACACAAGGGTTCAACATGAAACGTGAAATGAAAGGGAAGCTGATTTACTTTGCTCTGCAGGAGGATGCGAAGCTCAACCATCTCATCTGAGTTCCTGGAGCGCTTGAATGATTTCTGCTCATCTGCATCCTCAGCAGGGCGCTTACCTGGCATAAGAAGATAAAAAACACACTGAGAAACTGGCATACTCAGCCTACCACAATATAAAACTAAATAATTTAAATGTTACGGTATGAAGTGAAGCACAGAATAATAAGAGTTATATTTTTAAATTCTGTTTCCATGTGTTAAGCTGTGTGGAAAACTGAAAAACTGGTAAAGAATTATTTTCTGTGAAAACACAAACTCCTTTTACAAAAACCAGTGAAAATATGTCTTAGGTTTCTAACTGCTGTATGCATATCAGATACACCAACCTGAAATGAATACTAAGTGACATATTTTAAAAATGGATAGCACTAATTTCCAAAATCCACACTGTAAATACCTACAATAACAAGCCAATGACATTCTTTCATTAGATATAACACAGACATTGCAGAAAACGAGCAGATCTGTATTTTATACCATTAGTTTCTGTGTTGCTGAATGAAGTCTCTTCTTGCTGTTCAATTTCTGTGTCCATGGTCTTCTGGCGGTGGTAGATTTGTGGTAGGCACCTCGGTTGTTGTAACAGTCAGCAGCAACACAAAGAGAGAAGCAGAAAGCTGGCTCCTGTGAGCTGTGGTCGTCTGTCAGCATTGTAAGAGCGAAAAAACTAATGAGACATTTCAGGTTATGTGCTAGAGATCCGGTTATTCAAGTAGCCGGGTTGAAAAACTGGCAGAGCAGCGGCACTCACCGATATTTATTATAGGGACAAGGGCGTGTTGATAGGCGGTACTAAATAAGCAAGAACCAAACAGCTGCTGCAACCTGTCGGGGAGGGACAGGATAGTTGAAATACTGAAATGTAATGTGAAAAAGCTCAGTGATGGCTTGAAACGCATACATTCAGATCACTACTTATTTTATATGTTAGTGATTTATCGGTGATTAATCTTTAACAGTAAAGATCAGCCGGGCCTGTGAACATCCATCCACCGAGCATTAAAAAGCATAACTATTATAGGCGACACATTTATAATTCTAACATTATCAGATATCATACTTTAACATTAAAAGGACTGGGTGGACAGATAGGAATTCTACAGTCTTACGGAAGTGTGTGGCAATTTAAAAAAATGAGTCAGTTAATTAGTCAGTGATGAACGAATAATACTAGCGATACCAAACCCCGATATAATGCTAAAACACAAACGCTATATTACACCTATCTTATCAAAGAAACAACGCACCGATTTACCTTAAAAATATACATTTTAAAAGTGACGTAAATTATTTATGTACATGATGAAGTGGACTGGGAACCCAGCGACCACTGGGGAAGCTAGTTAAGTAATTAGTTAATTGCGGTTACAGTTAGCTACCAGGCTAACCAGCTAGTTAGCTAACCAGCTAGTTAGCCTGGGCGTGTTAGCTTTTATGTGTAGCTGGGTTTGAATTCGATGTTTTCATAAAATTGTACTTGTTTTAAATCTACTACTAGCTTCATACGATGCATGGAATCGCGATATGTCACTAATCCAACGTGAGTGTATTAATAATACATCACAAATTCGTCAATACAAAGGCCACTTCGAGCTAACGGCTAGCTAGCTACTTTCGCCATGATTTCGGTTGAGATGAGTTAGCCAGGTCAGCTAATTAGGCCGCGTTGCACCAAACACAAAATAAACAACACTGTGATTACTAAAGACGTTTTTCGTTTTATAAAAAATGTACCCGTAAACCGCATTAGGCACAATGTAATATATGTAAAGTAAAACATCGTCAAACCACTAACCTGCTGTGCAACACCTCGCTCACCCCTTCCTTCTCTACCGAACCTGGAAATGTACGTGTTGAGCTGAAGCGACCTGATTGGCTGAGCAGAAAACAAATCATGCAGGCGAGAGTCACCATTGGCTACAGCAGACGCCAAACACAAAAGTGGAGGCGTTTCCAGCGCGATGCGGTACGCCTTACTTCCGTATACAGTTTGAGCCGTACTTTACTATCTGTTCAAGTTATTGCTTTTTTAAGGTAAGATCTACTGGGCTAATCCTAGTTTGTGCCTTTATAAGAACACGAAGAGGGGTTATTGTGTGGTTTAAGACATGATAATGTATAAGAGCTTCCGTAGTTGTTTTGTACGGACCGAAAGCTAATAGCATCAACATTGTTGAGTACATTGGTCTTATCAGCTTTGGCGCCTTGGCTACTTTCCACAACACTTCAAGACACTGCCTCCTTGCTTGTCAGGTAACAATAATAAACACACTTCTTGAGCATTGTTAACATTTTAAAGTTTTTATAACTCTGCCTGCTTCTCCTCGTCATGGTATCCATACTTAACTACTTGGAAATCACACAAAAAACAAGAACACCATGCTATGCTATCATTTAAAATAAAAGTTACTGTAGCATTTGAACCACTTCTTTTATAGTAAACTTGCAAGTACATTTTGGCAATAAAATGTCCATTATACAACCTTTTAAAATCAGTTTTATGAAAATAATGGTACATTTTATTTGTAGATGAGAAATATTGAGTCTGAAATTAAAATCTTAAACGTGTTATTTAGAGTAGATTTATTACTGATAAGTGCAATTAAATGTGAATAATAAAATTTAGTGATCAACTATAAGCTTCAATGTAACCTCCCACTATGAGCTAAAGTTATATGCCTGTATATGCATATATTAGCAGAGTGGTCTAAGATAAACACGCAAAGAGGATGGCTCCTGAAATCCAGGCAGTGGTACGAACCACCCAAACCTGGCTGCGGTCTTCCTGGTATGTCCAGGTTCCCTTTGCTTGGCTTGAAGCCTGTGTGGAGTGGCTACAGAACGAGACAGGAGGAGTAGGCCATCTATCACAGCAGCAAATCAACCAACAGGTAGGCATGATGTCTGACTACTTAACTGTGCAACCGAATGGAAATAGATCATACCAAATATTGACAAATAATATTAAGCCAAAGTCCATTTAATAGTCTTTTTGTGGAGCATTCCTCCTCATGGTCTTCTTCTGCATCATGTCATGGAGACAGCTAAGTTATTAGTGGATGAGTTAATTATGGGTCACATGATAGCAGCTGGTTGTGGAGCAGGATAAGGTTTATGGGCAGGTTTTACCTGCTTCTGTTCAAAGCAGGTCTCTTGCATTTGCTGTGCCATGTGCCCACTCCCCACTGACTCCTAATGACCTTTGACCCATCTGAGTCAATGCTGTGACTGGTTTTGCTTTGGTCTTCACAGACAGTTGAAGTTCTAAAGTTCTTGTAGTTTAAAGATTTTCTCTGTTAATCTCAAAATATGTTGTGCACACTCAGTAGACAAATATTGTCAAAAGCTACACAAATACCCACAATCTTACTGAATGCTGGAGCAAACAAACAACAAAAGCCCAAGATAATTTACATCTCATGCTTCTGTCAGCTGAGAGCAATAAGATCATGCTACAGCGGGTAATGATCAGCAAAAGTGGGTGATTGCGGAGTGGAAGGACACCTCCTGGTTTCTTTTGCAACATGCTGTTAGCAGGGCAAAATTTTTGTGTAAACAGCATGGATTCATTCTGCCGGGTGTCAGCTGTACCAGCTGGTGGTGGTGTCATGTGGGGTATGTTTTCCTGCATTGGTGCATCATTTGTACGCCACAGTGTACCTATATATTGTTGCTGAACAGCTGTGTTTCTCCATGGCTAGTCTCCAACTCTTTTTTTTTTCAAATAGATGATGATATTTAATTTTTCAAAGCACATATCATCTTCTCATGGTTGCAGGACACTGATATGAGTTAGTTTAAAGAGGCCCACATGGTCATTAGGTCTGAATAATATAGAGAAGCATGTTCATAACATGAGTAAGAGATCAAAATCTGATGGGACTCTATGACACTACTGAGTCATTGTATCTCCAAATCACTGACATTTCTGTTTTTTGAATCATTCCTTTGAATAATTCAGACTTTCTTAGTTACAGAATTTTACTGTATCATAATTTGATTCATACCGTGGAAGTGAACTAATTATTTGTCATTCCACAGATGTGAATGCAGATCATGACATGTCATAAAATAGATCTTGCTGTAGCAAATAAACATTCTGTGAATGACCGTAGCCTGTGTTTCGTTGCATGACATGAAATTTTAGGCGCTGGATCAATGGCTGTTGACAGACCTGAGAGACCTGGACTATCCTGTTCTCCCTGAAGGACTCGCTCAAGTCCAGAAGACTGAACTAAGCGGCACCTTCTGTGTTCAGGTATTGTCTTGTTGATCATATACTGTACAGTGGAACCTTGGATTGCGAGTAACTTGGTCTACGAGTGTTTTGCAAGACGAGCAAGAAATTTTAATACATTTT
>JAUBNQ010000028.1:14205993-14222062 GCA_032353495.1 Ctenopoma kingsleyae | reverse complement strand
GAATATAAGGCGCACTGTTGATTTTTGAGAAAAATATAGGCTTTTAAATGCGCCTTATGGTCCGAAAAATACGGTATATGTATTGCAGTATTACAGTAGCTGCAGTTCAGGTGAAATGCATAGAACTGTTTTGATGTCAGTTTTATATTGTTTTTCTATCAAAACTGTTTAGACAAACAGGTTTATGTCAGCAATAATGAAATTATAAATATATATTAATTTTGCAGTCATTTCCCTGCTAAGCTGCTCCTGGTCAAACACAATGTCTCTGTTGCACAGGTGACAGATGGAGTCCAGAACTTGGAGGCCATGGAGTATCAGCCTATCCCTGCACTCAGCACAGCACTCAGGTTAAGGATTAATTCATAAAACTCACGACTGCATTCTGAGGCCTTTTTGCTTGAAAACCAAGGCCATGCTAACATTTATTTAAAACTTTAATCTTTTCAGCAACTAAGCTCCTAGTTTTATATTATCACCTGTGTTTTGCTGCTAGTTTCTGGGATTTTTCTGATTTTCTGTCAGTTACATATTTTCATAAGTGCTATATACTCTCCCAGGCCTGGTGCAAAGTTGCAGTTGCAAGGACAGATGGTTTGCAGACTCGGGATGCTGCTGTTGGGGCCATCCAATGTCAGAGTCCTTGGTGGTGAAGTGGAAGACCTGGTGGACAGAAACCAGCAGGTAAACTTTACTTTATTTGACAGGGACATCACACATTAATAAACACCACTGTAAAAATATAAAACTGAACTTGGAGTAGAACAGGGTATTATAGCTAAGTATATTTATATTTGTACACTACTCTTACAGGGCAGGGTGCTGTGTCGGACACTGGGACTTCCAGAAGAGCAGCAGCAGCATGAAGGAGAGGAGGCTCATCTAGCACTACAACAAGGTATACTCATAAGAGCTTGAGTTACAAATGTTAATAAGGTTGCATGAATTTTGCATGTACGCAACAGTAGTATGTAGTACCTGAATATGTATCACACGCATGGTCAAATTCAAGCACTAAAGCACTAATGCTAGCAATATACATAATCTGTGCAGTTAGGTAAGAAGATGAAAAGAAGTTCTCTGCTGGGTTTCAGGCTCCTTTATCAGGTTGCTTTCATCACCCAGGTCACATTTGTAACTTTGTTTGTTTAATGTTGGTATAATGTAATTGACAGAGTTGACATAGAACAAGGATAGACAAGCCTGGTCCTACAGAACCGCAGCCCTGCTTGTTTTCCAACCATCCCTGCACTTACAGCTGTTAATCAACAGCTGGAACTGTTGATTACCTGGATCAGGTGTGTTCAGCCAATCAGAATCTCTAAGTGCAGGGATGGTTGGAAAACAAGCAGGGCTGTGGCTCTCTAGGACCGGACTTGCCTACCCCTGACATAGAACAACCAATCTTATAACTGAAAACATGATACACAGTAGCTCATTGTTTTTTTTTTAGGTAATCAGGAACTGGTGGCCCAGGATTTGGTGGAAAGGGTTCAGTTTGGGCCAGTTCAAGACAGTGGCTACAGGACACTTAGTGAAACCTCCACTCAGTCCTCGAGAAGCTCCTCTGTCAGAAGCCTTGTATCAGCAGCCTCATCCAGGTGGGTGGTTAACAATGTGATGTCTTGACATTTTCATGCTGAATCGCCTCAGTTTTCACCGTTGGGCAAATATACCTTGACATTTTGAATTTTAGCATAATGTTTGCCTTCAGAAAAAATGTGAGCATTTATCTTCAACTACTAGAAGCTTTTAGCACTTTAATTCTACAGCTTTGTGAACAAAAATGTTTTAACAAACATTACAGGAGAATGTAGTACTGCACTCTAGTACATTTAGTACACGTCTATCCAAGTCTAAGTAATTTGATAAGGATAAATGCAGTTTACTAACAGTGCAGTGCTATGAAAAAGTATTTGCCACCATCCTGATTATTTTTTGCATATTTGTCACACTTAAATGATTAAGATCATCATATTACATAAATATAATTTTATATCTTAAGATAGGTTTTTAAATGACGATTGGCCGGGATGATAGCTCAGTGGATTGATCAGTCATATCCAAACCCGAGGGTGAGCGGTTCAATTCTCAGTGCCTGCAGGCTACATGTTGAGGTGTCCTTGGACAAGACACCGAAATCCCGTCTGCCTATATGTACTATCTAGCAGCTGTCCGACAGCAATTTCCCTAAGTGGATCAATAAAGTATCAGTTATTATTATTACTTAATTTATTAATGGAAAAAAGCTGTCCAAACCTGTCTGCCATATGTTAAAAATGTATTGCTCATTAAGCATAATTAGTGGTTGTGCCACCCTTAGTGGCAACAACTGCCATCAAGCGTTTGCAATAACTGGCAATGAGTCTTTTTCATCACTGTGGAGGAATTGTGGCCAACTCTTCTTAGCAGAGCTGTTTAAATTCAGCCTCATTGGATGATTTTCAAACATGAATGTCCTGTTTAAGATCATGCCACAGAATCTCAGTCGAATTTAAGTCCGGTCTTTGACTTAACACTTTCATGTTTTTTAGCAATTCAGAGGTGGACTTGCTAGTGTGTTTTGGATCATTGTCCTGCTGCATAACACACGTGTGCTTGAGGTCGCGAACTGATGCTCGGACATTACCTTCAGAATTTTCTGGTAGAGCATAGAATTTATAGTTCCATCAATTATGGCAAGTCGTCCGGATAGATCGTGAAGCTGCAAAGCAGCCCCAGACTATCACACTACCACCACCATGTTTATTGGTATGATGTTCTTTTTATGAAATGTTTTGTTAGTTTTACACCAGATGTAAAGGAAAGCACACCTTCCCAAAAGTTTAACCCTTGTCTCATCAGTCCACAGAATATTTGCCCAGAAGTCTTGAGCATCATCAAGATGTTTTTTGGCAAATGTGAGACTAGTCTTTCGGTTCTTTTTGGTCAACAGTGGTTTTTGCCTTGGAACTCTCCCATGGACACCATTTTTGAACAGTCTCTTTCTTATTGTTGAATTATCAACACTGACCTTAACTGAGGCAAGTGAGGCCTGTAGATTTTTAGATGTTGTTCTGGATTCTTTTATGACCCCCTGAATGAGTCACCATTGTACTCTTGGAGTCATTTTGGTAATGGCTTTCACCTTGGTTTGTTGGAGTCCCAAAGTCTTTTCAGACTGATACATATCAATTGCTTTGTTTCTTTTTGGATTGCCGGACGATGTGTTGTGCTTTAAGATCTTTTAGCATGCTTCACTTTGTCAGACAGCTTTTATTTATGTGATTTCTTGGTTCGACAAATCTAGCAGTCATTAGGCTTGGGTGTGGCAAGTGAAATTGAAGTGAGCTTTCCATAAAATTTGGTCAATCACAGTTCATTCAACATTCACATAGGACCAGGCAGGTTTGGACAGCTTTTTTCCCTTAGTAGCACTGTATGGTATTATGAATTAACCAACATCAGGCTGCAATGAAGGATAAGACAAAGTAAAATACTACTGTATATGACAAAACAATAATAGTTTCCTTGTTTCTAGCTTTAAGGTTTTTACTTTTTTTCAAAAGGTTTATTAAAAATACATTTGAATCTCCTTATTTGCCATTACCTCTAGAACATTGAGCCAGTTAACTCTGTTACAAACACTAGATGATTTAAAAACTATATGCTGTCTTTCAGAAGTGAAGCTTCCACCCGGTCTTACTCGAGTGTTTTCACCCAGAACAGCAGAGTTGGTTCAGTCCAAGGTCATTACCACAGAAATGAACCAGACCAGATCCCACGAGACATTCAAGATCACAACATGGCAGACGACGACTTTCCTGATGAAGACTTTGACGATCTTCCCTTGGATGAGTTGGACAGTGTGATTTACCAGGAAAGCACAAACATTATTACTCAGTCTGACTGCACATCAGAGAATAACACCAGAATAACAGGAAATCCTATCAATTTAGACAGAGTAACAAAAATTGAGCAGCACACTTTAAAAGGCTCTGGGTCATGTAATAACTCCAGATCCATCACACAGAAAAGAGAGGATCAAGCCAGCACTACAGGACCTACAGTGCAGTCAGCCAAAGCAACTTCCACACCCTTCTTTTCCCCAGCAGCTTCAGCACCACCACGTGCATTAGAATTTGTAACTAATGAGGAGAGTGATTTTATGGATGATGATATGGATTGCTTTATTGAAGAGTTAGACATGTGTGCAGTGCAAACTAGGAGACCTGGAGAACCAAATCAGCTCCCTGTTCAACAAGGACCTAGCAGGGACAGAGAGAGTGCTACCAACAAAACTCCACTCTCCAATTCTAGACTTAACAGCGAATCATCAACTAGTGAAACATATAGGTTTTCTGTATTTGAGAGTTCACACAACACACCACAGGAGCAGAGTTCCTCCTCGCACACCAGAGAATCTGACAGCACAGTCCCTGCTATCACTCTGACCTCTCCCCCTTTTACATATTTGTGCCTATTAGAAGAGCTGATGTCCAGACATCACCCCCATGCCACAGAGATCTGCGTTAAAGCATTCATTGTGACTCTCTTGGGGAAATTGAGCAGCAACAACGGCATTTGGCGTGTCTGTGCGACGATATCTGATGGATCTGACTACCTTGATGTGGAGTTATCTAATGAGGTTTTGAGGAGCCTGTTGGGCTTCTCTGTGGCTGAGAAGGGGGCTCTTAAGCGTGATCCAGCCCGGAGAGGGGAGCTGGAAGCTGGGATGAAGAGATGTCAGGAAGAGCTAGTGGATATGTGCTGTGTTATGACCATTGTGGTTGAACCGGAGAGTAGGCAAGCTGTGGTGACCAAAGCAGATCCTGTCAATGAGAAGGTGCTCCAGGAGCTAGAGAAGAGGGTGAGAGACAGGAGAAAATAAACATAGGAGATGTTGAGGGGAAGTGGATAATAATGAGAAAATTACAGAGAGCGAAGACGCATATTTTCCTTAAGCAGAGATGAAAAATTGTCAACAAAACTCGGACAAATATAACATTGCATATTAGCATTGCCTTAAAAGCTTTCCCTCATGGTGTTTTTTAGATTGGTGATCAACCTGCCCTTCTGCTTCAGATTTAGAGAGCAGAATGTGAGAACTGGATCAACAAGCAGTGAGTTGCAATGCAACCCATATGCTAAATGTGAATGTGATATTTGTCATTAGAAGATTTCATTCATCTATTCAGAGTGTTATTTTATGCTTGAAATGCACTGCATCATTTGCAAGCAAAGAAGAGGCGGAGAGGAAGAAAAGAGACGCCATGATCTTCATTTGTTTCTTTTTTATTATAGAGCCGCGTGTTTTTGTCTGTCTGCACATATACCAAACATGCAATACCTGCATTTACAGTAGACTGAAATAAAATAGTTCAGTTCAGATTTTATCATTTGTTCATGCTCTTTGATTAATAAAACGTGAAGTAAGAACTTCCTTCTAATTTTATCTTTTCATTTCTTCTTGCCAAATTCCTTAAGATTCAATGAATAACAAGACAAACCAGATTGTTGAACTGGTGTAGTGTGTTTTATTTAGTTTGTAATAGTTTTATTAAATGCACCTTTGGGATGTGCACAAAAAGATAATAGTAATCAGCCCTGCAGTCTTATCTTGGCTTGTAGCTCTGTACAGGTGTCAGATATCTCTCTTTAAGGTGAAACATCTCAACAATTTCCATTAATTTGTGTCTTGTCTGTTTTCATACAGTGTAATTAGGTGCAGTGTCTCATTCTTCAGTGTCATCGATGTGATAATGAGCAAAACAGGTTATTAAAGATACCACATTTTAGTAGGTATGTGTGCTTACATTTGTGTCTCTTTGAGCTCGTGCAGGAGAGCTAATGCATGTATGTTTTTGTCTTATGCCACTGTGTGCACTCCCATTCAGGTAGCTGGTCTCAGTTCATTAAGTGCTAATCAGGTTGGACATCTAAATCAGGACCCCACTATGCGTGTTGATAGCCTATTATGTACTAATGAGGTTGGAAACGGTGGGGGAGGAGGGGGAGAGAGGCAACCCATAGGGAGATTCAAGTAGAATAAATATTGGGTGATCGAGTAAATAAAGCAAGGGGTAGTACGTCTCAGTCGGTATTGAAGTAATGCTGCACCTCACTATATATGGTGCAGACGTATATATAGGTGTAATTATGTTGACACTTACTGTACAGCTATATAAAAAGTATCCAATGTGTTGTGTTTGACAAAATTAAATGACAAATATCTTTCCTAACTATGTTTTTACTTTGTTTCCTGTTACTTTATTGCTTCTATTCACCATTGTTGAAATGTAGGAAAGAGAAGAAACAGGGTAATACTACAAAGAATAATAAAAGCCAAGGTCCTTTGGATGTACAAATAATATGTATATATATATATGTATATATGTATATGAAACTGCAATTATGCTTAAAGCACATGTAGTCTAAAACAAATTGTGATGGCATATGATGGTTTATTGAGATTTTATGTTAGGATAATACAAGCCAAAACAAGATTTTAATTAAATTAAAATACATTTTTAAAAACATATTTCTGAGGAAACTCATGTGGTAAGATCAAAAGCTTGACAACAACATGGACCTTGAGATGAGATGAGTTTTCTCCACCTTTGTTTCCACGTTTAACAATGAACATTGAGCTTTTAAGTCTTCATGGATGAAAAGTGCTGAGAGTTTGCACAGTGAGACGACTGATGTAGACCATGTGACATGAGTATCAAAACGAGGGAACAACTACTAAATGAACCCTTGACACAGACTACTGAAATACAATTTTTGGAAATAAGCCCAACTCATCTGTAAGATTTACTTTTAAGATTTACTGTTAGTTGTAATGTGGACTGGTGGACAGCGGTCAGCATGGAACAAATGTAATGCTGGCTGTGGTGGACAGGTGTCAGAACACACAGTGCACTGCAGCTTGCTGCATACGTGTCTGTGCAGCTGCAGACAGGTCAGATTGGATTGAATTCTTTTGGCGTATAGTAGTAGTAACACACAAAAGGTCCATTTTGCACAGTGACACAGCTGCTTCTACTTATAAAGAATTTGAGCACTTATTCTGCCATTGCTGATATGTATGAAGCATAAATATTAAGTTTTAGCAGTAAATTGTGAGGACAGAACACAGAGGACACAAACCAGATATTTACAGCAGACATTTTACAGTATATGAAATTTATGACTGTCAACATTTCCTCATGAACATATTACATGTGTACTGTGGGTCTGGGATTCTTTGAAAGGCTGTGCTGCACAGGTTTGTGAGGAAATGACAGTTTTTGAGTCTTTAAAAGTTTGTCATGCAGTGGCACACGATAAATGACATATTTCATAAGCAGCATGAGAAAGTGCTTGACTGCCCTAATAGCTTTCCATTCGCAATACCATTTCCTCAATTATGTTAGTCTTCCACTTCTGTCTCAGTCCGGAGCGGTAGCAGGAGATAAAACAAGCTTTTTCATTCCCCCGTGAGTTTGAATGTATCTTTCCAAATTGCAGATAGCAGGCGAGTGGGGTAGACTGAGAGGGGTGGGACATGCTGTACACATGGGAAAGAGCGCGCTGTGCTAATTTCTCTAATGCTCATATACAGCTGCACTGTACCTCTTTGGTCATTTCAGGTATCAGTGTAAAAAGTGCATGAGCAAACCTAATACCCCTCCTGCTGCAGCAGCTGTAATTTTCTTTGCCCTATTACATTTAGTAATGAAAAATCCACTTAGACAGCTCAACCTCTCTTTTAGTCCTCCATCAAAATGAGCAAATGGTTTCTCTTGGCAAAAACATACTTCTTTTTATGTGTGTGTGTGTGTGTGTGCGTGTGTACATGCCTGCTGCGGGTTGAGAATGTGAATCATTAAAGGAATAGAAAATTAAGAGGAAATTGGACTTAGGAAACAATGAAGTACCTTTCTACTTTGTTTGGGGCTCATCTGGATGGATAGAGAGGATGACTGTTCGAAAAGGAATGAAGAAAAGACCCATTTTGTGTTCTTATCAAAGTTTTTAGGGGTTTTATCTTAACTGACAAAAGTTTTTGATCACTGCGACTGTATATTTAAGTTCATTAAAAAGACTGCGTGTCAACATATATCTTGCTATGAAATAAGGACAATATTTATTTTTATTACTGTTATTAAAATATATTTATTACCACCTCAAATCTCTAGCTGTTCCATCCCAAGATACAGTATATATACACCAACAGAAACCGTATACTACAAAGTAGCAACACTCTGCTGCAAGCTAAAGTCTTGCATTCAAAAGGTAACTTAAGTATTAACATTAACAAATAGTGCAGACATAAAAATACACATTTTACAGAACCACTCATCCCATAAGCAGCAATCTGTGATGTACTGACATTTGTCACATTACATTTTTCCCATGCAGACCTCTGTCCACCACCACATGAAGACCACCAGGTGGTGTTAATGTAATGGCTGTTTGGTGCATAAGTAAAGTATCAAAATTAATACACTAATTTTACACAGTTGCTCATTTCAGAATAATATACTATATTCTATAGTTGCAAAGTAAGTATTGATGATACATTAATGCATAGGCATCAATTTAATATTGATGCTTGTTGATTTAATGTTAAATCTTGGCTTAAACTATTATAATCCATCATATCCTATTTGGTGATTACATTTTATATTCAAATTTTTAATTAAGGCTTCAAGATGAATGTAGTGAGTCAAACAATACAATATTTGCTTCAGAAATGAAGTGGAGTAGAATTATAAAACAAAAATCTAATACAAATACTCTTAAAACTATAATACAAATTAAAGTACAAGGAACTCAGATTTGCACTCCAGTAAATATACTGTAATTAGGTACTTTCCTGCAGATCGTAAATCTTCCTGGTTGAACCAAGCATAGTTGGTGTGTTTGAAGAGCATGAACTGCACCAATGTCTTCCTAGGAGATGCAGCCACACAAATGATCTCTATAAAACAGTTTATTACAAATAATACATTTTTGGAACAGGTTAATTTACAGGTATTCTTTGACAACTTATTTTTAACCAGATAACTTATTTTAATAGTTAACTACAGGAAAGTAAGGAAAGATTTTAACGATTTTGAACATGTAATCTTGCAATTAAGGAGAAACAATTAATGTGGTCTTTGACCTCCTAGTGATGATTCAGGTGAATGATGGTTAACTAGACATAATGGGAAAGCCTATTAAGGCTCAGTGAGGCAACTCTGAAAGAGTGCAGACAAACGATTGACAGGCCCACAATACCGCTGGCCGCTCTCTATGCTCTGCTCTCATACTGCCATTACTACCATTTGAATACATGCAGGATGTACTTGAGAAGCAGGACTTAAAAGAAAAGAAAGCAAAGGTACCATATAAAAAGACAAATGAGTGATTTTGCTGTGACAAGGAAGAGAATGGTTCGCTCCCCCCACTTGTCCTCTCTTTCTCCACAGAGATGAGGCAGCCTGACAAGCTGGCCATTAGGAAGGTAATTTGACAAGCTGTGCAGAGTGCTTTTGCTGCACCCTTACACCTCTTGAACATCATGAAGTCTTGTTCTATACCCTCCCTTAAAAGTTAATATTAAGAGAATACACTGGCTGGAAAAGACTACAGAGGCTGTCAAATGACAGTCAGTGCATCAAACGTTATGTTCTTTTCAGGTCAACAAGGGTCTTTGAACTCAGCGGCACTCATGAGAGTAGGTCAGTCAATCAGTCGTTTGCCAGAAACCTTTTCAGGGTTTGCACACTGTCACTGAATTCCTGTTTATGTTTTATTCATAAAGGAGATTATTGCAGTTGGTCTTCATGCGTACGTGCACCTGTTTGTGTGTGCTTGTGTGTTTGTTTATTGACATTAATTTATGAGGCTGGATATGAAATGAAAGGTCACCATCAGGAAGCCATTGGGACAAGAAGGAATTAAGGGGAAATGAGATGCACCAGAAGAGATTAGGAGGTATATAGGTTAAACAGAGAGGGAGAGAGGAAAGTCTTAGTCTGAATGGGGGAACTTCTATACATCAAAAAAGTCAATGCTTCCGCAAGTGTCTGAAATGATGTTTGAGGATGTATTTTCTGCACATTTACACAGACAGGACAGACAGTGAAGTAAAGGTTGAAGTGACAGACCTCAGTGTGAATCCAGCTCATACACACAGACTGAAAAACTGTGTGGCAAATTACTGCCTGTCTTGTTGCCGTAGCGATTGCCATATGGGAATAAACTTCTAGTTTTAAGTACTCTGTCGAAGGCTGTAGGTATTGTTGCAACCAGCATATGACTTTTACTCTTAAGGTATTTCAGTGTAATGCTGCTTTTATCTCTGGTTCAACCTTGAATATCTCTTTCAATGCTCATTCTTCTTTTCTAGGCTCTTCTAGATCTTTCTCTTCCGTCCTGTGTCAAGTCTGTTGTTGGTCTATTGAAATTATGTGCAGTTTTTCTTGACAAATACCATATTGCAAGTAACAAGTGTTTTATTTTTTTGTACCACATGTGGTTTCACGTGTGGTACTACTGTGAAAAAAAACCATGTACAACATGCATATATGCATATTTTATATTACACAGATGTTCTTTGCCTAGAAAATAGTTTTCATCTTTTTCTTCCTTATAGAAAATATTATATTATAATTTCATTATTATAAACAAACTTTTTTTTGTTATAAATTATTGAATTATCTCCATATCTCCTCTGCACTGCTAATTATTTGCATGCAGTATTTGAGCTATGCACCTGTTTAGCAAAAGTAAGGTGCTGCTAATGCTACCTGTGCTTGATTGGTATTGTTCTCTTGGTTCTCATTTTTTCTGATCAGGTTTTAGGAAATACTCTTTAAACAGGGGTTACTAAGTACATCATGTTTGTATTTACAACATAGACTACAGCTAGACGCAAACACACGGAGCAAGAGAGAGGGAAATTAGTTATTGCACTTAGGGAAGAGCAGGGTTATGTTGCCTGCAGAGAAAAAATTATACAAATAATCAAAATTGGTCATTCATTTATGCACGCTCACACACATGAGAAACAAGTCTTGGATGTCTATGGGGACATTATTAAGCCTTATTAATGGAACTGATCATAAATGGTCCAGCCAGCTGCTAACTGTTGCTTGGCCATTAGAATGCATTATCACACTCTTGCAAATGTCTTGCCCTGTAACCATGTTTGTTTTTCTATTGAGGCCAATTCTGTCTAATTGTATTTTATTGAGCTTCCCATAATGTTAACAAATTTAAATCTTGCATGTAGTGGATAATTTAGTCAATTTTAACATTAGGAGTAGTGGTTAGGGTTTTTTCCCCTCTGTTCCTTTACCTTTAATCAGCTGCTAACATAGCAGATGCAAGTAAATATTTGTTCTGGGTAGGAGTTTTTTCTCCTGGTCTCAGTAAGTTTCAGTTTGTTCAGTTTGCACAAGCATAGACAAAAATGAAACCTCATGCAACAGCACTGTCTACTGTTGTAGATTAGTCTTCTGGTTGTACAAACATTTAATTAGCTATAAACAGATGTAACTTTTCAGCTTCTCATTTATTTGCAGGCCTTTAATCTTTCTGCAGCCCAATAAAATCACCGTCCCCATCATCGGGGTGTTCTGAATGTCATGTTGAAACCTTCTGCCGTCAAGCTACTCTTTTCAATCATCTGTTACTGAAGAAAACTGGGGTTCCTGTCAATCTGAAATCCAATTTAATATGCTGTAATACAAGAGTGAATGGTAAAAAAAGGAGTGTAGACAAAAATGAAGAGGGGGCAGGAGGACAAAAAGGATAAAAAGGACAAACAGTGGGAGGAGAGGGTCTGGACAAAGCTGAGAAGAGGGTAGGTTGAGAGTGTGTTTCCTGACCGGAGAGTGGGTGAAGAGGGGGAACTGGGCCTTTTCCAGGTGGTACAGAGCTTGGGCCAGGAGATCTTTGTGTAAGAATTAGGGAGAGACAAAAAAATAGTCTATTGAAGTCTATGCACAGGCATTACTCTTTCTGATGCCAATTTTACATCACACAAAAAATTATTATTTAAGATATTAATCTATTATACATACAGTTTGAAAAATACCATAGTAAATGTATTCATAAATGCATACAAATTATTTATAAATATATAAAAATAAGTGTCTGTTTAACAGATTCACAGGTTTTTACAACACCAGACAGACAACAACCTGCATCTTCCCACATGGGAGGTTTTGAGAATTCAGTAATTTATTCCCTGTTTCTGTTTGGCTACATACTATATTCAAATTAATACTTTGCATACAAATGTTTCTGAAAAAAGAAAATTTCAAATATATCTATAAATATCATTGTATAACTGACACACAATGTGATTTCTATTCACTGCTTATGCACAAATCTTTCCACTCAGTATCTTCTAATTTACTGATATGATTATCTGCATCAAGGCTGTTTCAATTTTATATGTTTTTCTTTTCCTCTTGATATTTGCCACTTGATTTCTATACAGCTGTACCTTTTTTCATTATTTTTAAATATGATGCCATGTTTTCTAATCTGTGAGAGTTTTTTTCATCTCGTACCAATCTAGTTGTCATATCACTGCTAATGTTACTTGCATTTTTCTGTTGTTATTTTAATCAGGGAAACGTAAACTACATTTTTGCCTATAATACAGTGTTTTTATGTCATTGTTAAAGCTTTCCTGATTTTAAACTAGCCAATTATTTTGGTGTATTTTCATGTTCAGGTCATCACCTTGACGAAACAGATGTTATTTTACTGCAGCTGAATGAAGACCACAAGTGTCCACTGCTCTGAATCTACAGAGAACAAGGCTGATTTAATGCAGCATTTATATCTAAGCAATGCCCATCATTATATATGTAGGCAGTGCTTACCACCATGTTCGTATTTTTCTCATTTGTTGCTCTTTCAGTTGTAAATTCTTTTTCTCTTGTTCTCTTTCTTAACTATTATCATTATATAGTATATTATTATTATTACTATTATGTTTTATTTGCCCATTGTCCTTCATTCAGAGTTATTCAGATACGTTTTATGTGTGTCTTTATTGTTAAGTTGCCACGATAAAGATAACACAGTTGTTTCCCATCTCTTTCAAAGTAAAGCTTTCTTGTTCACTGAGCCTCACTTTACATTTAAATATACAACTAAATATACATGATCATTACCTGGCCATTCATGGCCCTCTCAGCGCAGGTCATATCTAGATTCATATTTTAGAAGGCATTCAGGTGGAGCCAATGAACCCTGTATAGGCCATTGAAACAGGCCTGATGCACAGTTTAGCTTACAGGTAAGATGCATCTCCTCATTGCAATAAGACCCTAATGCATCCTCAAGAGCCCTCCACCTGCTCTCTGGTGCCTTGGTCACCATGGAGATTTTTCTAATTCAGCAAACGATATGGTTAAAAAAGTAGCAGCAGCGAAACATGTAAACACTTGTTGCCTGGAACAACAGACAGCATGAAATAGAGGGACTAGATGTGGTGCTTTGATATGCTTTTAAAAACTCACATTTTTCCCCTCCTCCACTCAAAAAAAATGTTAGAGCCATCTTTTAGTAGCTGTTTGTGGAGGGACTCTAAATGGGCTCCAAATTGATGGAAATATGGACAGAAGAGCTGGTGGAGGCACGAATGTAAATCCTGAATAGAATTAAAGAATTAAACAGCACTTGATATTCTTGGGGCCCCCAAGGCCATTAGAAAGCGGCATGCTCTCTAAATTAGAGTAATGAGGAGTTTGGTAACCAGCTAGGTACATGAGAAATGGACAAAAAACAGGAATGGAGTGTAGGATCAAGAAAAAAAACACAGATGATTCTTTGAGAGAGGGCAAAAATCACCAGATTTCAATCACAAATATATAATTGGCACTATAGGTTCAGGAACAGTTCTCTGATGAGTTTGTGTGCAGAATACATTTGAAACACTCAGGTTTTCAAAGACACTGGGGGGTAAAGAGAGCAGGGAGAGGTGGGAGTCGGGTGTCACTGATAAGACAAAGCGAGAAGCGAGAGATTGAAAGAAAGAGAGAGAGAGAAATGTGAATCACACACTGCTGCTCTGATCCCAGCATGTGTTCATTTCTGTCCCAGCCAGACCCCCCGCCTGGCCTCCAGGGAATTTATGTGTGTGTATGACTGACAGAGAAAGTGTGTGCATTGGTCAGGAAGCGTATGCGAGTCAGTGTGTTTTCGTGCACGTTTGTGAGTGCTTGTGTCTCTGTGTGAGTTCTCTCAGCAGGTGGGAAAGCACATGGGATGAAGGGCACATTCGACTAAACACACATTTCGTCATAAAACAGTCACTTGGCAGAGGTTTTTCTCAGAACCTGCCACGGACGTTTATTACTGGAGGGGAGAGAAAGACTGCATTCTTTCTCAGAATAAACGGGAAACAAGAAACACTCAATCACCAGCACTCCTGAATGCAACTTGATCTAAAAAGTTAAATGGGCACCATTTTCACCTCTGCCCAAACTGGGAAACATTATCTTTAAAGTCTTGGCAGATGTAAAGACTTCATGCCATGTTAATTCAAAGAACACATGTACAAGAAAAAAAACAATGCACATCAGTTTAATGGTGCCACATAATGTTTTTTTATTCTCCTTTTACTCAGATACACAATCTGAATAGGTTCACAAAAACGCTAACGTCAAATTGCTGATGAGTACCAAAAATGGATAATTCTCATTTGCCCTCTTTAAATATTTCTTAAATGCCTCAGGTGTCTTAATCACATTATACTGAGCTAAGTGAGAAGATTGACCCCAATCTCATGATTGTGCGGTACATAGGCTACAGTATGAAGCTACAGTCAGCAGCTGGTTAGCTTAGCTTAGCATACATACTGGAAACTGAGCTAACTTGGCTCGTTTCAATTATAATAAAATCCACATACTTGCACCTCCGAAGCTCACTAATTAACACGTGTCTCATTACTCTGTGGAAGTGTGGTTAAGGACAATTTGCTGCTCTTTGTGGGGATCATTTGCTAGGCAGCCAGTGTAGACCCATAAATAGTCCACATTCATGTAACTGCACATCAAATAACACATTTTTGTTTTTACATTTTCTTTATAAACAGCATGTTGAACTTATTGAATTATTTAATTTCAAACTTAATTTATTATGACATTTGGAAACACACCATACAACAATGCTATTTGCCACCTGGGCAGTAGGAAGCAGTGGGGTTACAAAGCACATACGAGCATGAGAACAATACAACACATCTCAAACATCAGTCTGTCCTGCAAAAATATAAATTAATAACTAAGTTTCTATGGGTGCTCTATTTTGCCCCCACACTTTGGAGACAAGTTAGGTGTATTAGAAATTAGAAAGTTAACTACAGGTAAGTTAGAGTGTGAATGTACGTGTGTGTGTATCCATATGTGCCAAACTTATCCTGGGTGTACTCCAGCTCTTTCTGTATGTGGGGGCCCGTGACCGGATGAACAATGTGGAAGGTGTTCCATTACAGAGTATGATAAGAAGATAAATATTTCTAAAGAAAACAGATGACAAAAAATATAACAATATATACAGCACAGTACAGATGCAGGAATCACAGTGCAGGTCCCACATCTGATTTTCAGTCATAGTCCCACAACAACTGATAACGAATAACTTTTCATGTCTGTTTCTATAAACACAATTCAACATTATTAAACAGCATGCAAAATAAGGTCTGACTAACATGATAACTACCTTTGTGTGTCATTTTCTGATGAGAAACATGTCTCTACTCTATTCACCACAATTAATCTAACTGGGCGTCTATTTGTCTGCACACATTTGTCAGGGATTCTCCTGTTTAATTTCTCATTATGCGCCAAGACACGTCCATGTAATTACGTGTCAATGAGCAATTAAAGCATCAATTAAGGTTTGTTAAGCAGAGAGCATATCATGGAGAACAATGATTAGACACAATCGTCACATAAATGTTTGTGCAGCTTGAAAAGATTGACAATAAGCTGGTTAACTACACTGCTAAATGGTGATATCTATCTATCTATCTATCTATCTATCTATCTATCTATCTATCTATCTATCTATCTATCTATCTATCTATCTA
>JAUBNQ010000028.1:14184366-14197417 GCA_032353495.1 Ctenopoma kingsleyae | reverse complement strand
GAGAGAGAGAGAGAGAGGGGTGAGATCTTTCTTGGCACACACCCGCCAGTGTGGCAGTGTGATTTTGACTGACTGATTGACTGACGGGCTGCTGTGGAGGAAACACGCAGGAACGGGACGACACATTCTCCGGTTTTTCCACACCTTTCCTGCTTGTCTGTCAGCGTCTCCACGCCTGATGGTTTTCTAGCCGCGCCGCCTCTCAGCATCGGATTTTGCTTTAATCTCCTGTCCTTGACTGGCCGAACCGGGACTGATTCTAGCCAACCTGGGCCGGGTCGTGGGGCTGTTCAGCGAGCCTTATAGCTGAAGTTGGCACCGGAGATGAGCGCCTTGAGACCCGGGAGCGGGGCTCTCTCTTCGCCGGGGAGAGGGTATGGGTCGTGGCGGTGCTGGTGGTGGTGGATTGTGATAATGGGGGTGGCAGTGGGTTCAGGAGACCCGTGGGTGTCCGCGGAGGCATGTCCATCGTCTTGTTCCTGCAGCAGCACCAGGATCTCCTGTGTGGAGCCGGAGCGGGGTATCAATGCTTTCCCTGTCCTGCAGAGCGAGACGGAGATGGAGAACATCACCGACATGTGAGTGTCCCTAAGCATCACAGTCTCAGAGTAGAGCTGTCAGATTCATAAGAAGTGCTTGTATATTCACAACTAACCCGCTTTTTTTTAATGAGGTACATCCAACACTTAACAAATAAAGAAATGTGACAATTTCCCTGCCAACTGTGTCTGGAGCTGACTCGGAGTAAAGAACGAACAATATCTGGTTCGGTTTGTATGTATTTATTGCAGTTCATCTGAATTTCATGCACGATGTTAAGGCGAATGAACAAGTGTGCCATTTGATATATAAATGTCTGTTAAGTTCATTTATTCGGCACGGGTATGGCTCAGCCACGCGTCATGTGTAACCTACATTGCATAACAGACTCATTATCACCATGGGGCACACCAGCGTCGAAACAGCCATTTAGAAATGACCAGTCCATTTAAAAAACGGATAAGACTTTATTATGGCAGAGAAAGTCTTTGTGCGGACGCGTGCAAGTGTGTGTATCTATGCGTGAGTGTGCGTGAACGGAGGCGCACTCACAAGACAACACTGTTCAAATATTAGCACAGACACCTCCCAAGATGCCATGAGTATATTTAAATGAAGCACACGATCGATGCTGAGGAAAAAGATTTAGTCAACATTGAGTTTTTTCGAGCTGCTGTGTGAGCATTCAAGATCAAATCAAATCTCAGTTTACATTTAAAATGTAAAGTACCCCCCCCCCCCCCCCAACACACACACACACACACACACACACACCCCCTTCACTGTCACTTACTAAACGTCATTTGGCCTAGAAATAAGCTGAAACACGTCTAGCTTTTCTATCTGAGAGCAATTAAACAGAAGATTAAAATATTTAATTGCTGCAATATATTTCTTGGCAAAGATAAACGGCCTTGTTGATAATGACTTTTGTCAGAGATAAACAATCTTTATCAGCGGCCTTGGAGAAGCCTTGGAAGCTGTTTAAATGAGCCAGCAATGAAAAGCATTCACTGAGTGCTTGGCTAATGTAAACAGACAAATTACTGATGATGGTGTGGCCTCTAATTCCAAACGACCTCGCCAAAAACTGGGGAGACAGGTTATTATGCCCCATGTCTGTGTTAATTGGTTAGACATTTATGAAGTCTGTGCTGAAACTACACAATCTGACAGTATAAGACTTGCAGCACCTTGAAACCAAACTTATAGACTCTATATTTTAAGTTAAATTGATGTCTCTTTTCTGCCCAATCCACCTCTGAATGTTTAGTAAAAAAAGCAGAGTCAAACAAATTTGCAGCTTTTTTTTGACTAATTTAATATAGATTGAGATGGTCTCTTTTACACGATTAACACAAAAGAAACAATACAGAACATTGTTTAAGTAACACTTAAATTAGCCACAGACTATTATTAGATATCATCAGTAGATTCATATTAATAGACAGATACAGGTCTAGCAAACGTAACTTATCCCTGCTCATGAAGAATTAGATCTAGTGACTGCTTTCATTAAACCTGATGAAAACTACAAGTGAATTCATGCTCTTAGTTTTTTTTTGCAGTGAGATCACTGTCTGTTTTTGACTTCATGGCTGATTTACTGACACTAATCTGCTGACTGAAGATGTAATTTGGGATTTTTTTGCATATTACAAATAAGATTTATACCTTGTTTTGTGTACCTTGTATTGTGTTGTATTATTGTCGGCAGCTTCACTCTTTAGTGAAAGAAAGGAAGCAGGGCAGAGGTGATTTACAACAAAGGTCCCCTGCAGGACTTAAACTGTGAATGTGATTACGCTGTGCAGAATGGTGCAGAGTGTTGGATCCTCAAATTTTCAAGCCTCACTTGTCAATTTTCTTGATTTATTTCACTGAGAGGCTACTTCTCTTTTGCCATATTCCACTGATCACATTCACAGTTACACACCACAGTCTGATCTGTGGCCACTGGGCAGCTCCAATGGAGCAGTTAGGATTAAGAGCCCTTCTCAAGGGCACCACAGTGGTGTTGACGAGGGAGAGGCAAGTACTGCTTTTCTCAAGTCCCAGTCGAAGAATTGAATCGGTGACCTTCTGGTCAAAAACTGACTTCTCTAGAGCACCACTACCACAGCTGAGATTATTTTGATCTGATATAAGACACTACATCATGTTGTTTTACATAGTTAGCTCTGGCCCCTCACTACTTGCTGAGCTGTAATGACCTTGGAAATCAACGAATCTAATTAAATATTTTTGGTTTAATTTCCCAATCCAATGCTGTGTGTCAACACATGAAAAAGATTATTCACTGGCCTTGTTATTTAAACAAACAATACATGTAGAGACAAGACAGGGGGTTTCTGCAGCACAATGACCTCTTGTACTGTTCTTTTACTATAGAAGACATTGTTCTCGCTAGTCGACATTGTTCTCAGGCATCTGATCCCAAATCTTTGATTTTTGCTCACAATCATCTCCTGTTGGCAAAATGGACAGGTCAAGTGCTTTGTTCAAGTGCAGCCGAGAAAAAAAAGCTTTGCCTGCTAATCTGCTTTTAAAAACGACCAGCTCCCCCTGTGTACCATATACCAGCTGCTGTTCTTTTTTTAAAATATGAAGTCTAATTATATGGGCTTATTATGTTCCTTTGTCTTGTTGAAATGTTTCTGTTTATGCTTTCCTCCGTTAACAAATGAGCCTTCTGACACACACTTGTATCTCCTGACAGCTACATCGCCAACCAGAGCACATTCTCCTCCATCAACGACAAAGACCTGCACTACTACAAGAATCTCAGGAACCTGTGAGTCTTTTCTGGCTGATATCACCAACAAAACCACTTCTAACATAATAACAATAGATATGTTTGCTAAAAATGATTTCACACAATATCTTATATCACATATTTATTTTTAAACCTATGTATTTGTTCTGTTAACCACATGTTGTTAAAAATGTTCCTGAACTGTTCGTTAAAGTCAGTGTTGGGCCCAGTGTTTTAGGAGAGGTAGAAAAACAAACATTTTCATTACATTTTAATGACATTTTGACAGTATATACTTACTTGGCCTTTTATAGTCCACTATGAGACATCTTGATTTACTTTGCTGACAATTCTTTCTCCCTCTTTGCTGAAGGCAATATACTGTCCATGTCTGTTGCTTTACAATCCTGCTGTGTTTATCGCTGTGTCTCAGAGTGTTTGTAGTAGTTACTGTGTTTTGCTATGCTTCTCTGTCTCATTTTATTTCCTAGTCTAAACAAGAACTGCCCACCAAGCAGTACTTTCTTGCAACGCAACAATCTCTTAAGTAGACACTACCCTTTTAATTTCCCAGCCAGTATCCCATTTGGTAGACAGATTAGTGCAAAGCATGTTACACACTGCAAGTGTATATGCTTTTAATTGTGGTTGCACCCAGTGGGAACAAAACTCTAAATGTTGGCAGGATGTGTGTTGTGTTTGAGCCACGATTAGGTCTGTGTTCTGTGTGTCTGAGAAATACATTACACATTACAACCTTAATGTTTTGAGCAAAGGCTGTTGATGCAGATATGATATTAGTGATTTATAGTTTGCACATTTTTACAGTCAGTGTCCACATTTGTCATTTGTTTAAGTGTCACATTTTAAAATAATGAAATGAAAATCTTTGCTCAGTCATTTTCAGATCAGTCAGAGACCCTAATTTAAACCAACTCCGCATAAAGATATTATCTTACAGCCTCAGCTCAGATGATGTAGGGCACAGACTCTGAGTACATTTCTCAGAGTACATTACACAGCACAGGGTACATGCTACATTACTCAGTGCTCAGTGAGTAATGTAGCACATAACAATATTTGAAGCACCTGTGTCTCGAAACAGTTTTAGTACATGAATGCATGAAGACATGTTTAGTATGTAAATCCAGAGGATCTAATATGCAGTATTAACTTATGATTGATACAGTTTTTATTGGCATCATTTATTTAAATACAACATTAAAAGCAATAACTGATATGAGAATTGGTTTCTTTCTATGTTGACAGTGTTTCTGTTTCTCTGTCAGTGTCTTTTAGAGTTAATCAGATGCCTTAAATCTATAGGCTACTCCAACTTTGCAAGTATCTTCTGATGTCAGTTTTCAGATGCTACATTTAGCCCAATAATATCTGTTCTCTAATATCTTTTCCAAATGTCCGTCCTTTGCTTTGGCTTGTTTAACTTGTGGAAATGACGAGGTTCCATTTTTATAAAAGACCTGCTTCATAAAACTTCACAAAGTAGCTGTGAATAATAATAATGTTGATAAATGATATATTTATGCTTAATAGATCAGTAAGAAGGTATTAATAAGAACAGAATTTGGGTTGTGAAAAAGTCTTTTTCAGTGGTACACATCCTTTGTTAGAAAGTGGTAAATGTCTTTCCCAGACCTTAAGGAACTAAAGCCAGATTTTTTTTTTTTTTAGATTTTATAATGTTGTTTTTAATAAGTTTATTGTCCATGAAGACATTGATGGTGCTGTTGTGTTTGTTTGTGTCAGAACGGTGACTAACAGCAGGCTAACGTATGTATCAAAGCTGGCCTTTCAGAACAACATCAAGTTACAGTACCTGTAAGTAAAACACTTCCATCATGATATGCTTGTCCTCTGTTCATGTGACAGTTATTACATCATTACTGATCACTTTGAGTAATTTGCTTGACTTGGTTGAGGTCAACCCTGCTAAAATGTAGTTACATTTTAAAAATCTTCATTTATGTTTTATATTCAGTACTTTATACTATTATGTATGATTAACATTTATTGCTTTCATGACATAAATTGCTTTCTGGAATAAATGGCTGAGAGATTGATGGACAGTTAAGTCCAGGTCAGGTTCACACTGAGCAGGATTTATAATTGATTGTCAAATCTTGGGACCTTGTAAACATAATTAAAATGTGATACTCATTCTGCTTGTATTATTAGATCACCTAAGGTTAATTGTCAACCCTTTGAGTGGAAAACTTTTAATGAGAAAAATATTACAGGTTCATTGGTGCACATAGAAATCTGCTGTAAATTATATAATATCAACCTAATATGTTTCTGTGGTATTACAAACACCATCTCATTCCCTTATGTTCATTTTAATTTCCAGGAATCTAAAAGATAACAACCTGTCATCATTGTCCTGGAGGATATTCAGACACCTCAACATCTCTTATCTGTGAGTTCAGTGAAGCCCTCAATATCAGTCTGTCTGTCTCCATGTCTGTGAGTCTGTCTGTTGCTGTCTCTCTCTGCCTGTTTCTCCTCCCACGTATCTTCACACTGCAGAATAACATAGACCTATAGCATCTGTGATATTAGCTATAGGTTTCTGATGTAATATTTTGAAGCTTGGAGTTTGGTTTATTGCTCCATGCAATCAACAAAAGTTCATGCTGAAGCTAGAATTTTAATATGATTTTGTAAATTTGGATTTACAAAACACAGTAGAAACTTTTGTATAAGTATCCACCAATGGTTCCGTGTGATTGTATCTTTGATATTTATTGTACAGACACAAAAATGACAACAATCTTCTCTTCTGACATTTGGCTTGAAAGTAAAAAAACACATTTTAGAGAATGTCAAACAGTTTTAATCATCAAACATTAACACTGTGTTGTGGTTGTTTCCTTATAGTTACAATTCAGCTGCTTTCCTAAGATTTTCTGGTACACTCTCTCATACTGCTATTCATTATTCTTGACTTTGTGTGTGTGTGTGTGTGCATGTGTGTAGGATCCTGTCAGGTAACCCTCTGCACTGCTCCTGTGACAACATGTGGATCAAGCTGTGGTTAGGTGAGGAAGCAGACACTCAGGAGCTGCGCTGCATTGAGGATGGAGGAGGACGCAAGCTGCTGTCCAGACTGACGCTACCTAACTGTGGTGAGAACATAGATACAAACACGCACACACACACCACCACACACACACACAAACAGATTAAGAAGCTGGAAAAGACATTTGTAAGATGTAGCACAGTGAGAACAGTGAAATTGTTGAAGCAGCTGGAGGAAAAGTAATCTTAATGGTTTCCTAGACAAATATTGTTCCAAATCTATGTTTTGATTGCCAGTGCTTTCATGTGTTTTACATGTGTCCCACACATGGTGGTTTCTATGTAAATTCATAGTGTGCGTGTGTATGTGTTTGCATAAATATGCTTGTGCTTGAGTGCTGGACATACTGCATGTGTTTTGTTGGCTCTCAGGGACGTTGTGAGCAATGATGGACTTAAGAAAATGAAATTTGCAGTTAACACCCATGAAAATAACTGAACAAAGAATAAAATTCATGCATTGACTACAGACGTTGAAGTAAACCATAATATATACAGTACACACTGGTATGTGAGCTTCCACACTGCGAAAAATGATCAGATGAACACACATGCATACACACTCACACAGTCCTGCTTTTATAGAGAGATTGATTTCTGCAGGGTGTCACTGAAAGGCCACCCACATTAAACATTCTGACATTATCTCTTTCCTGTACAGATTTTTTTCATATGATGCATAGATTAACTGATATAGCTTTGTGTGTGTGTGTGTGTGTGTGTGAGAGAGAGAGAGAGAGAGAGAGAGACACACACAGAGAAATTACTCTATGTCATCTTATAGACTGGTTACAATCATCTGAGACATCTGCCTGCAGGTGTAGAAAAGTCACTGTACAGGACATTATAGAAGCGGAAACACATCATACTGAGAACATTTGCATGATTCAATGCACAGATGACATTAGTGAGTCTCAAAGATGCTGAGTGGAGAAAATACATTCACTGCATGTATCACAGTACAATGAACTGTTATAAAGACCATCTGCACTATGTCCGATAGCACTGGTAACCTGCTGTCACACAGCACATGTCATTTCCTTTTTCTCAGAATAATCATTTATCTGTCAAGTTACATACAGCACTAGTGTAATACCAAGCTAACCAGTAAGCTTGCTGTCACTCAAGTACAGACTTCTACAGACCACAGACCTTTTATGTGTTGCTTATGGGAGTGTTTATCAAGCGTGAATGTATAAATGTCAGCAGTTAATTGACGCTTTATTGTTCGATTCTTTATATCTACTGCATGAATTTTTCATGAATCTCTCTATTTTGGACACTCTTCTGTTCATAAACAGGGTCAGATTACACCTTGACCTGTCTCTGAAAGTCTGAGCCTGACCTGCTTTAATGCTCAGAAGAAAAACCTCTATAAAATCAGCCTCATAATCTTTCTAGGCACAACTCTGGCAAAAATGGACATGCAGTAGTAATTTAGAGCTTGAGCCAAGGAAACCAGTGAAACTCAGATTGTTCTATTCTTGGGGTGTGTGTGCAATCAGATCTGCTTTGCTACTGTAAAGTGACCAAATAAAATAATCTTCATGTCTGCCTTGAACACAGAATAATAACATTTAGAAAAAAACTTTATATGCCTCAGAAGAAATGTAGTCAAATTTGTCTCTAATAAGAAAGAATATAAATCCTAAAATATTTTTGCCATCTCTCTTGTTGAAAGAACAAATGACCTGGTCAAAAATAATTCAGGTCGGTCGGGACACACAGGATACAAATAATAAGTTAGCTTGCAGGAAGCTAACAATGTCATTGATAACTCCTATTGATTTGTCCCCTCTGCCTCCTCTCCATTAGCAGAGGCTATTTTTGGCTTCAGCACAGCAGGGCCCCTTGAGACATGGGCAGGGGACCCCTTGGAAGAGCGACATATGAAGAGGAGGACGTGGTGGGGCAGGGGTGCCAAATAATGCCCTAGGGCATACAATGATACTCCAAAAGACCTCTCAGCCTGACCAAACTGTTAGCCTTTTCCTCCTTTTTTCTTACTATCTTTTACCTCTCCCTCTCTTTGGCTGCCATTCCTCCTCTCTATTACTCATTTTCCATCTGTCTGTCTGCTTCATCTGTGGCTGTTTGTCCTTCTGTATGCCTGAACATTTCTGAGTGACATATGAGGAAGGCACAAAGGAGAGGAAATGCCCAGTGATGCCCTCGGGCTGACACTGATCTCTCAGGCCACCCGCATATGTCTCTCTCTCTTTCTGTTTCTCTCTACTGTTTACTGGAGTGCCACTTAAAGAGGCTGGCAAACAGACTGGTCCCACTGGTGACCAGCACAAAACTTGCTGCTCAGACGTTGCTGCAGTTCTATGTATGTGTGGTGTGAAAATAAGTGAAGTGTGTCACTTACCAAAAACACCCAAACTTAGTTGTTGTTAATAGCATGATTAAATATAAAAAAAAAACTATAAACTAAACTAACAAGTTGTCAGATTACTTCAATGTTCTGCTTGTTTATAGAGATAGAAATCTAAACTTTTTTTTTTATGATAATAGTCATTAGACCTTGACTTTCTGAGATTAAAAGTTTTAAAATGTTGCAAAAGCATAAAAGTTGGTAATTGAAACCAGCTGTCCGGAGGAAAGGAGCTTTTTCCATTTGCAGTGGAAATGACAGCATATGGATTACCAGACCTCTGCTAGTCACATCACAGCACTGGTGCACTCAGTTCATTTGTTTGGCTGCAGTGACTGTCTACCAGGCTGCTTTGCCCTTTGTCATTTCCTGACTCCATATTTCGATTGTTGCTCTCTATCATATCTTCTCCAATTTGTGTTTTGTTGGTTTTATCTGTGAGTTAGTTATACACAGAGAGACGTCGATGAGTGTCTCTTTATCTAGTGTGCTCTTTTATTTGCATCCGTACAACACAGATTTCGCATGTGTGCACAGACACAAGCAGTAAATGACAACGCAGACCAATATGTGCATTTCGTGAATTTCCACTAACAAGAAAACTCAAAGGCTGTAATACTAAACCCAACAGAGAATTTAGAGAACACAGAGAACATTAACATGGTGCAGATTGGCAGGAGCAGATTAGGTTCTCTTGAAACTGATTGTTTTATGAGGTTGTTACGTATGTTAAAAGTAATGAACATGATGTTTAGTGCCTCTTATGCCTGGTTTGCTGCATTCCTTTTAAGGTCAAGAATAAGAATTCGACAACAGAAGGATTCAAGAGGGTTTAAAAAAACAGAAGACCATAGCTGGTTAAAGTTATTCAGTAAATAAGATTTGCAAGAGAGGGAAAAAAGGTATTCAAAATTCCTTCCTTTAATATGTTTTTATTTTTTTAATCAATCTGTTCTCCTTCCATGATGCATAGCTGGATCAGTTCAATATGTTTGTCAGTTACAAGTAGTGAGTAGTTTAAGTAAAGAGGTGAAAAATTGGGCTGTGGTGAAGGTGTTGGATGGGTGTATATTTCTTTACCTCTACCTTCAGTATAAAAATTGACATTTTTTACACTGTTGGCAGGTACAGTATTGGCACATCAAAAGAGTCCAGGTGTCGGTCTGACAGTAGTTCTAGGCAGGAAAAAAAAATCTAAAATAGATTTTTGGTTTTAAAGCTGCTTAGCCAGTCCTGGCTCTCATTCTCCTCCATGTTTTCTCTAAATTCTTTGGGCTGAAATGACTTTGTGAATCATTCTCATGATGTGTTGACACACTTCACTGTGTTTGAACAACAGAATAATGTGAAGGCAAACTCGGGGATGAATTTTGTGTCGCCTGGCTCTTCAGCATATTTCTTCTTCTGCCTCTCTGTTGTATATTTTGACAAAGATTCGTCTCTTGCCTGCTTCTGCATCTTCTAAGAAATCACCACATCTCTGTTGTGAATAGGCTGAGCCATTATGTGAATTCTTCTCTAAACACCAATATGGACGTGCCTATTGTGGCCTATAACAAGACCTGACAACAATGACACCTGCAACAATGGTGCTGAAATATGTTGTGGTGTATTGTGCAGAGATTTCAATTCAGAGAGCAGTGGATGTTAACCTTTTAAACTTGAGTTGTGAGCAGCTACTGTGTTCAGCACCACATCACTGGGGCAGATCTATGATGCTGTGCTCTAATTTAGACTTTATTGTTCTAGATTTAAAAGAGTTCTATATAGCAACTAGGGTTTGGTCTGCATGCTTCTGTTTAGAAGTTTTGGTTTGTCTTGTTATCTGCTCCTGTGTCTGTGTTGTGATGCATAAAAAAAAGAAAATCCATTTGACCAAATCACACTGTTTTGTCCGGCTTCTGAATGTTGTGCATTAGAGCATAACTGTGCTGTTTGACCATCTGCAGACATGACTGCCAGCATTTTTCTCCTTGTTGCAGGTGAGCTGTAGTATGGCTAAAGCACGTAATAGTGGTTTCTTTTCACATAATGACTTGTGTTGTCAGGCTGGTCGTGTTGCTGTTTGGTTACAGAACATTTGTCTTCTGAATGATTCTGAATATATTCAAACAGCCAAAGGATTAAAGTCACAGTGTTATGAATAACTGAACATGGAAATTACAGTATGTTCTGTACTATGTAGTGACAACTCCATCACATAAAATTCAGTGAGGTTTCCCAAAGTTTTATTCTGATTTCTTGGCTTTATGGAGTGTAGCTGTGTGAGTGACCTGCGTGTGTGACCTGCAAATGTCTGTAGTGCCACTAGGAAGCTGATTTACTGAGAGCCTGTTAAGATATGTGGTTCTGATATGGCTTATGGCCTGCCACCACTGAAATGACTGGTTTTTAGTGCGCCTCGCAGTGATTGAGTGGGTTGCCGTAGTGATAAGTGGGTTTCCCTGGTGATAAGCATTGTGCCGATGGACAGAATGTTGGAAAAGAGGGTGTAGGGGGGTTGATAAGAAATCTGTCTACAATAGCTGTCAACACCCATTTCTTCTCCTCTGTTCCTTTTGTTCTCTTCTCTTCTCATTTTTTTCTTTTTCTCTTCTCTTCTCTTCCTCCTCTACAAAAGTAAATGCTGTATTTCGCAATGCAACTTACAAATATATTTTTGTAGGTAATGTAACACTTTACTGTATGTTGACAGTAATATAAATGGCAAGTTGCAAATACACTGAAACGGAACATATCAGTAAGATGTACTGAGATAATGTATTTTTCTTTTTCTGGTAAAATATCCAATCTACAACATCTACTTTTCTTTTCCGGCAAAATATCCAATTTTGCAGTACACCATCCAGTTTGACTGACTATGATGTTACAGTAGACAAAGATTGTAATCCAAACCAATATAGCAAAAATATATTAAGCTATTCCTCACTGCGATGTGTTTTTGTTTTGTTTATTCAACCACAATCTTTCTCTAACCAAATCGCCTCACATGTGACTTCACACAGTCACTTCACACACACAACTTTCGCATTTAAAATGAAAGCAAAACACTTTTTTCTAATCCTAACCTCAGTACTTCTCTTGCCTAAACCCAACCTCACAGGGGACTTTGGTCTTGAACTCTGGTATGTCAGTCCTGCACAGTAAACGCCCTCCATCCACCCCAATCACGTCCTTGCAAATTGCTTTGCATTAATAAATGTATCACGTCATTCATTCACAAAAATACATTTCAGTACAACGTGATAATTACGTTCTCAACAAAACGTAATCGGGATTGCAGTTTAGTTGTAGACGAACGTAATTTTTAGGAGACAGGGTTGTCCATCCAATGTATATTCCCTGTAAAAATGCAAACGCAGTTGCTGTTTGGTTACACAGAAATGTAATTTTCAGAGTTGACCTAGGAGAATGAAGGTGCAAGGTATGGTAGTTATCAAGGTGTTATGGATGTTTTTAGGAACTGATGTATACCAAAAAGCAAATTAGGAGGGTGTCGAGGAGAAAATGTGTGCTGATTCATAGTCCAGAGGATAGAGCTCTGGTTGTTAATAAATTGCCAACTGTGACACAACCTGGGGCCCTGTTGAACAGGCACAGAAAACTCTTGCTAACCTTTAGTAAGTTTTCCATTGGACTAGGGCAGAAGTTCTTTACCTCCTTAGTAGGTGGAGGAAGGTGGACAGTGGCTTATTCAGCCTAAAAACAACCCAGAGGTTTCTCTTGCTGTGGTTCCAGATGGATGGGCACTGTCCTGCTGCTGCCAACGATCTGCATTAAAGTGTTAAATCTTTACTCTCTAGCAGGGATTTGGGAGTCAAGGTGGACTGAGTTTTTTGGCCCAGATTTTGCCCTGAAAAAGCAGCTGGCAGCCTGTGTACTGATAAATGGGCTGCTGACCTCTGGTAGAAGATTGTAGATGAGTTGATAGCTACAAACAGACATGTTACAAACCTGGATGTTGGTCAGATGTTTAAAGGCTTGCTGTCAGGTCAACTCAGGGAGGAGCCAACCTACTACAGGATGTCAGACAGTATGGCTTTCAGCCTGATATGGGCAGTAGTGGAGATGATGGTGGTGGTAAGCTGTACAGTACTGTTCCATATTTTGGTTACTGTTCTCTATTTTTGTGCCGTGACCTACAATGTGAAATAGCTTAATCTGTTCTGCTCTTTTTTTAATAATGTCTACATGTTATTTGATGTTGGCTTCTCTTCTCTTCTCTTCTCTTCTCTTCTCTTCTCTTCTCTTCTCTTCTCTTCTCTTCTCTTCTCTTCTCT
>JAUBNQ010000028.1:14137667-14184266 GCA_032353495.1 Ctenopoma kingsleyae | reverse complement strand
GTTGGCTTCTCTTCTCTTCTCTTCTCTTCTCTTCTCTTCTCTTCTCTTCTCTTCTCTTCTCTTCTCTTCTCTTCTCTCTTAATCAACAATGGTATTGGACAGGACACAACTGTGGCAAGCCTGAATGAGTCTGATTGGTCACACTCAGGTCATTTCCTGGTCAACACTGTAAACACACACATTGGTCTTTCTATGTTGTGAGGACACTCATTGGCTCAGTAAATTCCCTAGCCCCGTTACCCTAACCTTACCCTAACTTTAACCATCTCCGCTAAATGTCTAACTCCAATCTTTACCGGAACCCCAACCTTTAAACATAAATTGAACCTTAACTCTAAAACCCAGTCCCACATAACCCTTTGAGGTTGTGAGGGCTGACAAAAATGTCCTCACAGTGATAGTTGTGAACTAAAATCTGTCCACGCAACCATATAAAGATGTGTATATACACACACACACACATGCCGTCACACACACAGACACACAGTGACCAGTGTCTTTGCTTTGACAGAGGTTTCAGACTGTGTCCAATCAATTTAGTACTTGGATTGCTGAAGACATGCACTAGTAATCAGTGTAACCATCACTGTGTTTGAACTCTGTCTCTTTGTCTGACTATTTGATTGGGGTGAATGTGCTTAAATGAAAATGAGAGGGGGGGGAGAGAGAGAGAGAGAGATTGAATTCAGGGTCTTTCTTTGTGTGTCTTTCTTTTCACTATGTGGTAGTGGGTGCGCGTTTGCCTGCTCTACCACTTTTATTGTCGAGGTTGGTACGTGCCTTGTATTTCAACCGAACAGACAAGAATTGGCCATGAATCCTAAGTTTACTTCCTCTCTCTCTATGTTTCTCCCCTCTTGTGTCTATCCTCACATCCTCTTTCTCTCCCCCCCACACCCTGGTTGTATGTAGAGGTTCCCATGGTGATGTTGACCCCATCCAGAGTGACAGTAAAGGAGGGGGAGAATGTACAGCTGTCCTGTACGACCTCTGGCGTGCCCTCACCTGAGCTGATTTGGGACATGGCATTGGTCAGCAACTATGAGGTTAGGTCTCTCACACACACACACACACACACACACACACTATTGACACTATTTTGATAATTGATTGATAGTTTTATTCATTGTTAGAAACACATTTCAGTATAGACTATAGTTCTATTAGGTATAGTTCAACTGCATTTTAACTGTAGATGCCACATTAGTCACTTGTCACTTAAACCAAACGCCCCAGAAACCCCATCCCCTGACAGCCTCATTTCTGAGCTAAAAGTCATCCCTTTTATGCACGTACTGTACAGATGAAAAACTACCTTAAGCTCTGACAAGCCAGATGTAGAGCAGCCTTCAACTCTCTAAATGTAGCTGTCGTATGTTTAGTTCAAGGAACAGGGTCAGCTGTGACAGCGTGAAGAGACAGAGCCCATTCCAACATGGCTGTGAATCCAATGTCAATAATAATTGGTCATGTTTGAGACAGAATTTCTGCCCTCGTGTGTGAAAGAGGATCTTTGGACTGCAAGTTTAGCTCGTGAGAAGAACCCTAGGCTGAAAAACCTGTAGCCTGAGAAGCAGTCTTCTGTGACCTTCAGCTAAACATATGAGATGCTGGCTATCAGGATGCAATTAAATAGAGTGAAGGCTGAGCACAAGTACACTGTATAAAAATTAGAACTGGGTGATAAGGAGTCTAAAATGAAATTAACATCAGGCTCAATCGATGTTGTAGAAACAATAGCTTCAATTCCAAGATCTTGCACAAAATGCCATTCTCCAAATTGGTCCCTTAATGGATCAGTAAAATAGGTTTCTGTTTGTCACTGTTTTGCCATTTGGGACAATGTTATCATATCTTGCAATGCAATTTAACTGCACATTATTTTTCTTTTCTTTTTAAATCCCATTTAAATGTGTCCTTTGTATTGTCTTTTGTTTCTTCTCTTATGTTTTTTTTTTTTTTATCTTAATGTTAGACTCTGAAACCTCAGAGATTCATTCGACACCATTGCCAACGTGTCTGATATAGTCTTCTAATGCTGAAAAGTTTTGTGGTTATGAGTTAAGCAATGGTTTCTTTTGTTGGTGTTGGGAAAGTAACCAAACCCGCTGAATATGCTGACATATGTGTGTGTGTTTACTCACTCAGATTGAGACATCAGGCCAGACTTCGGTGCTACGGCTGTCCAACCTGTCGTCACTTGACCACAATAGCAAAATCAGCTGCATAGCTGAGAACATTGTGGGAGGGAAGGAGTCCTCTTTGCTGCTGGATATACATTGTAGGTTTACCCTCTGGCAAGCAGCCACCTTTTCAACGTAGATTAATGTGTACAACCATGTAATATAGTCTTCAGAGTATTAAAACCCAGAGAAAATACAGCAGCCTTTATCTGTGTTTTAATCAGTGTTTTTGCATGCTTCACTAGTTTTATCTTCGAATTTCTCTTTTTACATTAAATTACTTTCTCTGTATTTGCTTGACTTCTAAAACCTTTATTCTCTCCTTCAACCTCAGTTGCTCCCAAAATCACTAAACTGAGTGATGCAATCGCAGACCATCACTGGTGCATCCCATTCAGTGTGTCAGGTAAGAGGGACACCCACACAGAGATTGTTATTTTTTGTTGCTAATTTTCTGTGAATAGCGTCACAGTATAGATTATAAATAAACTTTCCAGGAAACCCAGAGCCGCAGCTACAATGGTATCTGGATGATAAGCCAGTGACAGAGGGAGTCTACATTTTGACCATGATCCATGACATCACAGAGAGAGAGTACCATGGCTGCCTGCAGCTGGACAACCCCACACACCTCAACAATGGGCAGTACACGCTGGTAGCCACAAACAAATATGGGTCGGACAAAAAGGAGGTGACGGCTCACTTCATGATCGGCCCTGGTGAGGAGGAACACTGCATATTCAAATATTGATTCAATTGATGTTTCAAGCACAATAACTTCAGTATTTTGTGACACTAAAGTGAAATTATTGATTTTTTATACAGTTGGTTGAACAATACAAGTAGTTTGTAATGTTACCTTTATCTGGGGAGTGAGGCAGTGATGGGAGTCTTCATCATCATTATCATATTTTGACAGTTTATTCAATAATTGAAATAACTGTATAATTTTGTGTTTCTTAGACTGATGTACAAATGTTTGTTTTTCTTCTGTTCCTTGAAAATAATGACAGAACTGAAGAAAATATTACTTTTACAGTTACTATTACAAATGAGGCCTTTCTCATTCTCTCTCTTTGATGAATAACATCTAATTGTTTATGCTATGAGTTGTCATATAGTCTCTGTCACACATTTTTCATTTACTGCCTTTGATTATTTTCTGCAGACGATTCTCCCTTTAGACTTTTAAAGCACCATGCTCTTAGTAATACTGTTTCACAGCCTGAATAGCATTGCAGCCTGATACCTGTATAATTAGATTTAACACTCGAGGCCATGTTCACAGACTGTTGATGAGGGGTTAATTGTTGGCTTAAATACCAAAAAAAGGTACTTAGATACTTAGAAGGTAGCTGAACATCTAAACTGTCAGATTTCTGCATATAATTTAATGTTCAGTTATGACATTAGTTATTGTGTTTTGTGTAAATAATTAGACTGGGACAGAAAGAGTTCACAGCTGACATAATAAACATATGGGCGCAAAACGTAGACTGTGTGCAGGGTAATAGTATCATTAACTACAAATCTAGAGTATTTTCTCATTGGATTAAAGCCCCTTAAACCTTGTTGGATGTAAAAACAAAGTCCACTAGGTGAACTAGGCAGTTTGCAAACATGACAATTCACATATACTGTAAATGTGTTGTCCAATCCACCCTCTTCAACTTGAGGGAAAAGCGAGAGACATAGTTTTAATCAGTGTGAATGTGCTGTCCATGAAATATTTGATTAAAAGCAACATTTTATCAAATTGAATCTTTTTGTTTTTGTAGGAACTGAGAAGGAGCCTTCGTATTATGGTGAGTGAAATTGATATTTACAACTACTAATGTTAATCAGTTGTAAAAACTGTTGAAATCTAACATGTAAGTTTTCACGTAACAGTATATTCACAGTGTCATCTTTTAATAAATATTATGTTTAACGTCATTTACTTTCTTTACTTTGAAAGTAGTAGTATACCTACACGTCCTAGCAGCTAGGGATTTTTTATTAGTTTGTGTGCTGTGTTTGTGTAATAAATATGTTTTTGAAACTCATGAACAGGCATGACTCATAACAGTATTCGTGAAGTGCATGTCAATGAATTTATAGTTTAAAATATTGTATCTTGATATGTCTTGAACTTAATTTGTATCTGTTGTCTGTTTCTTCTCCCTTCTGCAGACCTACCCACAGGTACTATCATGTCTTTTATTAAGTCACTCTCACAAACATCTCACTTAATTTAACTAAATAAGCACCATCTCTGGTAGCACATTTATCTCCCCACATTCAAAATATTTTTTAAAAAATTGGTCAACAGGTTGCTAATTTACTAAATCCAATTAGTTAACTCCATGCACCAGAAAGCTGTCTCTGACTGACTCATTAATTTTAAATGAAAATAGAGTCTTAAATGAACACTTGATGGCTATGATGTGTGCTAAATGTGTCACCCTGTCTACCTTTATCACAAGCAGTTGTCTGTGCTACTTCTAACCATAACACATGAATAATGTATGGCTCTTTATATCCGTAGGAAGAATTCACCAAAGATCAGAAAAGCAAACATTTTACTGTACTGTATTAAAAACTCACTACTTTAAACTTGCTTTCTAATGATTTTATTCCTTTTATTCATTTTTCTTATAATCTTATATAAAGCACTATAACTTGTTTTGCAAAAGGGAAATATACCATTATAGTTACAGTGTTATGAAGGCAGATGTCCAGAAAATATACTGTATGCATATTTAGTCAAGAAATGTTCAAAGTGTTACAAACAACACTGGCTTTCACTCGGTCACAAATCACTACTTGGATTGATGTTCTTCTCTGTTCATTTCTCTCTGTCTGTCCCCTGCATCAACAGACGGTGCCCCCGTGGACCCACCTGAGGACAGAGTCGCTGTAAGTCGAGTCTCACTGTTTTCTCCCTGCCGTATTTCTTTTCTGATTGTCTCTGTCAACTGTTGAATGTTTGTGCTTGTTTCCTTTTATTTATTTCTGTAGTCTATCTAGAAATGCCTGAGCTGCATCTATTTCTTAATGTCAGATGTAATTGAATGAAGCCAACACAATGAAGACAGAAGCAGTAGTTTGGAAAATGTGGACAGTGATGTAAACACAGCCTGTGATCTGTACCTTTTGTTGGGGTGTATATGACATTAGGCATTGTGTGGCTTTTTTGTGTGTTTGTTCAGCTCTTCAGTGGTTTATAATGGTGCTTTCTCATTGTATAGGTGTATGTAGTGGTGGGCATTGCTGCTGTGGCCTTTACTGGTTTCCTTCTAATGCTGGTTATTCTCAAGTTCGGTGGAAACTCCAAGTTTGGCATCAAAGGTAAGACTTTTGTCTTTTATCTCCAGTGCTGGGATCCACTCTTTGGGAGAGGATGATCAGTCAAAGATAATGTAAAACATAATCCTAATGTTATTAGTTGCTGATACTGGATGTCTAAATCAAAGATTGTATAACACAAATGGTTTCGTGGATACATTAACAACACAACTGATACATTTACCAAACACCAAAATCAGAAAATAACAGTGATAACAATAATTCTCAAGTTGACACAATGTTAAATACTGGGACTAAATGAACGCATATATTTGAGCATCCATGCACAGTGTCATGTATCCACGAATCCATCCTGTTCAGGTGGAAAGAGCTGCTGTTTGATGTTTGAGTGTCACTCGTTGGCTCGTTTTGCTGCTGGTGAATAACACGCATGTTCACTAACTGAACTCTTATGGTCTTTGTTATGTCGATGTAAAACTAATATGGTAGCCATTGTTGAAGCCTCCCATCACGCAAACATACAATATACTGTACACACACATTCACCATTTATGTTTTTACCAAAAAGAATATTTACAGCAATATGAGACTTTTGCAATGGCTGCAAGTGTAACCAATTTTGTATTGTCATATTTGTCATACTGACTGACTGCAACTGATTTGTCTCTGTTTTACTCATTTTGACACTTAGCTGGTATTTTCTTGTTCTTTGTGAACTAACAATAACAACTGATCAACACTTACACCACTCCTCTCATTTCTACATACATAATGTTTTTTTTTTTATAAATATACAGCAGATGTTAAAAGTGCAGTTGAAGAATTGTCAGCAAACAGATGCTTGTCTTTTTGTTCTTACGTAGAGATTCAAGTTGAGTAGATTTAGCTGAGTGAAAAACCTGACATACAGTAGATAAACTTGGTGTACTGTAGGAACGGTTTTCTGTGTCTGTCTCTGGTTCAGTTCAGTGTAAGCTGTAAAAGCATAATGCATTTATGATAAGCAACCCAAGAATTCAACACTGTGTGGAGGTAATTTTGTACTGTTTAAAGATACAGTTGTTTTGAGCAATAAATAACTTTTCGGCATATTTGAAACATTAACATTTGATGCAGTGAAGCTCCACATTTGCCATTCAAATTACCAAACCAAAAAGTGAATGCAAATGAGGAGACAGACTTAATAAATGTGCGTTGCCAAGTGTGTGTGTGCATTTATGCATGTGACTCTCAGTTGCACTTTTGAAGTGCAGTATTTTGGCAGTGATTGATTTATTTTTCACCCCAGAGAGCAGGAGTGGATGACAGATGGAGCACCTAGTATATACATTGTGTGCATGTGTGTGTGTTTGTATTTATGACCTTGTGTGTGGTTTCGTCTTTCTCCAGGAGAGGTGAAGGTTGCTCTGAAGGAAATTATCTCTAATGCCTCTTAGCATCCCCTGTATCTCTGTATTTTTGTGTACCTGAATGTGTATTTTCTTGTACTGTACATCTAAGCATTTTTGCATGTGTATGTACAGTACTTCCTTTCGTGTGTAGGAGGTTAGGTTTCATTACAGTTTTGCCCTTCTGATTGTTCCCCTTGAGTCTTTATCCTTCTCTCGTTCCACTGCCGACTATGCGGCCAATCCTCATGCTTCACATACTGTACATCCAGATATATGTGCCCTGCATCATACTGACATTGGTCTGAGTGTGTGTGGAAAGACTGAGGGATAGTCGGGACAGTATGAATAGCAGACTTAAACAGTTGGAGACCTGTGAGTAATCCAGAGCAACAGTTGTGCCCAAATAGCCGCTGTTTGGTTGAAACGGCTGCACATTTCCTAGACTGGAAGGATGACCAAGGTTCATCTGAACATAATTATGACCGCAGATGGCAGCACACTATCAGCGCTAATCTAAACCAAACAGCACTTGGTGATCATGGCAACATTTTTTTTCCTAAATTATAAACACATGCACAGAGACATTCAGACAGACACACACCTACATGAACACAGTCAGTGCTGATAATGAACTTGAACTTGTGAGCAGAAAGTGTGAAGACAGAGTGTTAAGCCTTGTCCCATTTTGAACAGGTGCACATGAGAAAAGCACAGCCCGCCTCACTGACTCTGAATCACTGTTCGTGCCTTTCTGACAGAGTAAAGAGCTGGAACTGGTTTACATTATTTATACTGACTGCATTAATCTGCTCCTCTCTCATTAATAACACATGGGCAACATTTGGTACAGGTTACCCCTCACAATCTCCTCGCTGCTTCTTCACGCACACAGGATGGCTATTTTAAATACTGTATACAGTTGTGAAGGGAGTACGTAAATAGGAATAATCTAAATCTCAGCCCCGTGCGCCTGACTTTAACGGCTGGCTGTGATCCCTCTAACATAAGTGATCCAGATGTGTCATGGCTCATCTGTGATTTTGTGCACCTACAGTATGTCTGCTGTAAGTACTGTGTGACTATTTGGTGTTAGAATAGTGTATCTCAATGATTGACTGGAGCACACTCCTGTCACTCCAAATTAATTGCAAAACATTATAAAGTCCGTCTCTCACTGTCTGCTCCTGAAATCCAGGCACAGAGCAATATTTGTGTTTTTTAGTTCTGTTTTGGTCTTTACCAACTCCTCCAAAAGGAAATTTCTGTCTTTTTAACTGATAAATGTTTCACTATGTTCACCAGCTATTTGCTAATTTTATCTGTTTGACAGAAAACAGCTGCTGCAGCTGAGAGGGGTGAGGGTGAACCACAACAGTAAAGTTGCAGATCATCAAACACAAACAATGAGTCAAAAGATGGTAAATGTCAGAGGGGAACTATTGTCATTTCATAAGTTGTTAATATTGATTACAGCAGATTAAATGTGCGTTTGTATTAAACAGACGTCTTCCACCAGATTTATATAATGGAGCAGAAACACATTTTATCTATGGTCTAAGTACAGCATGTCCCAGTTCATCTGGACAGACCTTGCTGTGATCTGTGAGATTATAAGAGAGAACAGGTGTGCTGCTCCTGCAATGAATTACAGCTGGGTGCTTTGCTTTGGCTTTTAAAATAGTGTCTCCTATATTCTCCAGAACAAAATCAAGAGAAAAATGGAACACCTCCCAAATAAATCACTAAGATGAGATTCACATGTCAGCATAACAGCACATGTAAGACAACAGAGAGGTCTGTTTTTTTATGTGACACATCAACAAAAACATTTGATTTAACCACCTGTACATTTCCACCCTCACCTACAATAAGACAAACACCCACAACAACCGGTTCTGCAAAGATAACATGGTTCATCAGTAAATTCATACATAAATAGGATCCAGTTCTCAAAGCACAAATCAACAACCTTAAATAAATAAACAAAACATTACAAACAAGTTAAATTTTACATCATGTTGGGCCTCTGTGTGTAGTTTATCCATCCAAAACCATGATTTGGTACCATGTAGTCCTTAGCCATAGCATAATCTGTGCTTTGGTTCTCATTGCAGTTTTGCACAGATATTCACAGGTTTAGTGAATTCAACATTAATTCTTGAGATTAAATATTTTAGTAGTGAGAAGATGTTTGGATTATTTAAAATCTGCTGTGCAATACCGCACCCACAGTTGACAGCCAATTGTGGCTTTCAGGCCTCTTGAAAGAGTGAACCAGTGCACCTCTTGTATGTCTGTGTAAGTATTTACTCCACTAAAGATTCATAAGGATGTTTTGGATTTGTTCAGAACATTGATAGAAATCCGTGACACAAAGAGGAATTGATTTGATTTCTTTTTTCTCTCTGGGTTTTTCTTTTTTCTCACTCATATCCAAAGTTGCTCACATCTCTTCTGGAGTGGAACCGATGTGCTGCAACCTTAAGATCTGACCAAGAATCACTTTGTGAAAAAGTACAATACTGTTTTAGTTGGTCATAATCAAAAAATAACAAAAAAAGATGTGGAAATGGTTTTGATTGCAAAATCTAGCCCTTGGGGTACAGAGACAGAATGAATAGGCCTTTTGGAAGCCAAAATTACACAAAACATCCTGACGGCAGTCTCCTGAGAGAGAAAACAGATCAGCCAGTGTGTTTCAGAGGGGGGAAGGATGTACAAGCACCGATTTGTGTTCATCCCCTCGAAGCACCTGTGGGGAGGGAGGTGTGAACGTAAACCTGAGTTCTGATGCATGAACAAGTGGTAAATGTCAGGACAGAAAAAAAATGAGTCATTGAAAGTGAACAGTAAATGTGAAGTGGAGAAAGTGAGAGACAGATGGAGAGGAAAAGATTGCTAAAATTGACATTTGACAAGAAGAGAGAAAGCCAGCAAGGAAGCAAGAGACTGAGCAATGCAAAGAGAAAAAGAAAAACTGAGAGAAGGAAAGAGATGGAAAAGGAAAGTCCTGTCTTATCCACTTATCAATGATTCATCGTTAGCGCAGGTTTCAATTTTCTCCTTGTTTGGTTGAGTTGCACGCCTCCATCTCTGTCCTCCTCTCTCTTTCTCTTTCTCACTCTCTCACATGCACACACAGCTCCTCACTGCTGATCGATTGATATGACACCCTCAAGGTCAGCAGGACTCCATTCTAGGCTAGAGGCACTTCTGGGCATGCTCAGAGTACCCACCACCACCACCTCCTCCTCCTCTTCTTCTTCCTCCGCTCTCTGTAGAAAAGCAGTTTTTTTTGTTAGTTCTTGAGTTTGTTGATGACCACTGCTGAAAAAAATCTGATGTGATTCAGTATTATGGCTGAACCTCAATAATTTTAAAGCATCGATCACCAAAGTCTGTAGAATATGTTCTCTGGAGGCTGTGAATGTCTGAATCCATCCATCTGATAGCTATTGATATTTCAGTCTGAAACAAAGTTGTGAACTAACAGACAGCTATGCAGCTTGCATAACTGAAATTATAATTTTGGTATTTGCACTTGTATCATAAATGTTTAAATACAACTCAGCTCAAATTTTGATAAACGTCTTTGAGGTTACTGAAGTATTTGAGTTTGTCTCGCTATGTAAGCCTTTACAACAGCAGACAACAACGTTCCTCATATTTTTTATACTGTAAATAGGGCGGACGTTTAAAGCTCAGTTGTTTGCAAAGTTTGAATGATGCGTAATCAGAGTAAAAATGTCTTTGTTTACATGTACATTACCTCAGCAACTGTACCAACTTGCTTGCATGTTAATGGGTTATTTGAGGTAAATGGCCTAAAGCTCTGAATCACTGAAGCACTGAAATGCTGAAACTATACAAGCAAGTTTCATGCACGATCATTATTGAGTACAAAACAAAAATGTGAACACATGCAGATTCAGTTAAACAAAAAAACATTTACTAACAAATGAGCTAACTTTAAATGCAATGTTTTACAGCAGCTTCTTATTTAGAGTGACAGCTAAAACACAGACATGGGAATATGTTTCAACGTGTTAGCAGGGAATGACACAAATATGTTTTAGAGTAAGTAGCTGTAACATGTTCTGACTGTTTGTTGCCCTGTTGGACCGATTTTTAGCAATGTCAGTGTGTACACTGATCTTAGCAATTACCCATATTACTACAATATTAATATTACCAATAGAAATGATGGCTCAAGCTATGAATAGATGGATAGGAAAGAAGGCCTAACCCTGGTGGTGCTTAATATTTCTATTTGCATCTTGGAAATATTTCAAGGAACAATTTTGGGGCTGGGAGAAGAAATTTCTCTCACTGCCTATGGCGAATCCTGAGGGCAGTGATTGTTTGTGCTCTGAAAATGGAAACTACTGTTTTCCAATGTGAAATGTTGCCTCAACACCTTGTCTGTGCTCCTGCCTGACTACAGCATTTGTTACACACTCCACTCCACATTGAACATACAAGAATTGTTTACCATAACTTAACGTTGCTTCTACCGTCTAAGGTTCTTTAGAAGTGTCTCAATTGTGCAAAGTACCAATATTTATTTAACATGCACCAATGAAATGTTTGAGAACCCAAGTATCTTTATACTTGACAGCTTACAAGCTCTAAAGGATCATTGTGTTCTAAAGCTTGAACATTTGAAATCTCTGCTTATTGTGTAAAACAGAATAGAAGTGTTCTCAGAGTGCCTAATTTCAAATTGTACGCTTCATAAACTGATGACAAGTGCTTTACTTGCAGAGACTTTAAACATTCTTGCACCGCACACTGTGTACTCACATGGCAGCTGTTTTTAAAATGTCACATTTCTGCAGAAATTTGTTTTTGAATAAGCTGAGTATATAATGGAAATAGTTGATCATCGTGCAAATCGCTCCCCATGATTTCATTTTCTATGTGAGAAATCAGACTGAGGGAAAAACCAAATGTGTTTGTGTCAGATAGTGACCAGGAGTTGGTGTCGCTCTCTCTTCTCATCTCTGTCAAGGAGCCCATTGTGCAGCCATACATCATTTCCTGTCTTGTATTGGTCTGACCTTTACAAACACTGAGAGCAGTGAAAAATAAGATAGCTGAGACTGGGAGAGCAGTGTGGGAACAGTGATTTGTGTATACATTCGATTTCTGCAAGGCACAGATAAAATAATTGCAGAGCAGCTGAGGATTCAGAATTTCTTTCCATTTTGGAAATAAGAGATGTTTTTAAATTTGATTATTCTCCACTTCAGAAAGAAAGTACTTGTGTGACATCATTTTAATTTTCCACTTAAAGCCCCAATGCATAGTAGACCACATAAATGGATTTTAAATGGTCATACAAGGAAACCTCAAGGTCATAAAACTTACTCAGCATGTGCACTATTTGCATATTTATCTATAAATTTGAGACATTAAACATACCAAAGTCTAGGATGTGAGATTTTGTAATGGCAGCTCTAATTTGTTAATGGATATAATTTTTCTTTAATGTTTTTTCAGATATTTCTTGGCCTCTGTGCATAAATCAGACCAGAAAAAATGATTTGACTGTCTTGTAATCAGTACATAAACATCACAAAATGATAGATGATGATGGATTATATTTAATTTCTTGGAAGGTATTTATAAAAAAATTGAGCACAGTTGTTTACATTGTCTTGGCAGCATTACTTACATCATTGCTGCCACTGTTTCTATTGCACTCAGCAATCAACCATGTGGAAAAATGATTTCATCTGTGAGAATAGAAAAAAATAACATGTATTCAAATATTTGTAATTTAATTTTCTCAGAAACACAAACAGACTCTGCAGATGTTTGCACAAAGGCCAGCAGTTTTATTAAAGCTGATCAAATTGATTTGCTGATTAAAACTGATCAAAAGACAAGAAAATCACTTTCACATAGAACCAGTGTCATCTTACTTTTTATTTTATCATAGTTTAGTGTTTGTGAAAAGCATGAAAAGCATGAACTGTAAATCCCCTGTTGAGGCCACACAATGTAATGTACTGGGGTGAAAGAATTTGAGTTGTATTTGTCAAAGGTGCGACAGAGTCATTCTGTTTTTTCCAGTCTTGTGTATGAACGTTTTGTAATGTGCTATAATCAGCTAACTGTAACATTTTAATAGTGTAATAATATAAATTTCAAGAAGTAATAAATCATTTCACATTTCAAAGATCAAATAATGGAATCTGAACTGGCTTTTGAATCACTATTAAAATAAATTTATCCTGTGTGCTGTATCCTGATTACAGAAGTACTACAGCGTAATTTTTCATTGCTATGTGATACAACAGCAGAGGTCAATTCAGTTCAATTCAATTCACTTCAAAGAACTTTATTTGTCCTGGAGGGGCAATTAAAGGCAAGTAGAGCAGTTGTTCACCGGGATATAAAGAAATGAAAACGTAGAATATAATAAACAATTTATAATTGAGACAATTTACAAACAATTAACAATTATGAAACAACACACAAAAACAACACCAACATTTGCAAATATGAGAGCAGCCAGTGGAGCGACTGGGGTGAATAGTGATGATCAGTGGTAGGACATGAATATGAATGTGAATTTGACTACAGTACATCTGAATTGTGGATAAGAATAAATACACTACTAAATACACTAGTACACTATCAGTCAAAAGTTTGGACACATACAGAAATGACTATGTTTTTGAAATAGAAGCAGATTTCTTAACATCAAATTTGAATCTGAAATACAGTGTAGACACTGTATTAAAAATGACTATTGTATATAGAAACTGTCTTTTAAAGGAATATTTACATAAATATACAGAGGCCTATAATCATCAAACATTAGTGCTGTCTTCCAATAACACATTATGTTTGTTAATGGAAGTTTATTAAATTAAGAGGATAACTGATCATTAGAAAACCATTTAGCAATGATGGTAACACTGCTGAAGGCATGCATCCTTTCATGGAAAAGATGGAAGCCTATGTGTGCCCAAACTTTTAACTGGTAGTGTACATGCACATAAGGTGCAAAAATGGCATGTTTTATTAAATTTACTTGACACTCCACACCATTGGTATAATACAGTTATTCGCAACAATTACACAACAACACCCAATCATTCACAACACCCATTCCTCTTGGAATATCAGGCACCGACCTGCGATGATCAGACAACGGCCAACAATAAGCTAACAATAAAGATAATATATAATCCTTATCTTTAATTATTTAATGCATTAAGATGCTGTCTTCCCATCCTGGCTGCTGTCAGATTGATCTGCATCTGTTGTCAGGAAAATTAAGAGTTCAGTAGTTGGTCTTCTTTTTTTATTAATTAATATAAATAAGTAATATTAATGTTGCTATTTGGGTTTGAGGAGCATATTAAGTCACCGGAAGTCTAAAGTGTAAAGTAAAGTCACAAGTCACTGGTAAGTCAAAGTCAAGTTGAGTCAAGGTCACACTGTCTTATTTGATTTTATGATTTTAAGTCATGTGAGTCCACAGCTCTGGTATTTGTGTATGTAGACATATACACTGTGTGTACGTATACATCATGTCAGTGACTTTTTCTTCAGAGTATATTTTCTTTTCAAGGTCCTGCTGGTCTCTCAGTAAATGTCACTGTTCCCAGAGTCTGTGTACATGTTGCATCAACGTGGCTTTTTCTTGGCAGTGCAGTGAATGTCTGTATGATACGGTCTATGTTAATGAGGTTTTAGGTATTGATCAACACCTAGTCCTGCTGCACTCAAGCAGATACTGAAGTGGCCAAGAGACAAACTCTCTCTCTCTCTCACACACACACACACACACACGCACACACACACACACACACACACACACACACACACACACACACACACAAAAGTCTCTAGTTTTCTTGAATATGTAAGAGGGTTGGTGAAGATGCATGTCAGTTAAATTTACTGTTTCTGTGTACTGTGGCTGGTTTTGTGTTGAATATTTGTGCAATTGTGCAGCATTTTCTACACAGCAGGGAAGAAGAAGAAAAGGGAGAAAGAGTGATTGGGAACAGCGCTTTAAAAGATACAGTACAGGTTTATTGATGGATCAATTGATTGTTTGCCTGTCCAAACTGAGTCAGGATGCCTTGAACGTCTTGGCCCTGTTTTCCCATCTGTTGTTTAATACTGTTTAATGCTAAGGTCAGCAGCTCTGCTCTGCACTGTGCATGTGTGTTTTCAGGGGAGATGGAGAACAGGCGGCACGTGTAAGTGACAGGGTAAAAGTAGGTGTGTGAAAGATATAGAGAGAATAAAAACTGAGAATTGATGTGAGAGACAGAGAGAGAAAGTATTATGAACATGGAGAAATTAACACTGCTGTTTTGTATCGTGTGTCTGAGAGGTAGAGTGTCAGTCAGTTGTTTTTTTTTGTTGTTTCTTCATACATAGTTTTACAGTCTTAATTTTCAGAACATCCTTATACTAGAGTTTTTTTTTATATCATACTGAGGCTTCAGATTCACGTCAGGCCAGTTAGATTTATTATTATTTCATGAAGTCCAGTCCAATATTCAGTGCCAACTCTCATGACTTTGCTGAGTTGTCTGCATTTTCCTAACTTCATTGTACTCAGAATCGAACCAGAAGCAGTAAAAAAAAAAGCTGACATGCCCAGAAAAAAATATTTTCTGAGTACATTCTGATTAAACAGATGTTACTCTGACTGAAAATGATGACAGAAAGAATGGTTTTCTTTATAATGAATGATGTGCTACTGAATAGTAGCACATTTTTGTAGGTGTTATATCAAAACACATTAGATATTCCAAAATGATTTTTATCTCTAACTTGTAGAGACAGTGATGGGGATCCCACTAACTTATGTTTATATATTTGAATATTAGTTTATAACAATTTTTGTATAAAAATCTATGTAAACAAAATTATAATGGCAAATATTAGTAATGATTATATAGTATTTGTTAACAACTTCATTAGAATAGCATGAATGTAACATTTGCTACATGTCACTATAAGCTGCAATGAAAGGAGGGTACAGCTTTTGTACATGTGCGATTGAAAAGGGTAGAAAATGCATCAGCGTTTGTGTGTGTATTTTCATGGGTGATGGAAAATAATGGGCATTTATCTGTGTGTAAGTGAGGGGGTAAAAAAAAAAACAAGAAATGAATGTGACAGGCGGTGAAAGAAAATGTGAGAAGTAGAAAGAGAACCTAGGGTTTTCCAGTGTTTGTGTCTGAGAGAGTGTGCAAGAGGGCAGACTGTCGATCAGAGCCCTGATTGTTTTCCCTCATGTAGCAGCACATGTTCATACCTGTATGATGTCTCACAGCCAAACTATCCTCATACAGCAGCATATACTGCAGCTTAGAGTGGCCAGTTACTACTACATTTACAAGTCCAGTCTGTGGTTCAATGCCAAGACCTTAACGTTAACGCACATATAGGTTGTTTGGCCAAACCTTCTTAAATGAGCCATATGAGCATTTGTTGTAAGCGTACCCGCACATACAGAGGCAGACATCCCCTGGGATCACACTCCTTTTGCCATCATGTGCCAAAATGGTACAATGGCACTGAAATGGCAGCTGTTGTGCACTTGATTTCACTCTAAACTGTCAGATATGCTGCACGACTGTACAAAAGCGACTTGGTTGGGATTAGGCGCAGAACCACCTAGGTTAGGTTTAGGCACTAAATAAATATGATTAGGGATAATAAAAATGTTGCATTTTGTTTTACCATCGATTCACCCCAATGTCCTGACAAACTTTGAGAGTTTAAATAGTTGATGGACATGTAATGTTCACTGCAGCCGCCATAGAAGTTTATTGTCATATACACAGTAAAAACATATAAATGTTGGAACCATGTAATGAAATTCTTACTTTGCTTGCTCACCAAACAGTAATACATTGGTATGGGTTGTTTTCTTGCTGTTACAAACTACCTATGAGGTTATATTTTACAGCAGGACAGTCTGGGTTTTGCTGAGCTGCTCATGCTGTCATAAATAAATGGACAAAAATGGTCTGAAGCTGAGATGCACAGAAAACAATGTCCTGATAATATTAAACAGATGATGCCTATTGCTTATTTGGTGAACACATCAAAATGTTTTTAGAAAACTAGCAAATATTTGCAGTTGCTCAAACCAGAGAAAAAAATCTGATTTTGAAAATGTCGTAGAGTTTTTTTTAAAAAGAAATTAATGATGACACGAACAACACTGTGGTTTAGACTTTGTGTTATCATGCAGCTTGTTGGTGAGTGCTGCATGTTGACACTATGCTGTGTAAGGACAGCATATACTGTAGATTTGACAAATAGTCTGTAGCTGCTTGGAGCTGTGACGTGTCCGTGTACAAGAGGGAAGTGAGAGACAAAAAGTGAGTCTGTGTGAGAGATGTGGAAATGTTGTGTGTTGTTGTTAGAAGGTCTGCAGTGTGACATGGTCGACTTCCGCTGGCCATTGCATGCTGTTGCCATGGCAACCCGCGTCACCGCCAACCTGTGCTGCTCCAAAACTAAATCATTATCTCTAGCTGAGACTGGGAGAGGAGTGAACCACTACCTTCAGACACACACACACACACACGAATATGCACGTGGCGCCATGAAGTGACACCTGGGAGAGACTGACTAAAGTCAGCAGTGGAGCCTGAGATGGGAGCAGACAAAAGACGTCAAATCATGAAGCTGGACTTCATTACGGCAGCATACCGCCTCAAGCTCAGAGATCTTTTGCCCCATTAGATTGCTTTGTTTATCAAGTGAGTCATAGGATGAAAAACATTTTTCACTCCTCCAACAGGAACTAACAATGATTGGCAGCCAGACATTACACTGATATGGATTTCTGAGGTAGAAATTGTAACCGTGTGTCTGGCTGCTGCTTTGAGATACTGAGTATAAGCAAATTCTAAACTTAAAGTGCCAACATGTGTTGCTTTTAAAAACCTTATAGCAAGTCAAACAACAGGCAGTTGCTGGTATAACATCTTAACAGGTGCTGGTCTATAAGTAAGAAAAATTAAACGTCTGCACACTGAGAAAATGCTGCCATACATTTGAATATGACACCACTGGATTTACAAAACGAATCAATCATTACATACAGTATATTTTATTATAAAATACAGTATTTGAATTTACAAAACATCTGGGATTAGCAGTTTGTTTCTGACAGTTTGCAGCAAAAACACTAAATTAAAGAAGCGCAACATGCTTTTAACTGCAGACCCCCCAACTACCTTGCAGTCTAGCAGATGCAGTGTGCCTTTTTTTATCCAATAGATGCTGCTAAAATGAAGCCAGTCCTGCCTACAGAAGACACTCTAATGCAAGAAAGAGAACTGAAAAGATATTAACTGATTCTAACATGTATTTATTACAATTTAAAATATCAAGTACTTAAACAGACTGACTTTTCTCTAGTGTGAACAATTTCCAGTAAGTACAAATAAAGACCTTAAAGGCACCATGTCTTTAGTGAGGTAGTGGGTTATTGCGTTAGTTATATCCTGGTGTCTTCGTGAGGTCTTTTCATATGTAGGCTAGGGCAGTGGTGATTGGGGAGAACAGAGGTAAGCTCACTCAATTGGTTAGTAAGACTGTCACACAAAGAGGGCAATCATGCTTTTGCTCTGGGACAAACTCGCTTCATATTTTTCCTATTGCATCTACATCGCAGCATTTTGCAGTAAGCTATTCGCAGCTTTTCAAATCACAACTGCAATTTGATTTCGATTAATCGTTCAGCCCTAATTAGGACAGTGGCATACAGGACTGCGTGTTGGCTTAGTCCTCCTGAACTTCCAGTAAAACTGATGACTTTCAGGACGCATCCTTTGCAGTCAGTAACTGTGTGAAGTCTGCTGCTCCCAGAAACTCATAAATCTTCTGTGTTGATGCTCTGATCTGTTCTAATCTAATGCTGTAACCTGCAGATGATTTTTGCAGTTGAAAGGTTTGGATCAGGCTTTAAATGCATAAACCATGGGAACATGGAAACCCTCTGTGATAGTAATAAATTCCTTTGATGGTATACTCTTCTGCTGTGTCCTGGGACTGTTAATCCACTTAACTTCCTCTCCCACATAAATAGTCAGCTGAATCATCTTGGAGACTAGGTGCAAATTAGGGCCTCAAGGTCTCAGGTGGATTGAAGTCTCTCTGTGTGATACCAGTACAGTACAAAATCTCAAACAATTTTCCTCAAGGGGAAGACAGGGGAGTTATTGTCTTTACAATCACTGCTTAGTGGTTGTAAAGTGTACAATCACCACTTAGTGGTTGTAAAGTTCTTTACTTTTAATCTGCTGCCATTCTGCAAATTTCCACAAAACAGAAATGTCAAGCTGGGTTTAAGGGGAAAAGCAGGTTGTTGTTTTTGGCTCAGCTCACTCTGTCCTTTATCATAAAGTGTCAGCTGCCTGGAATGGTTTTCTCCTTTACATTCCCGTCTTGGCAGACATGTCAACTATTTGCCTGGTCTGACTTTATTTCCACTGTGCAAGCTCTTTAATTACACCCCTTTCTTTTTTATACCTGCAGTGTAGTGTCATAGTGGAGGTATTGTTTTAGGACAGGACATAACTGCATGTTTACTGTAAGATTAGACACACTGGATATATTTCTCAGAACTGCATGTTTATTCATTAGGGCTGAATTTTAGTTTCACTGGGCAAACAGATGATAATAGAGGATGAGTATCACCATTATTCCACATCTCCTAACCCCTGGCCCTAATTATTTTTGAGTTAAACCAATTATTTCCATCCAGTTTAAGGACTTTCTCCCCAGGCTATGCAGCATTACATCCATATTGGACGAATGTGCACTTCACGAGTTGCTGACAATCTTAACATTCAGTGCACATCGAGGGTGCAATGAAGTGCAGTCTTTATGTAGTGAGGCAGAAAGTGCAGGAAAGGATGTTGTTAAGGTAGTTGTAACCTTAACCACAATTTCTTCCCAACCTTAAACTCTTCTGTATAAGAACACTGGCAATGACAAAAATTGTCACTAGGGGTGAAACTAATGGTTATTTCATTAATGAAAACATTTTCTCTGTTAATCACTTAATTGTTTGGTCTATAAAATGTCAAAGATCAATACTACCTTGTGGCTGTCTGCCTCACAGAACCAAGTTGCAGTTTCCATACATGTCTGTCCAGATTTATGTTCTAATGAGTTCATCCATGGGTCCAAACTGGATGCTTGTGCCAAGTATGAAGAAATTCCTGTTATATCAAATTCACAAGAATGGGATAGACAGACGAACAGAGAACACACACTGTACACTCTTTACACTAAACACTGAGTGTTTGCAGGTTGTTTTTCTTTATGGAGAAAACAGATTCCTCTCTGAGGAGGGGCACACGCTACCAAAACAACACGATTCCCTTCTGTTTAAACAAAATGTCAAATGCTCAATAGCTTCAACAGTTGGCATAAAATGATTAGAGGCAACATTTTTATTGTGCTTTCTAGACACTGGTAGCATAAAATCAGCAGAGATATAACACATACCCTGAGGACATAAAGTTGGTAGATGAAATTAAATTGAAACCACCGCTGTGACACACCTGGAATTGGACATTTATTCTCTTTCTAACTCATCTCTATCTCTCTTCACATATCCGTTTGATGTTCTACAACACATGACTCACTTCTCTCTTCAACAGTTAGCTCACACACAAACTCTGGCCGGAGGTTTTTTTTGGTGTCATTTCTCTTTTTCTTTCTCTGATATTTGGATGCATTTGGACCTTAATGCCGCATCCAGCAGAGAGGTTTTATTTCCTTTGGCTGGCTCAGCCTGTGTCATAAACTGACAGGTTGCTAATGCACACATACAGTAATCCCCCTAACAGATAAAGCTTTTATGTTTGGCTGGCACAGACTCCCCCCCAGTGACATACCAGGTGTTGGTATCAGCTTTATAAAGAAGCATGCAGCTGATTATCTGTTATGAATTATATATGTGTGTCTTTACACACACAGATGTAACAGAAGGTTGAAACAGGCCATTGTGCTAACTACAATGAAGTAGCAGTACAAGTATGTATGAGTGTGTTCATTGATTGGAGCACTGTGGGAAGGTTGAGGGCTGTAAAGTGAGGTTCAGATGTGTGTAGGATCAATGAGTTTATTGCTCATGTTTTGGTAAAAGGTCATTTCCCCCCTTCTGTGAGTAAACAGTTTTTTAAACAAATAAGCACTTTACTGGAGCAGCTCTGTTGTGGATCTGTATAAAATATTAGAGTGACTATGACCTTTGCTGCGTGACTGATAAATAAATATACTTGACATTATCACACACCAGATGGTGTATAGTGTATGCATTAGGTTAATCTACTGGATATGGAGAAGTACAGTACAAAAGTACAGTAAGGTACAGTATAAATTATAATCTTGATTCGACCACACACGTCATGGTCCACTGCTTTTGTAGAGCTTGTATATCTTAACAACTATTGGATTGATTGCTGTGAGAGTTTTGTAAAGTTATTCATTTTCAGCTGATGCAGATCTTTTCAGTCCTGCTACTCGGAGTTTGCCCAGTATATGACTTCTAAAACCTAAAACCTATGACAAAAGACATTCCCATCACCCCGGCTGTACTTTAGTGCTAACTAGCCAATGTTAGCAAGTTAACTTGTCAAACTAAGATGGTAAAATGGTAAATGTCATATCAGCTAAATAGCAGCATGTTAGCACTGTCCTTGTGAATATGTTAGATGTGTTAGTTAACACTAATATGGCGATACACACCTACTTTTCTTTTTTTGTATTGTTTCATTGGTGATATCTGTGGTTGTTGCAACTTTACTTGATTAATTCCTTTAAACCATTGATTATGGGAGTTTTGTATATTGTTGTGTTACTGTATTTCCTACAATGTGTTCTCTTGAGGTATTTGAGTGTAGTTATGTACATTCAGTTACTGAAAGACTCCCTATAAGATGTACTAAATCATCAAGTTAGTCTACATACCAAGCTACGACTCCATCACTACCACTAACACAACATTGCGTGTTTTAGAAATAGTTGAAATTATTGTAAATGTTATCTTCTGTGCATATATAGCTACAGTTTGTAACCTATATTTCTAGAGTTTATAAACACTAGTCACGCACAATGATCCTGCTCTGTTGTGAATAATGTGTGGATAATTTACTAAACCTCTGATCTAATACTAGAAAATTCTATACTCACAGTACATTTATGTACAGTATATAAAAGGTGGAAAAACAACACAAAGTTATTAATATATACTGTATCTACTGAAAAAAATGGCATTAAACTCCATGAAACTTTTACATGAATCTGTATATGTTGGTTATTTAAAAAAGCTTTGTGTTTTTTCTCCATCCCACAGTGCAAAGAAAACATTTTTTAACAAATACTAAGCAACAAAAATCTTATGGTACTGACATCATCAGTTCGCTAGACGTCTCTTGCAATGGTTATTTTGTGTTGTTTTCTTTTTTGCAGTTGCTTTGTGTTTTTGTTATTGTTTATGTTTTTGTGTTTTCCTTCAGGCTGTGTATTGTTTCAGAACATCCCAGTGGAGGTGGTGTCACGCTAAAGGAGACGGACACACAACAGACTAAAGGAAAGAGAGGAATATTGCTTGCGTGTGTGTGTGTGTGTGTATTTCTGTTCGTGTGAGAGTGGGGGAAGTAATAGAAGAAATGAAAAAAGAAATGGGTTAATGAGGAAGAGGGGCATCTACATATTCAATCAACAAAACCAAAAGCAGTATATACTGTATAAGAAATGAAGGAAGTGGATGTGTGTAGGAGGTTACACACACACATAGCATGGACAGGTGGATGGTATCCATTCTCAACCTCTAAAGGCAGAAGAAGCAGGTGGAGCTCTGGGATACTGAGAACCAGTCAGAGACAGCCTTCAGAGACACATAAAAGCCTCCCATTGGGTGAATTATTTAGATCAAAAGGACAAAAACATAGATCTTTCCCAAATACCTCTATACACATCCAACCCACTACACACACACACACTTCTGCATATTTAGGCACCTTGGCACCCTTACTGCTTAAACCCCCTGGTGCTGATCAGCTCATCCCTTTATTTTTTCATGCACCACACAAGCCCTTCTTACACACTGCACAATCCTCACATGGTAAATGATGCTGTGTTCAGGATCTTTTTTTTTTTTTAAATTCAGACCATCTTCCTTGTTTCTTACCCTATATAATACACATGCGTTCAACCATTGCACTGGCTCTTGATGATCCTGCTGAACTGAAAGAACAAAGCGTAACAGTTTTAAAAGGTTTTGAGCTCATTAAATTGAGTAACCAACGCTACTTTGCAGACTGGGGAAGAAAAAGTGGTTTTGAAAAAATATGATTTTGTTTTATTCTGGCAGCAGCTTCCTCTTAGTGTAGCCTACGCTGTTGCAAGTCACAGTTAGAGCAAGTAATAAAAGTGATCAGACATACGGGAATGTATTTGAAAGAAAATGGATTCACTTCCAATTATCTAGCTTTTGCGTGCATGAAATGCTAAAAAGGATAACTATGTGATGAGTTGGGCAGGTTTCTGAAAGTCTTTATTACGGACTGTTAAAACCAGGAGTGGCAGAGCACACTACCTGACTGTTTAGGAAGCACTATGTGCTCAAACTGCTGCATAACCATCAAATTAGTTTTGCAGGTATTCACCACACCTGTCAAAACACAGAGCACAGCTGCCACGGAACAGATTTTTTTATGTGGCTCTATAAATCAAAGGATTTTTGGGAGGATAGAGTGTATTTTAGATTTTTACAGTGAAAGATGTTGAAGATGTTACATTCCCTGTTTGAAACTCCTTAGAGAACATAAACCTTGTCAGTATCCAATACAGACACACACACGGACACGGACACACAAAAGATCATAAATTGAAGTTTCTCTGTTAAATTAATCAGCAGATGCCTTCCACCCACATTTCCTCACTGAAAGACAGATGCAGTCATTCGTGCACATCTGTCTATTATAATACACATGTGCACACTGTCACACATTAAAGGTAAAGGCCCAAGATATTTATACTATGCATAAGAATCTTTAATAGCATTGGACACTTATAAATATGGAAAATATATATGCACTTTTAAGCATTTGATGCACATGCAAAGTGCATAAGTGCATCACAGAATAGCACAACACATTCAGAGTAGCTTGCATTTTACAGTCTACCACATGTGCACATGTCATGGAATGATTTTCATTGTCACACAAACACACACACTCTCACAAACACGCACGCACACATTGAGAGATTGAGAGGCAGTGTTGTCTGAGATTGAAGTCAGGGCAGATGTATGGTGAATTTTTTAACGTTTTTGACAGGGTTAAAAAAAACAGACACTTTCGCTCATGTGGGGGAAGATTTTTTAAGTGAATCACTGTTTAGAGCACAACCACATAGTCAAACTGCTTGCTAAATTTTATTTTAAAAAGTAAAAACAACACCATCTGATGTTTTTAAATCACATTATGTTAAGAATGTGCACTTCAGTGGAGACTGCATCCATTAATAAGAAAAAGGGACTGTGCACTTTAACTGATGGATAAATGTTGTTATAGCTGTTTAAACTGCAAATAGTTTTTCTACTTTACATATCCTTTAGGGCTGGTTTCTTTACAGTTGGAGTGGTTTTAAAAGTGTCTGTCAACTACCTATTTGAAAAATATGGTGGTAAATTATAAAGTAGACATATAGTATGATAGTATGTGTGAAATAAACACAGTGTACTCCCAAAGCTTGATTGAACTGATGAACAGAATTAGTTTAGTTTGGGGATTTAGCTCATTTGTACATTCATACAAAAAGATGAATCTGCTCATAATTAGTAGAAAACTCTACGTTACAATCCTTCTGGGCTTATCAAGCTGCCAAAAAGCTAATTAGGCATCACAACCTAAATTACATAAAAACCCATCAGAGTGACACATGTTTAAAAAATTCAAAAAGGAACAAACAAAAAAAAAGGTGAATAAAATCAACTGAATTAATGATAAAGTCAAAGTGAATGGAGGCAGGAGACTGGATGCATTTTGTGTGTCTGTGATGTGACTGAGGGAGTGGGTGTGTATACATCTGTATGCTTGTGTTGAAATTAATAAAGAAAGAAAGAAAGAAAGAAAGAAAGAAAGAAAGAAAGAAAGAAAGAAAGAAAGAGTCAGGAACATGACCTGTCTGAAATATTCAAAAATCTTTATCAGCAACATGATTGTAACATATATATATATTAAAGATTTGCTGTACGTCCGTTGCTATAGGCGTGAACTTGCAACTGAACTATAGTTGAATATAGCAGTAATATCTACTACAACCTGGTACTATACAATAGCAAGGGATACTGTTTAGTTTGGCAGTCATAATATGACAGCCATAAAAACTGTTACAGTACTTGGAAAAAAGCAGCTACCAAATGACACAACCAGTATTTAAACTTTACTGATGAAAATTGAGAACAGACTCGACATTCAGAGACTTAAACACCAAGCTTATACACATGCATAGATAGAAACAGAGGAAACGTGATCTCTCATGTCCACACCTTAAAGAGCTGGCATTAGTGTCAGGTACCAAAATGGTGACTGGTGTAATACTTATTACACCAGTTACTTATTATTATTAAGAACCTATTGATGCACAAATGAAACTTAAGCTTATACTTGTATATTTGACTTTACATTTGAATGCGCCACACAAATCTTAATAAACTGAAATGATAATGATATAGATAGGAGATAGAGTAAAGTAGTTTGACATTTATTTAGAATGGACATTTAAAAATAAAAAATGAAAATAAAATACACTTTGGTTTTTGAACAAAGTAAACAAACAGTATGTAAATCAGCAATCACAGAGCTTTACATGTGCTGCCATTCAACAGAACTAGGCTAGCTGTTTCTCAGTTTCCAGTCTTTGTGCTAAGCTAAGCTAACTGGCTATTTTTCCCAAAATATCAAACTCTGAAAAAGAAAAGGAACAAAAGTCAGTATTGTTTAGTCAGGATTTGCTACATGAGAAATATTTGGTCCATATAAACTACCTGGCTCAGTATTTTGTAAACTAACTGAATTTATGGGCAACTTTTATTATTCATAAACTTGGGTTTTTAATAACTAGTGTTAAACGAAATACTAGCTATTAGATATAAGTAGCCTAAGTAAACTCTTAAAGTACCTGATATAAATGGGATGCTAGTAGGCTCTGTTTAGGGTTCAATTATTTGTTTTGCACACAATTGTATATATTTGATGTTTGACCATTGTACATTAGATATTTTAGATTTTTTGGAAATGTTTTAAAAATGTGAAAATTCAAAAAATGTTCACACTGGGAACTATGACAGTAAAGTATAATAGGTTATGAACTGGAAGTAATTATTGTGTGGGGATGTTTTATCTTTATTTTATTTGTCCTCTTCTGTATATCCTTTGTATATTCAGTTACACAGTCTTATTGTTTTATGACTGAAATAATATCAAGTGCCTGTTTTATTTTCTGTGGTTGTGACATTACCATACCTCATTTTTCATTGTGTTTCAATAAGAAATGGTATATCCCCTGACTGCAGCACATTTCTCAAGAGACTCACCCTGCAATTTAAAAAACAATATGTTTTAGTAATTGCACAGTGGCGACCTTAAACCTCCTCTTCTACAATACAAAATCCCTGTAAGTTATGTCATATTCAGCATAAAGACAAAGCTAATCAAAAAAATAGTGACATTTGGAAATTAAATCTACATTCAAGAAGCTATTCTGTATAATTGCTTAAAAGGTTTATTTAAAAAAGATTTTTATTTCTTCAGAAAGTCTTTTTTTCCTTTCAATAAAAGAAATCATTTATCGGTGTTTCATGTGTGTAAATGTGCTTTTTTCATTCAAAAGTGCAAGAGCTTTTAAATGTGCATCTGTGTGTCACTGCATACTTTGTTCTGAGAAATCCTTTATTTATCAGGACAAAAGGTCCAGTCACACACAATAAATGAAATTGTGCCTTTAAAATCAGGGTCAAATCCAAATTCTCAATTACTGTACTTTCCCTTCCCTGTAAATCAGCTTCTGTTTCCTTGACCCTTTGACTGTGTCCATTATCAAGGTTTTTTCCATTTCTTATTGCATGTCTATTTATTTTGCACTCATGAAATATACGAGTTTAATTTAGTGGATGGGTTAGACTTCAGATTCTGTATTACCTCACTGTAAAAATACAAAGCTTGCAGCAGTCATGTAGTGATGATGTGGCTTTAAACTCAAATATTGCATTCACTAATACTAGACATATTGTATCCAGTAGTTGCATTTTTAAAATGAATATTTGCATATTCATAGATTGTGGAAGGAAGAGGAGTAGATGCCAACTTGAGTATTTACGTTGTAGGCTACTTTGGTTGATAGGAGCTGAATACATTTGCCACCATTGTAAGTATTATAATAATGCATTATGCTGCATTGCAGTGTTTTGTGCTGTTAATACTAATTTAACTATTGTTTTAGTTTCATAAGTCTGTATATTAAAACTTTGGTGTCTTGTCCAGGGACACCTCAACATGTAAAATCATCCCTGGGGTTCGTAGACTTAATATGCAAAGAAACTGTAGTTTTCAAGTAAATGTAAGTATAAGGTGCCATAAAATGGAACTATAGTGAAGTACATGAAATTTGTACTTAAGTACTTGTTCTTTGCTACTTTTAACCACAGCAGATTAGAACGATTAAGAATAATGAGATTTATTATTTGATAGATTGACATTACAGGAACAACACAGACTCCTTTTTATTTCTTTCTCTGTCACTTCTTTCCCTCTTTTTTCTTTTTCACATCTCTGACCACCTCAGAGTAGGAGGAATTGGTCTTCTATGTGTCATATGAGAAGGTTACTGTGGGTTGAATATTATAAATAGAGAAGATCAGACTGAGGAAGGTACACGGAAGAAAGAGAGAGAGCCAGAGAGGAGGATGTGGGAAAAAAAACAAGAGGATGACGAAAGAAAGCGAGGCGGTAGACACATGCATGGAGATGAGAAAGGAGATACACGACATGAGACAGACACATAGAGACAGAGAAGAGGAAATGTTTATTTTTACCACTGGTTGGTACAGAGAAAAGAGGAATGTGATAGTCCTCTGCAGTAGGCCAGAGAGGAGGAGGATGTTTGGCTTCTAAAGACAGATTCATACAGACATTTACCTATCTGCAGTGTCAAGGAAATTCTGCTCATCAACTGTAGCCCACTATTTTTCTGTCCTCTAATTTTTGATTGAGTATACATTCCCCCTCTACATGCCACACTCGGTAGAGACTGTCTCTATTATTATTGAGGACTATATACACTTAAATCAAAGTGTGGTAAGTTTGGTGACTCTCAATTATTGTTCCATAAGAGTTTAACATTGCTGTATGTGGGTGTGGTTTTACCAGATCTATTTTACAGTTGCTATAAGAGCCAACAACTGTCTACACATTTTAAAACGTGTAGCAAAATCATACATTTGGCATCACTGGTTTCCCACCTCTCACTCTGAATCAGCTGGAACAACTCAAAGACAAAAACCCACATTAACAAATCTGTCGTCTGAAATGAAAAAAACCTGTTCTAACCTTTACAGAAGAAGACTGGAAAAGAAGAACACTGATTGAGGAAGTATGATTTCAGGGTAAAAAATAAATATCTTATTTAGTATTTTCCTTCTTTACATTTATCCTTCTGTCTTTCAGTCTGCCACTCATTGAATCTGCAGCTCTTCTTTTCTTACAGTATTCACTGCTAATTCGCCTCTGTCTTTCTCCACTGCATCCCTCCATCCTTCTTCCTCCTGGATCGATAGATTATTTCCTGTGTTCTGTGGGGTGACAGCACAGTTTAGAGACCACAGGGTTTGTGTTACCGGTCATGTGAGCTTGTGTGCATTGTGAAGGGCTTAAGGGGTCATCAAGGCCTTTGAGGTCAGCAGTGGCAGCAGTCACAGAATGCTCCACTGGCTGTTTCAGTAAAACACCTTTTTGATTTGTTGTGTTATTTTTTTTGTGTGTGTGTGTCTCTGTGAACCTTTCAAGAATATCTCAGAAAGAGAGCTTTCGCTCATGATATTCAGTCATCAGCTAGAACCAAGATGGTGGAAGTAGATGTACCTCACAGACCAGTCTAAAAGGTAAACACTTGCCTGTTCAACCTGTTCTTTTTTTTCCACCTTACACCAGATATCTAAGTGGCCATTATCACCTCTGAAATTTATCTGAACCCCATATTTCAGCTGGCCTCGCCTCTGACCTCGATGACTACTGCCATTAAAGTTATCTGAAATCATAAAATCAGCTGTTATCTGCTAACTACTGTTCTATCTGTTTCTCTCTGGACATAAGACAACCAAGCTTTTTTAACAGACTGACTGACAGGCCCTGATGTCCTTAAATCCCACAATAGCCTCTCAACATCTATCGCCCTGGGCAACATGCAGCAGTAAATGGCCTCAGTTTGTCTGAGGTGTACCCAGAAAGGCTAAGAGAGATCAATACAGTCACTCACAGTCGTCATTTTAAGTCAGCTACAGTGTAGTCTCCTGCCATAAAACTCTCCAGATCCCAAACCCTCGGGCTCCCACAGCAGCACTGGTGTCACTGCAGCATCTTAAAGAGCTAAAGAATAGACTGTCCATGTGGATGTATTCATAGCTGTGTAACATTGTGCCTGACACACAATCATTTTGTAGCTTTGCCGTAACCCATTTTCCTTGCAGTGGCTGTGATGTCTGTGAATTTCTGTTGAATGCTTCGGGGTTGCATTTTGACTGAATTACAGTTTATCTCATTCCCAGCATTTTGCGACTTTGTATGTCCTAAAGTGGAAAAAAGAGAGAAGACACAAAGTTCATGACATGCAATGGTGGGATATGAGTGGATAGAGGAGAGGAGAGGTGCTCAGTTTATGAAGGGAGGTCCCCCTGCAGACTAAGTCTATAGCAGCATAACTATGAGATAGTTCAGAGTCACCTGGGCGAGCCAGGAAAGGAAAGTTTTAAGCGTAGACTTAAAAGTAGAGAGGGTGTCTGCCTCCCAAACCTGAACTGGGAGCTGGTTCCACAGGAGAGGAGCTTAAATATTTCAACACTTGCTTTTACACTACACATCACTTAAGATCCCATTATCCCTTCAGCGTTTAACAGGAAGTTCATTTTTCTACTTTCTTGACAAGGATGCATCGCTGCTGTGTGATGACAAAATGCATCTGCTCTGTTTCACCAAGCGTCTCATTTCCAGCACTCAACATAAACCTCTAATAAAGCAGCCCATGTGGCTTTGAGGTCATTAACACAAGCAGTACTCTGATTGGATGGCAGCACTGGTTATCCTCCCTTGACAGAAACAGCTGTTTAACCAGACACAGTGCCAAGAATTAGATGAATGACATCACAACTAGCAGCAATCCTGAATGGCTCATTGACATGGTGCTGTTTTCATTAGTGATGTGTCGATTTGGAGTTTTCCCACCTTAAGAAGTACTGAAGAAAGCAACCATAACATTCACTAGATTGAAAAGCTTGTGCCTAGCTGTTCTTCGATATTATTTTTGTTATTTTGGTAGGTATTTGTAATTGCTGAACTGATTGCTGAGATCTGGAAACATATGTCTAAGGCTGTGGCTATACTGACCACAAAATGAATTTTAGTGGCAGACTACTGTATAATACAATGCAATGACACATGTGGCTACAAATTCATATTCCATGAAATAAACAGAGGTCGAATTATGTCCACGCATGTTAAACTCAGGCAAAACATTCATGCATATCCCAATGCTCTACTATGATATCAATTCATGAATGTACAGACAAGAGTAACATACTATACACACTAGAAGGCAATGGAAGAAAGAAATTAAGTTTTTGGTAAGTTTTAAGTTCAGTTTAATTTTGAAGTTTACAATACTCTTAACAGACTGCAGAAACAATACAAATGTCAAATGAGTGCTGCATGTTAAAAACACATGTTCGGTGTTCTAAAATTTCACAACAGCCATCACCCTATACAATGACTATATGCTGACAGAGAGCTCTGCTCCTACAGTTCAACCATCTGTTGTGGGACAGACTTTAGTTTCCATTGTTACACAACTGATCCTCAATTCATTCAGTTACAACATGTAGAGTAGTATTTGGGGTTTTCTGCAGACTGAAGTGCAGCATGTTCCTGTCTCTGTTAGATGTGTAAGTGCAATATGATCCTGTTTCTGTTCTAGGTGTGTTTCTAGATTTGTATTTTTCTTTATCAATTTTTATTATCTTCTATAATTTTCTATCTTCTTTAATGGCTACTGCAATTATTTATTTGGGATTAATAAAGTATCTATCGATCTGTCTATCTATCTATCTAAAAGATGACGAAATGATCAAAACACTTTATCAGAAATTATAATTATAAAAGTATTACGTGAACTTTTCATTGTATACAACTGTAGTTTTACACACTGACATCTTGCTTCTTAAACTTTGACTGTGCACACCATAGTTTTCTTGTTCAGTGAGGGATTAATACTGTCAGGTGCACTTTTACCACCATATAAGAGATTTTGATAATATGACTAAACTGTTAATTGAATTTAGTTGAATGTGATTGTGGCTATGTTTCTGTTGTTACTTGCTGTTTAGTTTGGGATTGTAATACTACAGTTGTAAAGTATTATAGTAAACAGTATTACTACCAATGTTGGGATGTAGGTCACAAGAAGGCATGGCAGACAACCTTAATGTTTGAGTCAACTGTATGTATCTAACACAGCTTCTGCTATACAAAGTCAAGCCTCATGTCACTGTACTGAGTTGTATCATTCAGGAAATGAATTTTCCTGATCAATAATTAATTATAGAAAGCATCAAATTGCCTGAGCTACTCAACAAAACACCTTAAATCACCACAAAAATACATTTCACAATATCATAGCCAACACAATTTGCTAAAACTATCCAAAGGCCCATGTTGTAATAAACTTACAACCTTTAGCTATATAGTTGAATTGATAACACGCCCCTTTTGAATGTAACATGTTCAGTTCACTGGTACTGGCAGGTCAAATACCCAACAACTCTGTTCACGTATATATTTTATTACAAAGAGAGATACATTGAAAACAATTACTTACAGTAATTCAGTTTACTAGGTTTCAGTTTTAGTGCTGCTCCTGCTGCCACCCACCTCTGACCTGAACTTTAAAACAAAGACAGTGTCATTTATTGATTGTTAACCCCGGTTTGTCCTCACCAGACTGTGAGGAGTTCCAGTCTCCACCAGTTTAAACATCGGTTTCATGTCTATTAACAGTGTTGGGTCGTGACCTGACCCCACTTATACCTTCACCTCTCCTGTCCATCTCTCAGTACCTCCCTGCACCTATCATCTCTATATCTTTTCATCCCCCTTTTACCAAGTCACTCCCAGTGGACCCTCTGCCACCTCCCTTTCTCTCAGTGTCTCACACACATACAGAGACCTCAGCTTAACGGTATTTATAACGATCTGACCCTGGGACCTCTCTGTGTTAATGATCTTCAGCCCCTCCCAGCACAAACACACACATACTGACAGAGAATAACCTACACTCTCCTGTTGTTATGTTGAGATAAAGTCAGGGGAGTAAACACTGAAAGTATGAGCAGCCCTAAACTAACATTTTCTCATTCTAGATTTTCTCCAATGACAGAAATTTGATAACAGCCTGTTCTTTAAGTCTGTCGGCAAACAAAAATGAGAAAATAAAATGGCGAAAATGTAACAAAATGGCTACGCTCGGTTTTAGGAAATAGAAATGCATTTATTGAAAAAGAGAAATAATAATAAAAGGTATTACTATTATTTAATACTAAGACAAGCTGCAGCTTTTTTTGAAGGCATGACAAGTTGGAAATGGGTTTGAAATCAAAGTAAATAGTTTGTAATGTGCAAAAGATAAAATTCCAAAGATCTTTGGTCCAAAGCAAAACATCAGGAATATTTTTGTAATTCACCCTATCGCATGTATGTTATTCACTGCCCCTTCATCAGCCTTTAGGGTCCATTTACTGAAAGTAACACATTAGCATGCAAGTGCAGTCCTGGACACAAAAGGATGCTGCCAGAAGACATCACAGCCAGCAGACACACACATGAACATTTACACTAAAGCTTGCACATCTCTGCACACAAAAAAACTAACTATTCTTTTCTGTTCTCTTGTTCTCATTCTTTTTCTCTCTCAGCGCCTTTTCAATTCTCACGAGTCACCAACACACACACACACACACACACACACACACACACACACCAGCTGGTTAAGACTCTCACACACAAACAAACTCTTTCTGTTTCTTGCTCTCAATCAAGCTCTGTCAGCAGCACTTGAGCCTGATATGAGGCCAGGGACGGAGGAAATGAGCGAAGTCAGCCAGAGTTATAATTCAGCACAACCAACCACATGAGAGGGAATACATTGACTGTATTGTGTGCACATGGGAAATTAATCTCAGTTCATAATACAGTGTTTGCAGGCTTATGCTCATGTCCTTAAGAGGTCTGGAGGAGGACGGTGCTTTGTGTTCACTCCGCGTGTGAGTGAAATTCTGAATCATGCTTCTCTGTCTATGATAGGATCCGTGCTCTAACTTGTCTCTGGTGTTATTTTTCTTCAACTGACACATGGTGAAGAGCTGATGATAGAAAAGAAATAGAAGGAAGCATCCAGTTGAGCTCTTTTAGACACCCTGAGTCACACACAAATTTACCTACTTTTTGCATCCCTAAATCAGAGAATCCAACCATCCATCATCCTAACCGCTTGTCCTCTTAAGGGTTGCAGGGCTGCTGCAGCCTATGTTAGCTGTCATTGGACGGGGTACACTCTGGACAGGTCACCAGTCTATCACAGACTGACATATAGAGACAGACAAACAATCACATTCACTAAATCAGAGAACAATGCATAAATTAAAGTTTAAAGTACAACAGGAAGCACGGATTTAAAATAATACATAGAATAGTGAGATAGAATTGAACAATGGGTTTCCGTCTTTTTCCAGTCAGGTTTTAAACACTTTACTTACTGGCTACAAAGAGACTGCTTCCAGTATACGCTGCTGCGCTGCAGTGGGGCGGACACAAAAGGGAACTGAATAAAAAAGTGTATTTTTGTATTATTATAGCTCAAGCTTGAAAAACTATTTAGTTACATGTTTAAGGTCTTGTTTATTAAGCTAAGTAAGATGTGAGATTAGAGTTAGGTGTTAAAGGTGATGAAAACCCACACAGTTATGTTTTTCATGTTTTTATTTCTGTGTGTGTGTGTATGTGTGTGTGTGTGTGTGTGAAAGCACGCTGTAAGTGAGAGGGAATGAGCACCAGTGTGTGCAAATGTAGCTGCTACTTGACATTATGATGCACTACAATGTCTGTGAAGAAGTGTGAAGAAGTTGTTATAGCTGGTGCTTTAGCAGGTCTTGGCACTCGACCTAAAGATGCAGAAAATTAGCTGCAATGTCACGATAGTTTATTGTAGCTGACAAACTTGTGAACATGGAATCAGCTTCATGGACTGTTTTCACTGTCTAAATTAGAAACTAACGACAACTTAATTCTGTTGCCAAAACAAACCGTTTTTCATAAAAGGGTTGGGCTCAGTGTCTGACTCAGGCTTACTGCATTTTTTCTCTGTTGTATATAACAGAAATTTGTGTTTTGTAACTTGGACTGAAAAAATGACAGATTTTAGAGGCGGTATAGAAAAGGTTATTCTCTGGAGATTTTTTTCAGAATAACAGTTTAACAGATTATAGATTAACCTCCAGTTTTGTGCAAATACAAGTTTGTTGCTTTCTATCTTTATTGTCATAAAATGCTGCAGAGCCTCACCTGAAAAATAGCCCAGCATTTAAACACAAAATCACTGTGCCACAAAGTACCTAGTGTTATTGTTATTTGTCAGTGATAATTACCTATTATTATCCATTGTGTATCCTGTATATGAGTATTTAGTGTTTGTCTTGGTGTTGATCTCTTATTTATGGTTCTTTCCTTTCTTTCCTTTTGAACTAAGAGCAGCTGTGACATGGCAAAATAATTTCCCTCTGGGATTAATAATAGTTTTTTTTTTTTTTTTCAAATCTTGAATATTCAAGACAAATTTCAAAATAACTATTAGTAATAGCTTATTTTCCCTCCTTTATGGTCGTATATACTCAATCCCTGCTAATAACAGCTTAACAATATAATTAATTATCTTCTGTTGTCATACTATTACCGTGTGTAATGAAATGTCCTTTTACAATCACTGTGAAGATATGATAAACAAATTGAACTCAGCACTGCTTATCCCCATCTTTCTGCTCTCTTAGGACCATCTTCAGTGATCAGTAATGATGATGACTCTGCCTCTCCTCTTCACCACGTCTCCAATGGCAGCAACACTCCTTCCTCCTCAGAGATGGGTCCGGATGCAGTAATCATTGGGATGACCAAGATCCCTGTGATAGAAAACCCTCAGTACTTCAGGAGCACAAACAGCCTGCTCAAAACTGACACGTGTAAGTAAAAAATATAATTTATCTTTAATCTCAAAAACACATTAATTATGGGCGTGCACTGGTAGCCTAGAGGTTCGTGCACATGCTATTTAAGCGCAATATCACCGGTTTGCGTCCCGGTCCCCGAGACCTTTGTTGCATGTCTCTCCCTCTCTTCGCCCCATGCTACCTGTCTGCCTCTCTCACTGTCAAATAAAGGCTAAAAAACGCCAAAAACATAATCTTTAAAAAAAAAACACACATTAACTACACTAAAAAACATGTATCAGTCAATTATGAGCTGTGCTCCCAACTGTACATGTGTGATGCACAGGTTACCACAGCAACATCTTCCCTTGCTATCATCGCAATGACCGTGGCGCTGCTGATGATAAGCTTTCAAGTAGGAAATAGAAAATCCATTTATATACAAGCATGTGTCTCTTTTTGTGTGCCCCAGCATATGGTAGGCACAAACACATTCATAAATTTGAGGCTTCCATATGTGAGTCATACACAAAGATTACTATAGGCACAGGAAGGAAAACATACAAGAGTCTGTAAGTGACTGCAGCTCCAGTTTTTTTTCTAGCATGTAGACACATCACATTCAACAAAGCAAGACACAGAAGGACAAATGGAAGGCAACCATTGGAACCGGGAAGAAGACAAAGAGAAAGCGATGAAAAGACAAATATGTGGAGAACAGAAGGAGACTACGAGTAAGAAACAGTCAAACAGAGAGGCAGCGAGTACACAGAGATATTGACCTGGTCCATCAAGATGACATTATGATTATTGGCACGTAATAAAAGCTTCTCTAGGCACTGGCCTTGTAGTGGCAGTAAATTATGGTACTGCACATGTGTGTATGGGTGTGCACCATTAGGCTCTTTTTTTTGAGAACAAGGCTGAGGAGGTACCATATAATAATAATGGAGGATTGGGGGTGGACCCCTTCAGCACTGAACTGCAAGACAGGGTGGGATTTACAGCCTAAAGACAAGAATGAAAGCACTGAGGATCAATGAAAGTCAATAACATACTGCTGTGTACGCGTATGTGCCTGCGTGTGTGTTTCTAATATATTACAGCCATTACAGCTATTACTCTGAGTGCGTCTTTGACTCACGGACAGGCAGAAATACTCAAAGTATCTCACCGATTATTTGGCACTGTGCCTTTTCAGACTTGTACAATAGCCTTTGATGGAGATAGTTTGGCAAAGTGGCTCTAGGTTGTGTGCCAGGAACTGAACTCTGTGGTCTCAACCAGTGTGTGGCCTGTAATTTTGAATGCAGAAATCAGTAGTGGGTGCACATTTCTACTTCCTGGCAGCAATAAAGTAATAATTACTCTGCAGAGATGATGGAGCTGCATGCAATAAAGGGTAGCTACTGTTGTGCAGCTTACCTTTGCAATGAACACCTCATTAACAATAATAACATCATAAGAATTAGCAGTGTTGAAAGGTGTGCCACATGCATTATTAAGGTGTTACAGTAAAACACAGAAATTTGCTTACATGGCAACTACTGTGTTTACCTAAACCCTCATTTACAAAAACACAGGTAGTCATGATTCATGACAAGCAGAGCCATGAACAAGATTATAGAAACACCCACAAAGCTTACATGTAAGAAATAAAGTAATAATTAATATATTATTATTAAACCAAAGTGTAAAACAACAATTAATCGGAGTCATGTGACAGACACTTACTTAGCCAGGGTCAGTAGTGTCCTAAGTTGTAGCTGTTTCTAGTCTTCCTGTCATGTCTCATACAGACATGAGAATGACATTGGTGCTTTAATCTAGCATAAGGGCTCCTAATAATAATTCCTCAAATATCTCCAAATTCTTAGTGTGTGTAGGTTTTACATTGTTTACAGTAAATTAATTCTAGTTTTTTTTTTTTTGCTAAAACTGCAGGCCGGAACTGAAGGTAGTTTTTCGTGTCCTCTTTTTTATGTTACACCGTACTCTTGGCTTTGTGCACAATATCTCTCAATTTTTCCACTGTTTCCATCCCAGCAGTTTTTTTGAGGTTTGTATTATGTTGTATCTAGGGAGTGAGACTTAACATTGTTCTGGAAAATGTTATTCATAAGTCAACACGTGCGTAGTGTATTTGAAAACGCCCATTTACAGACAACACACACACAAACATACACGCACACCTAAGCCTATGAAAATTTAGGTCACAATTAGCTACACCTTCTGTTGTATTTGGGGGTGAAGGAGGTGTAGCAGAAAAAGGAACAATCATGAAATTAGATTCATGAGAAATCTGAAGGAGAAATTCTCTTGACGTCTCAGTGCATCTGTCAAAAATTATTGTGTCTTTGACCTATCACATTTCGTGGTTCAAACTACCAAACACAAGCTTGCCAAGCTGTTTGTGGAAAGATTCTTGGAGCAGATGAAGGAAAGAGAAGGGGAAGATGAGACAGATGGCAAACAGGGAATAATTATGTCCCGAGACATTAATTTCTTTGGTTGTTTATGAGATGTTGATTAAGGAGGATAGGTGTGAGAGGTGTCTCTATTGGGAGACATGGAGAGACTGAACAACGTGAGAAAAGGACAGATGGAAAAAGCTGAGAGAGGATGTGGTAGATGGGAAACATTATTCCTCTTGATATTAATATTGTGCTGTCGTAAACCAGTAACAGAAAGAACGAGGGAGCAATAGAGTGGGAGAAGAACATGTGCATGGTTGTTAATGTTTAGAGGATGCTGATTAAAAAGTGATAGGTTTAGTATCTGAAGAGAATGGCAATGAAAGATCTGACAGAGGGATACTAAATAAGGAAAGTGACAGTGAGATAATGGGGCTGGATGGAGGGATGCTAAATGAGAGAAATAAATGAATGTGCTAAGCAGCAAAATGGGTAATTATGAAAAACATCAGAGAATAATGTAAAGTTTAGGGAATGGGGAATAATATTTCTTTAGATCTTAATTAAGGATTGAGGGGAGGAAGGCTAATGTGCAGCACTGCACATACACTTTAATATTGAAAGCAGATTGAAAATATGAGTGGAAAATTAGGAAAGAGAAACAGCTGGAAATTTAAGAGCAATATAATGCCAAATAAAATAAAATAACTTAACTCTGAAAGTGGTTGATTGCTATGCACAAAGACATATGTAAATATATTGAATATATGAATGCAAAATGAATGGCAATACCATATTGTGAATCTAAAAATAAAGACACATTTTAAAAACAGCAGGATGTGCTGTGAGAACGCCACATCTTCCTGCCAAAAAAAAACCAAAAACCTGTATGGGAAGCAGTGGTCGGCACACATCAATTTATTTGCTGTGTGAGGGTGTTAATTAAGGAGAAGTGGTGCGAGGCATTTTCATGGGTGAACGCTTATTACACAAGCAGAGTAGGAAATGGTGTGGTGAGGTAATTAGCTGGCTAAATGGTGGGTAGTTGTCTTGTGGGGATGTGAGTTTACTGTATGCTGCTGCTGCTGCTGCTGCTGCTGCTGCTGCTGCTGCTGCGCAGGGAACTGTGGGAGATCTATGACCTGCTACTGTTGTTTTTAAACCGTAAACATAGAGTCACGAGGGACAGATAATAAATGTATAGTGCTGTGAAAAAATATTTGACCCCTCCTGATTTCTTCTCTTTTTGTTTGTAGTTCATATTAAACTGTTTTAGACAACATCCAACATAAAACAAAGACAACCTCACCAAAGACAGTATTAAATGACATTGAAGCAAAGGGTAATGTAATAGAATATTGTGAAAAAGTATTTGCCCCCTTCCTGATACAAAATGTACACACACAAAGTTTCTGTCCAAACCTGCCTGGCCCTATGCACTGTATTAGCTAAGCCTGTGGGAAAACGTATTTGCCCCTTCATAGTTACTACAACCAAAAAAATGACCAAACTGCATTGATTAGTTTGGGAAAGTCTAAATAACAAAGCTATTTCTGAGGCTATGGGGCTCCAGAGACCCACAATTAGAGACAGTATCTACAAATAGAGAAGAACTGGAACAAAAGTAAAGTTCTGGAGTGGCCTAGTCAAAGTCCAGACCGGACCTGAATTAGCTATACTTTTTGCCTTAAAAAATAGAATTATCATTTAAAAACTGCATGTTTGCTGAGGTTACTTTTGAGTTATGGTAGAATTCGTTTGAAGATCTGAGTTTAGCCTGAGATACAAACAATGGAAGAAGAAAACAGGAGGAGCTACTGTAGCAATAGTGCTACAGAATATACTGAACTGAACTCCAAAATGACTGTTACATCAACTCTCGAAAACAGTTTGAACAAAACCTGAACATTATCACTATCGTGATAGATGATAAGTAGTAATACTGTTAGACAGCATTAGTTTTAGTTACAAGTATCTAATAAACTACCAACGGAGTGTAATTTCTAAGAGGCAGGACTCACATACAGTATTCTTTGCCAGTCTATAGAGGCATACATGTAAATGCAAGTAAACAGATTGGTGGGTGTGTTCTCCCTCACCACAATCTTACACTGACAATCAGATGCTTTTGAATATCTGATGTAGACCAGTTGTGTTTCTCTCTCTCTCTCTCTCTCTCTCTCTCTCTCTCTCTCTCTCACTCTTGTCTGTCTGCACAAGATTGGGTTATGGTGGACCCCAGTAGCCTACAGAGTAGATCGATGCAGCTTCTCAGAGTCTAGCTGGGCTTTAATGTGATATTCTGAGTGGACAGCTTTTCTTCAAATGCACCTCTTAATCACATCACAGATAAATTTGTGTGTGTGTGTGTGTGTGTGTGTGCGTGTGTGCGTGGGGGGGTGGGGTCAAGAAGTACCCAAGTGTATGCATTGCAGGGTGATATGTGTTTCCTTGCATGCATGCAGTTGCAGATTAGGCCCATAGTCGAGAGCACAGACTTTGGCTAGGTAATAGTAAGGGCACCATGCCGTTAATCAGTCTGTAGAATAAAAACTTGTATCTTCACCATGGTGAGATTCCAAACTTTTTATAAATCAGCTGGCATGGAGTCATGGAGTTATTTAGCAAAAGGGAGCAGGTTTACCAACTCTGATCCAACTGCGGGTGAGCAGAAGGCAAGAGGAGATTACATAAAACATAGGTGCGCACCAAAATCTGGAACAAGTTAGTATGCAATAAAACTGTGAATTGAATTTATTTATTTTTGTAGCATCCATGTGATGTATAAATAACAGAAATAATGACGGTCCATCTGATGCAGAGTATGATTAAAGTTGAATAACTGAGTGCTACTTGACATGAGGCCACATCAGATAGATAACCTGCAGTGTTTTCTTAAACAAATGTGCTTGTGGCCTCATGTGGCATGCAGTGTTTCTAAACTAAAATGGTCACATTTTTAATGCTTAGTTTATCTGTCTCTAACAGTCGTCCAACATATTAAGAGACACAACATTGTGCTGAAGAGAGAGCTGGGAGAGGGAGCTTTCGGAAAGGTCTTCCTGGCTGAGTGTTACAACCTCTCACCTGATCAGGAGAAGATACTTGTGGCTGTCAAGGTAAACTGGAAGTATAATAATAATTATTTTATTTTCACTTTTTCCTGTACTACGTGTAAATGATAAAATACCTGTGATAATGTATATTGCATTGAATGTTTGTCTCAGAATGACAACTCACAGTTATCTACAAAAAGTTACTGAGGTCCAGAATGTGTCTAAATGTCCTTAAAATGTGACATAACGCTGTGACCACTCTTTTCAAAACACTGACTGAAACACAAACTCTTTTTGTAGCTATTATAATGCAAACACTAGAACGACAGCTTGTCTTCATAAACATACAGTTCTGTATGTGTGTAGTTTCAAAGTGAGACAATTTAAAATATTATTTCTACAAACTGACCAGTGGCACCAAAACATATAATGACCATAATGTTATTATTCAATGCAAAGTTATTGTCTTCAACGTTTAGCAAAGGAGATCTGACCCCTGAAATACATTTGAAATATTGAATGATTTACACTGACTAATCTTATGTTCTTAAAATAGATACATAGCATTTTGAAATGAAATCCTACTTATGGCATCTGGGCAGTATTTAGTGTCTATGTTTGCTGTCTCCCTCACCTCCATTTCCTCTGCTATTGTTAGAAAGTTATTCCTTTCAACAGTTTCTCTGTAATTGAAAGGTGGAATTACACTCCAACCGCTGACTTCCGGGGTCAAATTAAATGGTTAGTCAGGGTGCATCCTCCCATCACATTTATCCATCCGCCTGTCTCTCCATCAGCTGCACTGTTAGCATGCTTTTTCTGCTGGTCTGCAGTGAAACAGGATCTCATTGGTGAAGAACTTCTCATTAACAATACATGAACTGTTAGAGACCCCCCTCTCTCTCTCCTTCACCCTTCACTTCCTCTGTCGTCCACGTCTAACTGTCTCACCTGCAGCACTTTTTCTCCCTCCTCTGTCTTCACTCTGCCACTTTCCTCTTCTGAAATCCTCCACCGTCTTTTCTCGTCCTACATTTCCTATTTCCTTTCAGCTTAGCTCTAAACCGCTCGCCGGCCCGCCGATGTTTGCTGCCAGCTTAGCTTCAGCTCAGTCTGAGCTCTTTGTAAAATATGCACCTGAAAATCCCGGGAAGCAAACTTTTTGGTTGTTGAACAAGATGCTGCATGTTGTTGAATGCATGTAATATCTAGTAGAGTATTATATAATCAACACTCGACTTACACTAAAAATAGAGCATATGTTATTAATTGATTGGTTCGATTGTACATAGACATGATGTAAATAAACCAGTCAATCATTAGAGTCATTTCATTGATTTGACTGTCACAATTAGTTAGATTTTTTTTTTCAATTAGCTAATGAACAACCTGCTTACCGTCAACTCCTTCTGCTCTTTCCTCCTCATCTTATTGTCAGTTGGCATGACTCAGCATGTCTTTTCCTCCCTCTTGTTGCTGCATCAACAGAGAAAGAGAGAGAGAGAGATGAAGGCTGGTGGAAACAGATTTGCAAATAAATTATGACATTGCTGCCACTTTTTTCTTGTTTAAAGGGTCAGTTTGCCCAAATTATAAGGGTGAAAGTTTCAGAGATGATAATAACAGTGAAGTCCTTGAATAATCTAAAATATGAAACTTACTGTTTCCAGGTGGAAATGTGTGTATTGTGTAAGGCAATATAAGTCAGTATTTTTTCATAAACACTGACTATTTGAAAGGTATTTAAGAAACAAAATATTTTAAAAATGGGACAATTTAAACTAGAGTTATTTTAAATTAAATTATGAGAAAATGTACCTATTGCTCCTCTACATGACTACCAGCCTGAAAGAGACACAAATGATGACTGATTTGCATTTCTTTGTAGTTGTTTCGTGTCTCTTTAAAGTTCTTTTGCATCTCTTTATAGTAGTTTTGTGCCTCTTTTTGCATCTCTTCACCAATGTTTTGTATCTCTTAGTATGTTTGAGTATCTTTGTAGTTGTGTTGTATCTATTTATGGTTATGTTGTCTCTCTTTGGGGTTGTTTCACATTATTTTGTGTTCATTCTGTTTCTTTTAACTGAGTTCTATGAAAAACCACGAGTATTAACAGTCACATAATACAAAACTTGAGGACCCATTCTGTAATCCATCCCTGATGCTGTTGGAATAAACACAAAACACGAAGTTGCTCAGACATGGTTTTCACATATATGCATAATGCTGTGACAGAAAAATAATATCCTGACATGCTGATGCCCGTAGGTAGCAAACTTAAATACCATGAAATGTATGTACTATGAAAGAGACACTGGCACTCGTTTGATTATATAATCTTGTAGAACACTGATTTGCATTTTTCTTTTGCTCACTCTGGAACTTCACTTTTTTTTAAAAATACTTTGATGTAAATGTGCATGAAGCAACTGCAAGATTTGCAAGCACATTTAATCATCATTACATCACTTTTTCTCTATTGTTCAGCATAAAGACACTTGTTGAGCTGCTCACATTCTAGAAAGAACACATTTTGTATTTTTCCTTCAAGTAGCCATCTCCTGTACTAACATTGCACTCTGTCATGCATGCTACATTACAGAAATATGTTCTCCTCTGTACACCACATTACAATAACATACACTCACTAATGGAGCGTAATAGTGCTGGGTTCAGAGTTGGCTATCAATCAGCCAGTGAATACAGAAGCAAGATTTACTGTCAGTGCATATTATAGTACATTGAGCTGCCATCAATCACAGACACACTTTAACATGTGCCAATACACATAGAAATAAGCATATATTCACATGCACACATGTGCCCATGCATAAACACTCAACACTTCTGCATGCCATCAATCAACCTCTGCACATGTAAATGTGACTCACTACATTCCCTAGTTATATGTTGTTCATTGCTTTTTATTTGTCCAGGGATGCAAATGGCTCAGACCAACAGTGCAATATTATGGTTTTTGGCCTGCGAATTAATGCAACATTGACTTCAGATGGTTCACACATACCGTATATGTTTCAGGCTCATAGTAAAGTCTCTGATGCAACCCTTCTGAATTCAACAATAATATGTTTTGTTCAGTAGAGCGATTAATATTTGTTGCATTTGATACATTGAACAGTTCAGTTAGCTGATTAGGTCCAAGGCATGCTGAAGAAAATGACCCGTAGGAATGCTCTTTCTTAGAAGAAAAATTGTAATTTTAATGTATCACATCTGGACAACCAAAACATTTACATTTAAACAGCTTTTTTTGACATAAATGATTTGTTAGCCATTACTAAAGATAAATCTAACACTACTACTACTACTACTACTACTAATAATAATAATAATAATAATAGATACTTTATTGATCCCCTTGGGGAAATTGTTGTTTGGACAACTGCTAGATCTGTGTCAGCGCTACTACGGGGTATTGGTGTCTTGACCAAGGACACCTCGACATGTAGTCTGTTGGGACTGGGAATCGAACCTCTCACCCTCATTTGATGACGATTGCCCTACCCACTGTGCTATCATGCCGCCCTAATAATGATTTTAAATTTAAATTAATAAAGCCCTTATAAAGGTGATTTGTGTGTTTTTCTAATCATTATATCATGCTCAGCATGTCAGAACTCATCAGAAAAGACTCAGCCCAGCCAGCCAATCCAGATTTCCCATATATGTCCGATATCACATTTCAAACTGAGATTGGAGCATAGGCTTTCATACAATATTTGTACTGTATAATCTATCTTATCATTGTCATTGGGCAGCATCACATTACAGCCTGTAATGTACATGATCAAACCTCTGTTTCATAATACATGATTGTTTGGAAATGTCTGAGTGGTTTTACAGTATATCTAATTTTCTGGCATCTCAGCACTATTGATGAAAGGTCACAGGTCATTTCCTCCTTAATGATATTTCTTTGAGACATCTCATTGTCCTTAAAGCATATATTTGTAACATGAGTTTGTATCTGCATTGTTGAAACACAGACAAAGACACACACAGGGTGGAAAGCAAATGTATATCCAGTGTCATATACTGTAGGAAGGCAATCAATTATTCATAGACAAGAGCAATTTTCTATATTTTTGTTCTTTAGATGTGACACAGACCTTCACCTTCATTTCCTGGAACTTTCTCTGTCTCTCTCTTTTTCTCATAGACTCGTTTCTGCATCTGTCACAGATGCTTGTATTACACAACCTCCCTGACATATTTCTTGATTCAAGGAGGAGAGACAAAGATTAGTTTCAAATGGAACCTTGGACCAGAGAATAAAATGAGTGTGATGTACATTGTAATGGCTTACATTAAAATAAAATGTCAATTTCTTCCTGCCATTGTATCGGTCCTTGCCCAGTGCCAGTTATATCACACTGCATGTGCTGAGTTGCTGTAACTCACTTTTATGAGGCAAGACACTTGCCTATTTATTTATTTATTTATTTAATTTTTATAGTGGACATCAGCCAAACACATTGGAGCAGACTGGGTGCACTGTGAAAATGACTAATTGGCAATAGTGTACGTGGCATAATGTGAGAGTTTTTCATGTGTCAGTTTATTAAAATGTCACTTGTGTGTGTGTGTGTGTGTGTGCAGACACTTAAAGAGGCCAGTGAAAATGCCAGGAAGGATTTCCACCGTGAGGCTGAGCTGTTGACCAACCTTCAACATGAGCACATTGTCACTTTTTATGGAGTCTGTGTGGAGAGCGACCCTCTCATCATGGTGTTTGAGTACATGAAACACGGAGACCTCAACAAGTTCCTCAGGCATGATTCTTTTCTTTGTCACATAAAAAGGTCATCACAACAACAACCGTTTTATTTAATACTTTTCTAAAAGGTTGTAATGAAAACAATTCAATAGAAATGTGATTTGTACAATAGAAGTTTAATCTGCTATTTAAAAACAAAATGTCCCTTAGAGGTGTTTATGCCAAACAGTGCTTTACATGTTTGACACAAGACCGATAGTTAGCAGCAAGTCAGCACACAGTGGCTGGGCCCACTTGATAACTTTCCACCTGTTCTCTTGCAGGGCTCATGGTCCAGATGCAGTTCTGATGGCAGAGGGTCAAACCACCAGACCTGTGGAACTAACCCAGTCACAGATGCTGCACATTGCGCAGCAGATAGCATCTGGCATGGTCTACCTGGCATCACAGCACTTTGTGCATCGCGACTTGGCCACCAGGTTTGTCACTTACTCCATTACTGCTCACTTTGTTTAATAGAACACATCATTACATTCAGGCCGTTCTACATTTTATGGGCTACTTATAAGGACAAGCTGAAAACATTACTACTTTAGATGACTGCGCCTGACAAATTCAATCATACTGACATCATTTCTAAATGTACAAACCAATGTAGACCCATTATAGTGGCCAACTTGACAACTGTGTTAACTGTGTTAATGCACAGACTTTTTTTAAACATATAAACATTATGAGACAGAAAAAAGAAGATTCCACTAATTATTTAAGACAATAACATTTTCAAAATTGATTATTATGGTTGGAGTATGGAGTTTATTTCAGTTATTTGCTAAAAATATATATATAAATATCTTTTGTTTTACAGTTCAAGTTTCTTCTCTGAACTTAAATGCTTCAAATCTGTAGTTTGTTAACAATGTACTAATTTTATGTGGTACGGTATAATAATAAAGACTTTTTCCAATTTTAACGCCATCCATTGTATTTAA
>JAUBNQ010000028.1:14113604-14131143 GCA_032353495.1 Ctenopoma kingsleyae | reverse complement strand
GTCCACTCACCCCAACCGGTCGAGGCAGATGGCCGCCCATCCTGAGCCTGGTTCTGCTGGAGGTTTCTTCCTCTAGAATCTAGAGGGAGTTTTTCCTCTCCACTGTTGGCTAGTGCTTGCTCAAGTGGGATTGTTGGGTTTTCAACAAATTTTTGGTGTAAGGTCCCAAACCTTACACTGTAAAGTGCCTTGAGATGACTTATGTTGTGATTTGGCACTATACAAATAAAAATTGAATTGAATTGAATTGAATTTAAAAAATCAAATGCATAGATTAGATCATACTGTAATGAAATGTCCAAATGTCTCTCAGAGTGCCTGTCCTGTGTGGGATTAGCTGTTGAGTTCAGATTTTTCAGTATCACTGAAACTCATTACACAGTTAGATGGTAGAATTTATATGGTGTAATTAAATTATTTTTTGATTAATTAAACTTCATTCACATGCCCTACACACAGTGTATTCTTGTGACAATTTTTACTTGAGCAGATATTTTCTAAAATACTCAATTTCATGACTGGTAATATTTTGTTGACTTACATAAACTACCTCATATAACTAATATATATAGGCTATACTATATATAATATAATAATAATAAAAAATACAAAGATAACCCGAGTAAATACAAAATGCAGTTTTTAATGATGCTGTCCAAAAGCTGTCAAAGAATAAAGTTATCCAAATCTGCCGGACCCAATACGAGAAAGCCTAATAATTGGTTGTGCCACCCTTGGTGACTAGTCCACTCCACAATCCAAAGTTTGTGTGTGTGTGTGTGTTTGTGTTTTGTGTTTTTTTAGACATTCACAGCTGAACTTGCTGGTGTGTTTCAGACAAATGGGATGCTTGGGTTTGAGGCCTGCAGTTCTTTAGATGTTGTTCTGGTTTCTTTTATGACATCCTGGATGAGTTGCTGTTGTGTTCTTGGAGTAATTTTGGAAGGCTGGTCACTCCTGGAAAAGTTCACCACTCTTCTAAGTTTTCTCTATTTGTGCATAATGGCTCTCATTGTGGTTCATCTCAAAGCCTTAGAAATTGCTTTATAAAACTTTCCAAACTGACAAATGCCAGTTACTTTGTTTATCGTATTTTCTTTGAGCTCGCAGTAACAGTCTGCTGATTGCAGAGGTTTTCTCCCATATATTCTCTAATTGTGATCAGTAAGCAATTATTTAGTGCATTGTTAGCTCAATGGCTTATGCTCCCTTTGTTTGAGGTTGATGCAATCTACAGTGCCATACTATCAAACCTTGTTCTCCTTAGGCAGTGTTTTGGAGAAGTGAAATGACTGCAGTGCTACTTTTAAAAGAAATTGAAATTCCTGAGTGAACCTTGTGAGAAATGTGAAAAGCTGTGTGACCATGCATTCAAAATGTACAGTGCTGCAGAGTGAAGCAGAATAGGTCAGAGGATGGATGTGAGACTGAAGGTGATTAACAGCTCCCAAAATCTTTTCACTGTGCACTTATACTAACTTAATCTTCTCTTTGTGTGTGTGTGTGTGTGTGCGTGTGTGTGTGTGTTTGTGTGCATTCAAAGGTCGGAGGTCACACCATGCTGCCAATCCGCTGGATGCCCCCTGAAAGCATCATGTACAGAAAGTTTACCACAGAAAGTGATGTTTGGAGTCTGGGAGTTGTTCTCTGGGAGATCTTCACCTATGGCAAACAGCCTTGGTACCAACTATCCAACAATGAGGTACAGAATACAACATGATCGCTTATTTTAAATAAACAACTATTTATTTATTCTCTAAACCTAAACACAGCAGCAGACACAACATCATGTGAATACACTTCAAGTTTGTGAAGGTAATTGATCCATCACAATTGCATAAATCTAACAAAATGAAAAGTAAAAAGCAACAACTTTATGTAAATGTTACCTTGAAAGCACCTTCCGTTTAATGAATAATGGCAAACAATATGTTGAAGCCCCAGGTTATGAGGAAATGTCTCTTCAGTAAAAGCAAAACTAAATCTTTGATCAGTCATGGGTGCAGGTTTCTTGTAGGTAAACTTTTTCTGCATTATTTGGCTTACAAACTCAATAAGTTGTTGATCTTTTTATATAATTCATTGTATCATTCATGAATTAATTGTAAGTAATGATGCAGTGCAGGATCAAGCTATTCACATGAGAAGGTTCACAAGGGAACTTAGTGCAGTCCAGTGTCACCCTAAGGACGATGCAGGTGTCTAGTGTTTTGAGTGGGAAAGTATTTGAAACCCTGTTTTTCAAAAGGATTCAGCAAATGTCCTTTAACTTTTATTGCTTAATACGTTAGATTTGGTGTCAAGTAAAGTCAGGTTTAGCATATAGGTGATGATTTACTACATAGACTCTGTCCCAAGTGTTTCCTTGCAAATAGTATACAGTCAGTCAGACAGTAAAGGATTTCCACTAAGAATAAAAACGTTTAAATTCCAGTGGAGATACTATCATTATCATATGCAGGGGAAATGTGTACACATTTGGCATAATAGAATATTATCATTGAGTGTTGCAGCTATTGAAATTCTTGCCACAGAAGAAAATACAGATGAGAGAGTGTAGAATAACATGATTTTAAAAAAATTAAAACTATAAAAATTTAAACAAATGGGGGAAATGGTTATTAAGGTTATTAATTTAAACTCTGTTAAACACACATTCAAATTACATAGTATTTCTAATATAGTAATAGAATACCAACTCACTCCATTTTTTACTGTTCGGTACATAAGCAGCTCAAAATGTTATCTTTATAAACACCAGCTGTTATGTATCATCAAAAACCAAACAGATATATACATTTAGCAAACAACTAGATGATTGTTCTGAATAATAATTGACTCTTACAGATCCTCATTTTACTACACTTCAACTACATTTTCTAGAAAACACACCACAGTGCTTCACCCTTCAACCCTTCACCCCATCTGAACCATATTAGCTCTGGTTACAGCTTTTTAACCGTGTCTCACTCTGGTTACACCCAAATGTAACCTTTACCCTTGTCCCACTGTCACCTTTTCAATTACACGTATTAAACCTTAACTGATTTCCAATGCACTGAGCTCCTGACCCAAATCTGATATTTTATACACAGGATATGGAGTTTTCTTTCAAAATGAAATACCAGTTATGTCTACTCTGACAAATGGACAGCCACTGATAACATACTTACAGATTTTTTTAAATGTATATATAGCAAATTTGAAAACACAGCTGGTTGTGGGGATTTAATATAAACCAATAATAATTCCACACACACATACATCAGGGTGTAAATATTTTTTGAGAAAACAACAAGAAAGCTTATTATTATATTACAAGCTAATTATCATATATACTCTACAAACCACTGCCAGAGACTGATACAGTATAGTTCATGCACTAAGAAGACAGTAGTAAGGTTTCCACAAGTCCTCATCCTGTGGGAGATTTGAAGCTGAAAAATGTGTTTTTTTTTATTACTATTTAAATATAGTATGGATATATTTAAGTGTTAAACACTAAATAACTCAATAGTATATGTAGACAAATGAATTCATACTGCTGTTGATAAAGGGCATCAGATAACTACTACAGTTTTGTAAATAATCTATTCACTGTGATATTTTCATTATATGCTGCTGCAGTGACTTTATTGACCTCTATCATCTGTACTATGGCAAGTCGTGTTAACATTTAACAAGTAGACAGGATATACGATTAAGATATCTGCAATGTCTTTCCGGCTATAGTCAAAAGTGTAATTTCAGATATCTGCAACGTCATTTTGACTAGTCAAAAGTCGAATTAAAGATATCTACTACGTCATTTTGACTAGTCAGAATGTCTCATTGACTTGAATGGGAAACTACTTTAAGATATCTACTACGTCATTTTGACTATCCGAAATGTGAATTCCAGATATCTTGAACTACATTGTGACTAGTCAAAACTCTAATTTCAGATATCTACAATTTAATTTCGACTAGTCATAATTCCAGTTAAAGATATCTCTAATTAAACACATTAAAAAGATATCTTATTTATCTTTTTGGATGTATCAAAGTAAGATCTTACTAGTCAAAATTCAATTGTAGATATCTGAAATTAGAGTTTTGACTAGTCACAGTGTAGTTCAAGATATCTGGAATGACGTTGCAGATATCTGAAATTACACTTTTGACTAGTCACATTGTAATTTTGACTAGTCAAAATGCATTTCTAGATATCGGAAATGTAATTACTTATATTCGAGTAAAGACTGTTAAATGTTAACACGGCTTGCCATATCTGTACTGGAGTTTAAAGTAGAAAAGGTTGCTACTGTTTTTGTTCTGGAACTTAGAAGCAAAAGCTTTATGTCTGTCTTTCTGTCTTTCTGTTTCTGCGTCTGTAGGTGATAGAGTGTATAACCCAAGGCAGGGTGCTGCAGCGCCCCAGGACATGTCCTAAAGAAGTGTATGACCTGATGCTGGGCTGCTGGCAGAGAGAGCCACACATGAGACTCAACATCAAAGAAATCCACGGTCTGCTCCTCAATCTGGCAAAGGCATCACCTGTATACCTGGATATACTGGGCTGAAAACAGGAGGAGGATCGAGGAGAGTTTCTGCATATGTGTGTGTTTGTGTTTAAATGGGGATGGTTATTGTATCTGAGTGCGTGTGTGCGCGTTGTGAGATAGGGTTGACATGGCGACACCTCAGTGTGCAAAGCTCATGCAAGTGTGAATGTGCAAGGTGCTGCTGTACAGGATGGGAAGTTATTATCAAACTCTTAAAGGCAATCAAAAAAATCCCTCAGTTCAACCTCGATCGTGTCATTCCTCCATGCCAATTTCCTCTTCTTTTGTGCATCCCTACTCCTTCCCTAAGAGACATTTACGAAGAGTAATTTAGCTTCTCACTTCTTTTCAAATGCTTTAAACTGACTGGAGTTGAATTGATGAAACCTGATTAACAGGACTTTAAATTAGTGACTCATCCCTCGCTGCTTGTTGGACAACAGGACTTTCAGGACAGAACAGAAATTTCAAGGAGGTGCAGCGTTGGGGAGGTTTTCCAGAAGCTTCAGTCATTTGCCTGTAAATATGAGACTGATGATGGTGAGACGTTTCAGAGAAAATGGCTCTATCAGATGTCGAGCCATAAAGACACTGTGTTCTCCCCTCTCACCCTGTCTGTCCATCTGTCTGTCTTTCTGTCTGTACACAAGTATTATTGTCAGTATTCATCCAACATGGCCTGCTGAAGAGACTACACATGTGATGACTAACACACTGATACTCATAGTAGGTTGACTTCAACAGATTGCCAACCAGAAAAAGGAAGTAAAGTCTGCCTGATAAAATTAGGAGTCGAGATAGGAAAATGATTTCTGGTTGGAACATTTCACTGAAAGCCTAACAATATAGTGCTAACAAAGGCAGGTTGAGGTATTCTACCATTCTGTAACTGTAAATGCTCAATACTAGAAATGTAAAAAGCTTGATCCACTTGCTACAATTTCTCCATATCCAAAATCATTTTATGGATATTTGTACTCACATCCATATACTGCATTTTCTGTTTTCCTTTGCTCATGCCTGGGCTGCACTATCATGCAACGCAGGGTAACATGATGATGCTTTTTTTCCCCCACAAAGTGACAGATGCTTCACTTGTGATGTCAAGTGCTCATGTCGGAGGTCAATTGATTAATTTGTCTGCAGCTGTCTGACAATCCACGAGGCCCTGGTGTTGAGGGTGGTGGGGGGGGACAGTGTAAAAGTTGCTAAAGTGGGCTGGGTTTTCAGTGGTCACATGTGTGTGCGGCGGCGCTGAAGAAGGTGTGGTTCATTTGGTCAACCCATATTAAATCATCAAGGCTTTCAGCACTCAGATATCCTTGAAAACCACATCTGTGCTAGAGGGGATGCACACAAACCCACCAAAACAGCCCTTCATCTTCCACACACACACACACACACTGAAAGACACTCAAAACGGGCCGAGAAGGAAATTGAATTGTGCATGTTTTATTATTTGAGCGGTGCAGTGCTTTAGCCAGGCTCTGTCCTCCGTAATGGTGTAATGTATATTTCATTACAGCCTAATGGGCTCCATTAGCACAGTCTCCTCACAGACATTCAAGACTTATTGTTTTATGGCTCAGAAGGAAGGATGGAGAGATGGATAGGAGTGGAGAGGTGAAGGAGAAGAAAACAAAAGGAGGAGCAGTGGAGAGGAGAAATAAGAGCAGAGGTAATAATGCATATTGGGAAGAAATGGAGAGGAAGGGACAGAGTTCAGAATAGAAGCAGTGGGGTAGAAAGGAGAAGATGATCGTAGTGAAAATTTGGAATTGTAGGAAGGAGGTGTAAATGTCCTCAGGGTGAAAATGAGAGTGACCATCCATCACTACTGTGGCCTGCAGTTATTCTATAAGCCACAACTTCAACTTCACGCCTCCATCACATTCCTGTGGCTGCCCTCAACCACATACACACACACACACACTTTCTCTCTCTCTGTCTCTCCACACACATTTTACTGGCAGTTCACCAACAGCTTACACTGAAATAAACTCAATAATTCACCACACATCCCCATTATTGAGAACCACTTCACTCACTTACAGTACAGCTCACATATCTGGTCAAACAGTTACAGACACACTGTATATACAACAGCTCCCATGCATGCAAGGAAACACATTTAATGTTTTTGCATTTTACTAGGGCATATTTTACTCTTTACAGTTGTATTAAGAAGTCATAAACACTGCAGTTTCACTTACAGCCATTTTAATCCGATGTAAAACATTAATCTGGAATTATAAGTTCTTTATTAACAAGAGCACTTGATGGTATTGATATTTGTGAACTTGAAAATGTTGATTTTATTGATTTATAGTATTATTATTTATAAATTAAAAACAATTTTGTACATTACTTTCTATATCCAAGGTTGCCTTTTGCAGCAACAAACAGACAGATATTAAACATTGATTTAATTGATTATGTTTTTGCAAATGTATACTATTATCTTGAGTGCAAGTATTTTTATGTCAGGCTCCCTCTTAACAGCTCCTCAGCCTGTCCTCATATACAGTTTGCTCTACAACAGGGATGGATGTTTTATCAGTCTGTAGTTTGAGATATTGTTGTATTGTTGCCATCTGCCAGAGCATGAATTAAAGGGTTCATGCCAGCAGCATTTACAGTGCAGGCTAACAAGTTCCCCAAAATCCATCCCTGCTGTATAGCCAAGTAGAGTTTGCACTAAGTGAGCATATTTAACACAATTCAAAAATTAGTCACATGATAAAGTGCAATAACAGAGGGCAGGGTGTGTGAGGGGCCTGTGTGTGAGCTGGAAAAAAACTGTGAGAAACAAACAGTGCATACAAACACCTACTACAGTATGTCAAAAAAGTAGAAGCAACATCTCAGCTGGCTGCACTATGTGTGTACGCACCTGCTGTATTTTCTTAAAAAAAAAATGTAATGAATCGTGTCAAGGTAGACAGCGATGATGTTTTGACAGTTATAAGAAGAGGCTGTGAGAGGGATGTTTGTTATGATGAAGACTTGTCAGCACAATGGAGGAGCGGTCTGTGAAACTTTGCATTTACGCCTCGGATCAGAGCTAACGGTCAAACATAGAAAAATGGAAGAAAAGACAACGACAACTGCTATATGAATGGACACCTTAAAAAAAGAGAGACTGACAATCACAGACTTCTCTCTTACTCTCTCTCTTATTCAAGTGACCTACTGTAAAATAGACTATTCAACCAACTTTCCTCTTCTATGCTGCCTATACTGTATGTGATAGTCTTAACCTTTGGTCTCTAGAAGTGCTACTTTGTTTTTTGTATAATGAAATAACAGCGAGAGGAATGAACAAAAATACATGTACAAATGTGAATAAGCTGCAGAAAGAAATAAGCGTTGCTAATTGCTGTGTCCGAGACTGTGTCAGTATCTAGATTGTACTATTTTCTTCTCTTGTCTTAGAAGTGGACAGCAAAGAGATAGGAAGCCACTTGGGACTCACAAATAACACAAAATGACATAAAGCAGCCTCTGGGATGCAGAGCGATGTTCGTTCATTCTCCTGGCAGTGTGTTTATGTGTGTGCGTGTGTGCGTGTGTGTGTGTGTGTGTGTGTGTCTGGAGAAGACTGATTGATGCAGAAGTCAGTCAGGAGGGATCCCTAGGCCAGGTTCAGACTCTAGCCAAATCCTAGTTCAGAAGTAATGAGATTCAACAAACCCATTTGTTGTCATTGTTCACCCATTTATGATAATGACTTTACCCTAGTCATGTAGGACTGAGGTTAGTATTATGGCAGCTAAGATTTATGGAATTGCTCATTTGCTTTACTTATGACTCAGAAATCAGCTGCCTTCTCTACACAACTTGCTAAAGCCTGAGTTTCAGTATATCAGCAATATTAACAGATATTTTCCTTTGCCTATCGCCTCATTTTACTTTATTAATATTTTGCTGAGATTGAGCTAAACTGTGTGACTCAGTGGACTGAAGCATATTTCTCATACAGTACAGACACACATCGCTACTTTGGGAGTGTTATGATCCATATCATATTTAATTCTCTCTTTCTTACAGTCCTAAGCTAATAGAGCTGAATACCATAAAGGTCATCTTCAAGATTACGTTTGTGCTTGAATGCTTCTGGAGGTCCAAATCCTGAAGAATGTAATACCATGAGAATGCTTCTCTGCAAAAAGAATTAAACAAAAAAAAGAAAGAAAAAAACTGTGATTTTGCTATATGCAGTATCTCAATGTAAGGTTTCTGTATAAAAAAAACATGTTACAATTTTATTTCTATGCCTAAAATGCTCTTCAAAATGTAAGAAACATCTGTATTGCAAAGCACACAAGGTAATTAAAACCTGGAAAGATTCTGATTGATGCAGCTGATTCTTGTCTTTGCAAGCACGTTTTGGTTTGGTACAGTAAAGCAAACGTTTTTGATAGCACCCATCTGCCACTGGTGAATACACACAGAAACACACACCGGAAGGAACTTGTACAGTCATATTTTTTTGCGTGATACAAATGACCATAGTGAGTCATGATGGTAATGATGATGATGATGATATGATTTCTTCTCATGGACCAGTCTGTTGTGATACAATGTAATTAATAAAAAGTGTTATGTCACATCAAAGCTCCAGCCAGTTAATCTACTGAATAGTTGAGTGTGTGTGTGTGTGTAAGAGAGATGGTGTGTGATAGACAGAGAGAGGGACTCCAGCAAGCACAGTGGGAGGAAAATCAGAAAGTGAGGGGCTTTGCAAGCAACAGAAAAAGCATTCAGGCATGCTCAGGGCGGTTACGAGATGAACAGAGAAATATGCTAAATTGAATTTGGTGATAGAGCTGGAGTGTTTGAGTGATGCTACATCTCTGCTATTTTATTAATCCCACTATAAATCCAGTGTCTTTTAAGGGGAAAAAAAGCTGACTTGGTTCGCAGATTAGGAGTAGGCTGAGGGCTTTTGCAGGGAATTGTACTAGCAAATTGGACAGGAGTGTACGCCTAAATCCCTTACGCAATTAAGCAACATCTGCATTAATGTGTTCTTTTTACACAGGGCTCTGTCTACAGTTTATCTTTTAATAAAAATGACATTGGGAGGGAAATGAGAAATGCACAAGGCGGCACAAAATTCACCTTGGTGTTACTGTATGTGTGTGGAAATAGGATGGGGAGCAAGGGGAAATACCTAGATTCAGCATAATGTACGGCATGTGTGTGAATGTGTGTTTCTATGTGCAGACTACTGTGAAAGTATTTGCCCCATTTCTGACTTTTATTTTTGCATATTTGTCACACTTAAAAGATTCAGATCATCAAAACAAATTTAATATTACACAAAGATAACAGAGTTACAATACAAAATGCTTTTCATTTATTAAGAAAGAAATGCTGTTCAAAACCGCCTGGCCCTATGTGAAAAAGTAATTGCCTCCTAAATTTAGCAACTCCAATCAAGTGGCAATGAGGCTTCGCTGTGGAGGATTTTTTGCCCAGTCTTCGTAGAAATGTTTTAATTTAGCCACATTGAGGGTTTTGGCTGTAATCAGGCCTGGGCGTGGCAAGTGAAATTGAACACAGTTTTCCTAAAAATGTGGCTGATTACAGTTCATTCATGATTTAATAAGGGGGGATTTCTTTTTTTTTTTTTACATAGTCCATAAGACACCTTTTTGTCCTTTGTGTAATATTAAATTTGTTTTTGTTTGATGATCTGAATCATTTAAGTCTCACAAGAATGTAAAAAAAAAAAAGAAAAATCAAGAAAGGGGCAAATAAAGAAAGTGAGTGGCAGTACTGCTCTCCTTGGTGTACAGTGGAGAACTCCTGGACTCAGCACTTCAACCTCATAAATAACACTTTTAATCAACGAGGACACGCACACACACACACACACACACAAATTGTAAAGAAGAGAGAGGCTGTAAAAGCTGATCTACTGTATGTCTTGGTGAGACAAGCACAGAAGAACTGCTGCCAGTGTAATGCACTGAATGGCATCTTCATGGTGCAGCTGCAGAATCTTTACAACGTGTAACCAAAATGTCCTGAGTTGAATTTTAAATCCCCCTAAACATCTTTGTCACAACATCTCCTCTTCTTTCTGCCTAAAGACAGAATTACTATACCACCCTTGATGTCAATTAATACATGATTAACCTCAATGAGTGTGGTCTAAAGAAGGTACTGTAGGCGAGACCAGAGGGGTGGGGGAGGAAGAATATACAAGTAATTTGCTTTAGTAATTATTATTATGTAAAATTGATTGACTTAATCTAAGTATTTAAGTAATACTGCTTTTGGCATGTTGTCTTGGCATCCTGTAAAGAGTAAGTAAGGTCTGGGATTCACTGAGTCTGATCTTAAATGTAAATAAGGCTTAAAAGATCCCCTCCTCTGCAGATCAACCCTGTCTCCTAGAAATTCCATGAATTTACAATTAAATTGCAGCTGAAAATACATTTTTAAACGCAACATGATGCCAAATGATTTTTTTATAATCTTAATGAAAGGCAAAGAACAACAGGTTCAAGCAAGGACAAGAAAAGGCTTGTTCTGGGTGCATAAAACCAAATTCCACACACCAAAGAGAGGTAAAAATTTCATGCAGAGTTGCACGTTGTGACAGTTGTATGTCTTCAGCCCACTCCAAATACTTCCTACCAAGTTTGCAGTTCACAATTGTATAGTTTCATTTATTAAGAAACACTGCTGACCATATTCAAGGTTTCACAGTTTTCATATATATAACGATGTTTTATTTGAATAAAAAAGATTTTTGCACAGAAGACAGCAAACAGACGGGCAGATGCAACAAAAAGCTAATTATTAAAATAAAAGAGCAGGGCAAGCTTCTGAGATTGCAGACAACCAAAAGTGCTGATGGAAAAAGCTGGCAGGGATATGTTCAAAAAACAGACAGCAGTAAGGCAAGCAACATAAAACACCAGGCAGACAGCCCAAGGAAAATTAGGCAAAAACAAGCAAAAGTCTAATGCAAATGCAAAACAAACTGGCAGAAGATGGGGAGAATAAACTCCTATTTCGTAAATAAACTTCTGGGAACAGGAATCAGGTGTGTGTGGTAGCGAAGACAGGAAGGGCAATTGAGGAGAATGGGACCATCAGTTTGCTGATTCAGAAACTTTGGAACAAGCAAACAAATTATGATGAGTTACAGTATGTTAGTGACTCAGTTCTATAACCTAGGAAAATAAAACACGTGGTTGAATAATGAGAAGAAAAAACATGACCTTCTCATCATTAAAGAAAAGTGGGGGTTTAAATGTGGTATCTTTAAACATTCAGGATGGAGTTCAAAGGAAGCCTCTCAAATTAGTGGTGAAACATAAGGAAAGGTGATATATCACTTGACCTGAGTGACTGAAACTCATACAAAGAAGTTATCGCCACATTTCAACATTTTCCAGCCACGGAAATGATCGTTGCCAAGCCAAAGAGACTATACCATGCATGCTGTACATCAAAGCCTCTATAAAGCTGTTGGTAACTATAGCCTGCCTCTGTCTTAATACTATACTATTAACTGTAGCCTCATCCTAGAAAATCTAAAAGCAGCAGGAAAGAGCAACACTTGCTCTGAGGAAATCTGTGATTATTACAGAAAGAAAGGCTTAGAGAGAAAACAGACAACAGAACGATGGTTCAGTGGAGACAAAGGCGAAGCGAGACAAAGCTGCTTGACGTGGACCAATTAGAGATGTTTAAAGCAATGACAGGCAGTCATTAGTGGTTAAGCCCTCACTGGTGCACCTGCATGGTGACATCATCTACACCGCAGGAAGATTTGTTTATGTGGAGGTATCTTATACAAATATGTGCATGAGCAATTTATGGTTGTTAGCATAATTAATGTTTTTTAAATCGCTCTTTTCTCCATTTAAACAGCTGAATATGGTCAAGCAAAACTTCTTCTTTTTCTTTTTGAGCTTAAAAGAAGAGGTTTAATCTGTTTAATAAATCAGTTTAATAAAGAAATGTATAGTGAACTTATGTGTATAACACATTCTGAAGCATGCATTTATGTTTATATATATATATATATATATATATATATAGAGAGAGAGAGAGAGAGAGAGAGAGCAGTTGTCTTCCAACCCAAGGGTCAGCGGTTTGATTCTCAGTCCCCCTGAACCTACATGTCTCAGTGTCGGTGTCCTTAGACAAAACACCGAAACCCTGTAGTAGCGCTGACACAGGTCTAGCAGCTGTCCAAACAACTATTTCCCCCTGGGGATCAATTAATTATAATTATAGGGCTGGACAGTATATCACAGTATTTTTTTTAAGCAAGTCTGGACTTTTATATAGATTTGTGGCTTTTTCTTTCAGTATAAAAGTAAGAAAGTATTAATAATTTGATAATTTCTCAAACATTCTATTAGTCTATATCATTCACAAGTAATAATCAAATTTAATATTAATGCTAAATATATTATCCTTCAAGAGAAAGTATTCACATATTAAAATGGCTGTTCATTTGTCAGCTCCCTTGTTTTTTCATTTAACAAATATGTTCCAAATTTCAGTGTGCTACATATAAATAACTAAACATGATCAAAAGCTACAAAAGCAAAACCCTGTCAAAGTTTGTTTTATACTTAATTATATACATATATTATATATTAATATACTTATATAATTATATATAATATATATATATTAATAATTTGATTCTTTTCTTAGAGGATGATTGTGTTGTTTCTTCTTTCAAAAGCTACATACACTTGCTTTTATACTGAAAAGGTCAAGGTAAAATAAAGGGAAAGTCATGCCATGTTTTCCTTATTGCCATTTAACTAAAACCAGATTATTTCTCTAAACTTTACTAAAACCTGCTGTTGTATGAAATGTATCCTACACTGTAATTAAGGCACAAATGAACAACAGATTCATTTGATTTTTTGTTAACTAGTTTTATTATTAGTTATTACATAAGCACTGGTTAGTGAGGACTAGCAGTAATGACTCCTGTGAAACAAATACATAAAGGATGAGTTCCAGGTAAAAAAATATTAGGATGACAGAACAAATACAGATATAATTACAAATTACATTTTTTCCAGATCCCTAAAATGACCTCCAATGAGAATGGCACTCTGAGTACACAGCAAGGCTCACTCCCAGAGGACCACATCAAAATGGAAAACACAGAAAAACAGGACAACCTCATGAACGAGAGCCATTCCTCATCTTCTGTCTCCTCTTGCTTCTGCAAGAGTTTCCTGTTCCAACAAAATGGAACAGCCAGTGGCTTTATCAAGATTTATGAGCCAAATCATCATTGGAAATATAAGACACTTGTTGGGGCACAAGGGAAGATGGGAGAGGAGAGTGAGCAGGCAGAGAGAGAGAGAAAGATATGGTGTTGGCTAGAGAAGACGGGGAATAAGGAGAAAGATGAGACAGAATGTGAGACAAACACCAGAGACAGAGATGAAGAGAGAAAGAAAAACAGAAGGATATTTGGTGAGAACAGATGTCTAGACTTGATCCAGAAAACCATCTCCAGTACTTTCATTTATGCCTCAGTTTTTTTTCAATCTCTAAATGTGCTGACATCCCATTTGAAAGCTGTTATTAAGTGAAACTAAAAACAAGCTGAAATGCAGCAGAGATAAAGGGCTGAATGGACTGAAGACAAAGTGAGGTGAATCGCAAAGTTCATCAGCCACAGCTGTTATAGTATTTGACTCCTCCTAATGTTGCAGCGAGTTTCCTCACTCGAGAAGTTTTCTCCAGGAAAAGAACATTAACTCACATATGAGAGACAGGAAGCTCAGACAAAAACAGCACATAGTTCACATATGCTGTATAACAATCATCTAACTTAAGCCTAGCAGAAGCCAGAGAGGTCATAATTGATCTCCTTTTCCCTGCCGTTTGGTGTTTTAAGCCTGTTTTAGTCCAGTTTTGTTACACCATTTAATCTTGTAGCTCCATGTGCCACTATACATATACATGCTAACAAAGAGCGCACTAGCACAGTGCTGCTCACTGCCGATTTGTTTATGTGAATGCTATGCTATACGGTGACTAAACCACTGGTGTGCATCAGCAATTTCACTGGTGTAAACAGACAGGACGGCATTCATATGTGCTGGTGCATGGAGTGTTGTTTACTATGGGGTTTCTAAATGTCACTTGGCAAAATAAAACTAGATTAAAACAGGTATAAAACAGCAGAAAAAAAAGATGAATTATGACTTCTTTGACTTGTGATATTTTCCAGGCATGGTGGTCACTGCAGTGGACAGCTACACAGTATGCATGTGTTTCAGTTCCTAAAATCATAAGTAGAGGGAAAAAGAGCACAGGAGAACTTAGTGTATCAGAGGAGGTCTATAAGAAAGCCTATTGGAGCATACGATCATTCAGAGTCACCTGAGCCAGAAGGTCCACAGAGTCCATTGTTTTAGCATTTACACACAGATTCAGCAATAATTGTAGTACCCTTCTGGCATAATCAGGAGTCATTAACTCCTGTATCAATAACAATTTTACTGTATTTCTTATCTTTACTCAGGCAATAAAAACAATTTAATGTCACCCACTCTAGCACCAGGAAAACATTTGACTATAGCTGCTAGGTCTCTATACACTTCTCTCTATAGAGCTGCCAACAGCCCGAGTTGGTTTCTCAGCAATTGTGATAAATCTCACATCTCTAACTTTGACTTTTCAAAATATTTGTCTTACACACTGAACACCTGTAGAAATATAAACAATACAGAACATAGTCTCCCTTTATTTTTAGCTAGAAAGTAGTAGTATTACTCAGGTTAGTAAGCAAGTTCTTATCACTTTAGGCGAGGTAATGTAGCCGTTAATGCTAATGTAGGCTTAATTTGGCTGAAGACAATCAGTCCACCTTTCCTGCAGCAGTTTACTCAGGTCCTGTGAGTGTCATGTGTAATGGGTCAGGACACAAATGCACACCGTGACTATAGGAGGTTGTGAAATAAGGAATTTAATATGGAGAAGGTAAACAAAAGAAAGACTGCGTACAGAAAATCACTCCAAAAGGAGGAAAAACCCAATTAAATAAATACAAAGGAAACAGAGCAACAGCATAGCAACCATAGCAACCGAAAACTCACAAGGCTAAAGCATGGAACGAGGGAAGACTAAGCAAGAGACTAACTGAACTAACTGAATTAACTGATTACACAACTGACAGGGGAAGAAATGTGAATACAAACTCAATCCAAAACCAAACTTACAGGGCAAAGTAGCAGGCCCAAGCAGGAACACAGTAGAACACAAAATCATCCAAGCAGGTTAATCAAGCGGCATATAACAGAAAGAGTTGGGTTGTGTGACACAGTAGATGGAGAGGGGTTTATATGGCGTGAGCCAGATTGCTTGATTGGTAACAGCTGAAACTGATGAGGTTGATTGAAAGCCTGGACCAGAGTTAACAGAAGTGCTGGGAGTAGTAGTCCATAAAACCAGGAAGTGAGTAGTTCAGAGGGTGAGAAAGGGGTTATGGGTAATGCAGTCCAATAAAAACAGTCATCAGGGCCAACACCGGAGAAACATGGACCAAAAAGGAAACGTGAAACTGAACTCCACAAAGACAAATTATACAAACCAATGTACATGAGGGAGAATGAAAATATAACCTGAAATTAAGCTGGACAGAGAAACATGAGGAAAAAAACCAAAAACACACAGAATCTGAACTTAAACCAGACACAGACCAGGACAGTGAGGGCTGCAGCAGAATGCTGCCTTATCAGTCCGGGTCAGTCTCTTTCCTGATGGCATTTGGTGGTGCACTGGTGGTGGGGAATCCTCTATGGCACAGGTTACCTCTTTTGCATCATCCTAAGACTAACCTTCAGAAAACACCTTCAGCTTAGCAGGTGGTGGGGTCTGGAATTGGACACATTTTTCTTTGAGTATTCCTCATATTTCAGCGTATTCATCCAACTTCATTATTTCTGTTGAATAGCCATGGTCAAAATTGGTTCCTTCCCTCTTCTTCCACTCAGCAGATTTGCCCTTGATTTTGTAATGCAGAACCAGCACTATCACTATGGACCTCAGCAGCGCAGAACATTGGTGGCTGCAGGCCCAGAGCTCTATGACAGCATTGTATTTTCAGATTGACTTCCTCCATTGTAGTCAGCTCTGCCTTGAGAAATCTGTCTACAAATTCTAATGCATTACTATTTTTCTCAAGCTCAACAATCCTGTAGATACCAGTAATATTGACCTGCAATCTGAATTCCAAATACACAATTTTTTGTTTGCATATTGGTGTCTGTTTCACCATTATACATCTAGTTTATCCCTATCTATATTGTTATTAGCAAAATCCTTTCTAGTCAATCAATCAGCTAGCCACTTGTTTCCCCAAAACTATTAATTGAATGTATTATGTACAATGAAGATACAAATTATATGTTAATTCCAGCATGTTAACCAAACTCATTTAATCTGCTATTGTTAATGCAGAGTCTGTTTCTGATCTATTTACTAGTCAGTTCTGTGGGGATCTGCTGAATATTTTATTGTGGAAAGAAATACAATTTTAATCAAAATTCAAACTGTGAAAGTGTGTGATAAATGCCAGCCCTCATTATTTTGTGGCCTGTGCCACCTTTAATGAGCTTAGCATCTGTCCACTGAACAGTACAACACACTATAAAGTGACTGCTGAGCCGTGTGTTTCTGCAAATTGAATGCAACTGCCTGATTTTCATACGAGTGACTAATGGATTGATGTAAGTGACACAAACTAAACTAAATCTGCTTCATTTGCCCTTTCTGAGATTTTAATGATAATGCTGGTGTGTTTCCTGTTGTGAAAAGAGACTTCAAAGGTGGTGGAGGAGTAGTGGGAAAAAAGAAATATGAGGGGGATAGAAGAAACTATAATACTGAGGTGGAAATGGATAATTTGGTCACAATAAATACATGAGAGACAGACAAAGAAGAACAAGTGGTCAGTATCAAGTGACATAGAGAATGTGTGTGTG
>JAUBNQ010000028.1:14066686-14078955 GCA_032353495.1 Ctenopoma kingsleyae | reverse complement strand
AGATTAGGTCAGACAGTCAATGCATAGCTCATAATCAAAGATGACTAATAAACAATACAGCGGTAATGTGAATCGTCAGCCAGGGCTTTCCAAAGCTTGCGGACTCAAAATGCAAAAGCCCCTCACCCCTTTTTACTAGAAAGCTACAACCAGATGACGAAAGGATCTGAGGTCACGCTCTGGTAAATACGGGCTGAGGAGGAGCATAGATGTGGCTAGAGGTCAGGCCATAAAGAACATCGTACGTTAGATATAACCAATCTGAGACTTTCTTCAAAGCAGCTGTGAAAATGACGTGTTGTGGACAATTTACCCTTAAACATAACAGATGGCAAGATGGTAGCTGGGTCACAATCACCCTGTCACTGTAGCGATTGCTGTCCACTTCCACAGACCAGAAACCAAAATTAATGTGGCTAAAAATGATAAGCTACTGTGATAACACCATCTCCAAACATTATTATTTGGCTATTGTTAGCAAAGTACATAGCTAGGCAAAACTGTTCAACAATACGCTAAATTAGATATAACCTAGCTGAGGTTGCTGGCCGATGCACCTGCTGGACTAGTCACTCATTAACGGCTGCCTGTCTGCGCCAGTGGGCTAGCTAACGGTGGAATATGCTAACAAAAATGCTATAAAAGAGCACACAGACGATGTTAGCTAAAGCAATAAGCATGAATGATACTAACAAGTTAGACGATTTACAGACCTGGATGGAAAGAAACTGCTGTCCCATTCAGGGTGGAACAACTCCAAGATAAGGGAGACTGCTACTATGTGCCTGAGCGTTGCCTGAAACGCCCTGGTAATGTTGTGATGAGACCAGCCCCAACTGTCAGGGGGCTGTCAGTGGTCAACGCGAGACGATGCTTCTCTGTGGGATTTCATAGGGTGAAAAACTGGAATTAGGTGGAATTAGCCAAATGCATCATGAATTCCACCCAAAAAATAACTGAAATGTCGTACGCTAAACAGATTTAAAACAGTTAAAAGCTCATTTAGGGGGATTAAGCTCCACTTTGTAATTTAAAGACTACATTTCCCAGGCGGTCAGTGGGTGTATGACGTTAACTTTATGCGTCAGTCATTCGAAGAGATTTCTGTTAGCTTCATGGTCAATACAGAATATTGAGGTACGTGCTAACCCATAATATATACGAAAATATGTAGTTATGAAACCACCACTCGTGTTTTTCATGCCTGATCATGCCTTTTTTGAATTGACAGTATCCAGGCTTTGTTCACAGGAAAATTAGACTGTTTGCAATATTATCTTGTTAGCACACGGTACTATAAGCTAATTTGACGTTGGTGATGGCTAGCTACCATTTGAGCTAACAAGTCTTATATGTCCCACTTATTTAAAGATCATCCCTTCTCTGAACTAACCTGAACATCATCATGCATCTTTTGTTAACTCTGGTTAATACTTAACGTTACATTAGCGTTGACGAAAAAGTTAAATAAGAAGACAAAGTAGCACTCTCCTGTATTTGTTTTTGTCAGTGCCAGTCTGAAGCAAATGCATCGATTCCAGTTCAGTTAGTACGTTTCTATTATAATGCAGCTAAATCATTTCGGAATATCTCATACATATCCATGTTATGCTATAAACTTTCTAATGTAAACTTACCTCCATAATTCAGTTGTAGATAAGTAACTCAGGCATACACTAATGGTTCAAGATTTTTCCTGTGCACTGAGACGTGCAGTTTACACCTTTTTAGGCTAAAATGTCAGCCTCTCAGGTCAGCTCACAGAACATGATGTTAATCCTCCAATATTACCTTAGATCATAATATAGCTACTTCTCAGGTTTCCAGGACAAAGGGTTTAGTATAAACATTCATTTAGTAAAAAACTAGGAGCTGTATTTCTTGTTCATACTGGACTTCTACAACACCCATGACTGTTCAAACACAGATGCTGTCCATACTGAGTTATAGCCTAAATTTGTGAACTGTTTGTGTCAGCTATACTGCACATTTGAAGCTTGTTAAAGCACATTTTAAACATCCAGTGGAGTAGGTGAAGGAATGTAGTAAATGTGTATTTTTAAGTTCATTATTTCTAAACTTAAACTTTCTAAAACTGAACTTAAAAACAGCCATCTACACTACTCCTAACTTAATACTGTATTTGCATTATTAAGAGACCAGAAGCTATTAATCAAGTCACAGGTTACTGTGACCCGGGATTATCATATTTTTTGTTTTGTTTTATTCATATCACATACAGGGCCTTTGCCTGCTTCCTGTTTGGCAGATCATCTCATCACATTACATACAATCAGACCTGAGTCTAAATATATGCCAAAGTTCAAATGTTTAAATTTTTTGATAAGTAATGTTTTTATAATATTTTAAACACTTGTTCTGGTTTTTATTTATGTTTGTCTTTAGTAGTCACCATGGTGATGAAGTCAGCAGTTGAGGATGATGATGCTGGCTGGGGGCTAGGCATACCAGAAAAAATGAAAAACAGTGCCAACTGGGTTGACATTACACATGAATTCAAGAGTGCCTGCAAAGGTAAAGGTGCAGTTAGTGACTTTGTGTGTGGGTCATACAGTTTATGTGTAGGTATGAAAGCAACTGACCCTCTTTTCTCTTTCCTTGTGCTCATTTTTTATTTATACAGAGCTGAACCTTGGAGAGTTGCTTCATGACAAACTGTGAGTATGAAAAAATGCTTATTGCATGCTCAAATTGCAAAAAGATTTTTCCTCATAACTGACACAAGTCAACCTGCTTACTCTTTTCATGTAGCAAAGTTTAAATTGTGTTTCAGAGACTTTATAGAATTAATTGTAGTGAACCACTGAATCTTTGTATTTTATATCATAAACATGTTAGCTGATGCATCAATGCAAAAATGTCGGTACTTGTATCAGTCTTAACAATCCAAGATTTATTTAAGGTTTGTAAAAACACATACAAAATAGAGACTAAACTGTGGTGGCAGGTTTGGTCTGTTTGAAGCTATGTCAGCCATAGAGATGATGGATCCCAAGATGGACGCGGGAATGATTGGAAACCAGGTCAACAGGAAAGTGCTCAACTTTGAGCAAGCTATCAAGGTAGAGTATTGTAATTATTTTGATTATTAATAATTGCTTTCTCCAATTTATTTTGTTTTATGTAGCCAGTATATTAAACTATGCAAGTGTATTTAAAATATCATCTTCATCATAGGAAGGTGCCATCAAGGTGAAAGACCTTAGTCTTCCTGAACTCATTGGAATTATAGACACGTGCTTCTGTTGTTTGGTGAGTTTGACTTTCTTGAACGATGAAGCCTCAGTTTCAGACAGTATTTAAGGAATCAAGTCATCATACAGTGTTTGTGTATTATATAAAAAACTGGTTTGATTTTGAGTTAACCAGAAAGGAGAAAATATGTGTTAGAGTAGCTCCCCTCCACATGAATGTTAGTTAGTTAACCTCTCCTGGAAAGTCAGGACAGTGTGCAGATATTGAATATGGTATATTTGTGTGTGTGTGTGTTTGTCTGCCTCTGTGCGTGTATATTTAGATCACATGGCTGGAAGGCCACTCGCTTGCGCAGACTGTGTTCACATGTCTGTATGTTCACAACCCCGACTTGATTGAGGAACCAGCCCTCAAAGCCTTTGCTCTGGGCATCCTGAAAGTGTGTGACATCGCCCGAGAGAAAGTCAACAAAGCAGCTGTGTTTGAGGAGGTAACCAACTTTCTACAGTCAATACAATGCAATTATGTGCATCTGTGACACTTCTAACTTTTCTTTCTTTTGATTTAGTGTTTTGACAAAAATATAAATTAGCAGCTTTTGTCAAATTTAAGTTGTTTGAGTTTTGCTAGTTTTAGTTGACACAAACCAGATATATTTCAGTCTAGTTTTCATTAGTGATAGTTTAGTCTCATTTTTGTCCTATGTTTTTATTTATATAATATTAATAACCTATATATCTAGGGATTTTGAAGGAACAGCTGTTACCATCTTGTTTTGAACAGTTACCACAGTTAAATTAGTAAAATATATTTGTTATCATCATCATCTCTTCCAAGATTATTAGAAAGTCTGTTCATTTGTTTATAGAGTATCTGTGTCTCTCGGAGTTATTAAAACGCTGTTTGCATTTTCTTTTTTCCAAGACCTCACCTTTTTATTAATAAATTTTTTTTTATTTTTCCGTAGGAGGATTTCCAGGCCATGACTTATGGATTCAAGATGGCCAATAATGTCACAGACCTGCGGGTGACAGGTACAAGTGCTCTGCTGTGATGCTGTGATTTCTGCTTTATACGGGAGACAACTGAAGTCCCATCAAATTTATAGTGTTGTTTCTGAGGAACAAAGATGATGTGATCTACCTCTCTTTTATTGTTCATCCTCCCAGGTATGCTGAAAGATGTGGAGGATGAGTTACAGAGGAAAGTTAAGAGCACACGTAGTCGACAGGGTGAGCAGCGAGACCCAGAGGTTGAGCTGGAGGTAACTCAGATCGTTCAGCTGCCAATTTGTTTTTGTTTTTTTTGTTTTTTTTTTAAAGGCGTATTTTGAATTTAAACCATCTGAAAGCTAAACAGTTCATTTCATGCAGTTTCAACATGAAATACATAAGAATACGAGTATCAAATCAGATTGTGTAACTGCTCTTTATTAATTAAGCCCAGTATCCCCGCCTTTGACTCACAGTCTCTGCCTGTTATAATTTGTCTCCACTCTCCTGTCTAAGACTGTGGGACCAAGATAACCTTTAGAGAGTTGACTCTGGGATTTTCAGCTGTTTAATAATAGTAGTAATAATAATAATAATACATGCAGAAAAAGAAACAGACCCAAAAATGGACTTATTCTGTGTGGTCAGAAAATCTGCCTTTGTAATTTCCTATTTTGTGGATCTTAAAAGACTGGTTAGGTAATGCATGTGTTACAGTTTTGCATGCACAGTATTTGCATGCCTGTTAAATGTTACTCCATTGTTTTTCTTTTCTTTTCAGCATCAGCAGTTCTTGGCACTTTTTAATAGAATCAAGTTCACGCGCCTTCTTCTGACTGCACTGATTGCCTTTACTAAAAAAGAGGTAAGGCACACTTCAGGCAATGATTGACACATGCCTTTCAGTTCATTTCTGCTTAATACTGAGCAGTGAATAGGATCATATGCAAGTGTTTTCTGTACATACTACAGTGTTTCCTTTGTATTTATTTCTGTTTTTGTCTATATCAGACCAGCTCGGTGGGCGAGGCGCAGAAGCTTGTGGCTCAGGCAGCTGACCTCTTATCAGCCATTCATTCCAGTATTCAGCATGGCATCCAGTCACAGAATGACACCACTAAAGGAGGTAACTCATACACACATTTTATCCATTGAGTCAAGCACATACGTAGTTTGACTTGCGAAGAGTATACAAATCAGCAGCTCTACTAAGAACTACACATAGACACACTCATAGTCTATACAACTAAACTGTCATGCTTACATCAAATTGCACACACATAATGCGCACTCTTGGTCTCAAGCCACCCAGTTACCATCATGGTAACTTATACCATAACAGAATGCACATTAAATATACCAACAATGACTCAAATATCCACACACAGCTAAATAAAGTCTGTTAAAAGTATATAATTAGAAATAATTATAAAATGTACCCTGTATTAACCTTTATGTTTTTTTTCCTGTGCATGCTGCAGACCACCCCATAATGATGGGCTTTGAGCCACTGGTCAACCAGAGACTGCTGCCACCTACCTTTCCTCGCTATGCCAAGATCATTAAGAGGGAGGACATGGTGGCCTATTTCAGCAAACTCATTGAGCGCATCAAGACTGTCTGTGATGTGATCAACACCACCAACCTGCATGGCATACTGGTAAATATAGTAGACATACACATTCAAAATATTTTCTAACCTTGAACATATAAATGATGAAGACGGTCTGAATATTTTGTTTGTGATTTTGTCAGGACTTCTTCTGTGAGTTCAGTGAGCAGTCTCCCTGTGTGCTCTCCAGATCCCTACTTCAAGTGAGTTAATGGTCATTCTGATTCATACGTCTGAGGAGTGACTTTTTGTGTGTTGTATGTTAGCAGTTTAGAAAACTGTGTTTCAGACAGTGTCAAACAATAATTTTCTAAATATTCTGTAAATTCAGACAACGTTCCTGATAGATAATAAGAAAGTGTTTGGCACCCACCTGATGCAAGACATGATTAAAGATGCACTCAGATACTTTGTCAGCCCACCTGTCCTCTCCTACAAGTAAGTCTGTCTTTAGTTAAATGCCCTAAAAACACAAATCAACATTTGAAAGAACATGTAATGTTATTAATGTCAGTGGTTCATGTTGGGTCGACCAAATTAACCGCCTGTTTTTGTTTTGTTTTTTTGAGCAAGCTTATTGTGTCTTGCGTTGAGCTGTCTTGACCTTGTTGTATTTCTGTGTATGCGTGTGTCTCTGTCCAGGTGTTGTCTGTTCAACAACCACCAGGCGAAGGACTACATTGACTCCTTTGTTACGCATTGCTCCAGGGTATGTTAACCTTTGCTATTCGGTACATCTGCTGTTATTGAATACCTCAGTTCTTCCATTCAGCTTATAGGCACCTTTCATTTCACCATAGCTGTGTTGCAGCATTAAATTAAAAGTGAAAGTTGGAGAGATGTAACATTGCTGCATGTAAAGAGTTTATGAGGGACTGTGGTATCTTGTGAAATGTGAAGATGGCACAGAAAAATGTCTGTCTTACTGTTATTTTATTATTTATTATTTGTTCTTTTGGAATGTTACATACTATGTAACACTAAAAGTGCTAATCTCTCTTTATCTTTTATACTCTCTACAGCCATTCTGCAGTTTGATTCAGATCCACGGACACAACCGAGCTCGACAGAGAGACAAACTGGGTCACATTCTTGAAGAGTTTGCCACACTGCAGGATGAGGTGAAATGCACAACACCACTGTTTTTGCATTTTGTGCCACACAGGTTAGGCAGAGATAGGAAAGTTTTAATTGCATATTTATTCAGCCATTGCACCTTATCTGTATCTTTGGTATGTTTTTTTTTTTTTCGCCCATTCTGAGGACAGTTGTGATTTATCTGCAGGCAGAGAAGGTGGATGCAGCACTGCACAGCCTGCTAATGAAACTTGAGCCTCAGCGACAGCATCTCGCCTGTCTTGGCACATGGATTCTCTACCATAATCTGAGGATAATGATCCAGTACCTGCTGAGTGGCTTTGAACTGGAGCTCTACAGCATGCACGAGTACTACTACATCTACTGGTAAGAGCAGAGCTTAGTTTATTGCAGGTTGCGCTGACACATACAGGATGATATGCATATGTACACTTTTGTTCATCTCGCAATAAACATATCTTTATTGATTCCAGGTACCTGTCAGAGTTCCTTTATGCGTGGCTGATGTCCACCCTGAGCAGAGCTGACTCCTCTCAGATGGCAGAGGAGCGGATTCTGGAGGAGCAACTGAAAGGACGCAGCAGCAAAAAGACCAAGAAGAAGAAGAAAGGTTGTTGTCCTTATTTGCAGTGGATTGTCTATTGTGTATATGACCCTAGCCCACATCTGGAAAGGAATGCTCCCTTTCAACGTGGAAGTTGTAATCTTCTTGTAGATGTAAGAACAGATGCTAATATTATGTTTGCGAATCCTTTGCAGTACGCCCTCTCAGCAAGGAGATCACCATGAGTCAGGCATACCAGAACATGTGCGCTGGCATGTACAAGGTAGGAAGGACATCAGCTAATACAGATGCACAGTGCCCCATTCACCACTTTGTCACACTGAGGTGTATTCTGTGTTTTCTCTGCATCTCTCATCAGACTATGGTAGCTTTGGATATGGATGGTAAAGTGCGTAAGCCTCAGTTTGAGCTAGACAGTGAGCAGGTTCGCTATGAGCATCGCTTTGCTCCCTTCAACAGCGTGGTCACCCCCCCACCGGTACACTACATCCAGTTCAAGGTACTGTTTATTGTCTGAGTGGGTGTCATTCATCCAGCTGACCCTTCATGTTTCCTCTTCTATTCTATAATTATTGTGCTGTCTCCTTCACACTCAATATACCTTTGTTTTTCTTCTCTCTTTTTAACTTTGCTTATCTTGCCCACTCCAGGAGATGTCCGATCTGAAAAAGTACAATCCTCCACCAGGCTCAGCTGACCTCTATCTGGCAGCCAGCAAACATTTTCAGCAGGCCAAGCTTATTCTAGAAAATGTGCCATGCCCAGACCCTGAGGTCAGCAAATTAACCAAATGCTTTTACTGCTGATGGTGTGGTGTTAATGTACAGTTTGTATTTGCTAAGGAACTACCAGTCCCCAGATACTTGAGTGCAAATGTCCTTCTTTTTGTAAATTTGTTAGAATACCAATGTAATACATGAACTCAAAGGTAAAACTCTGGAAATATAAGTTAAGGAGAAATTACTTTATGTTGATCCAACTTAAGTTTTATGGAGTCACATAATTTTCCTGCTGCATTGCAGAAACCTAAATGGTTTCTTACATTTCTTACAGTTCTTACATTTTCCATTCCATCATTAACCTGTTATTAATCATCAACAACAGGTGAACCGTATCCTGAAGGTAGCCAAACCCAACATTGTAGTAATGAAGCTCCTGGCTGGAGGCCACAAAAAGGAGACCAAGGTAACACAATAAACACGTTGCCTGCATTATCATTAGGTTCTGTGAACAGTCTTAATACATATGAGCAACTTATATGTGGTTGCATTTAGACACCGCACAAAAATAAAATATTCACATTTTGATGTAGTTTATATTTTAAAAAGTGAATACAGTGGAGTTTGTAGCCAGGCACGGTGATAGGCTTATGTTGCTTTTCCAGTTTGCATAAATGTTGTTTCTGCATCCTTAGGTGCTTCCAGAGTTTGATTTCTCAGCTCATAAGTACTTCCCTGTGGTCAAGATCATCTGATACTGCTTTGCACCACAGGATGACTGTCTGTGTGCATCAGCTGTGTAGGCCGTACCCTCACCTGAGCATGTGCAATGGCCCTGATCCAGTCCATGTCTGAACAGTGTGTGTATGTGTGTGTGATACACCTGATTTTTTTTTTTTCGTGTAATCTGAGTAAGAGATGTGACACAAGAAACCAAACCAGAAAACTCATAAGTGGACCTAAATGACAATACATCTACATCTGCGAAAGTCTACTGTATGTGTGTGCTTGTCAAGTCAAACACAACTTGAGGCACTTTCGTGCAAAGAACTGACAAATTAATTTTTTTTTATAAGGCACCTCCACATCAGTCTGACAAAGGTTTGCAATGAATCGTGTAAAGACAATGGGTGCATATCATTAAATCATATGAAAACTTTCTGTCTTTGAATGGTTCAGTAACCTGTTAAACATTGTACTACACTAGTTTCATGCTCATGCTAGATGCCATCAATCTGCATTGTGAAACCTAGGATCAATGAAAATGACAAAATTAAAAAGCTTAACAAGTTCTCTAGTATATTTTGGTATAGACAAGTACATTTGGTTTCACTATTTATATAAATAAAGTTCTAAGAGTGGATGATTCTCTTTTTGTTACATGTAGGTATAGTGTATTTTCCAAAATGCTCTTTAAAGTATGTTAAGTTTAACCAGAATTTGAAAATAATCAAAATCTTATTTTGTAAATGAGACATTTGGGTTTCCATTATACTTATAGTCATAGCAGATAGGACAAAAACAATGAGACATCACATCTTTTTATTAATGGCAAAATGGTTTCACCAAAGGACCAAACTGTTTACATTATATATTCCTAATCTTTTCACTAAATGTACATGCAATTAAGCCAATTTGGGAGGTAATTATAAGTATAAATAATATAAGAGGAAGTGCATTTGCAGTTTCTGTATTAAGCTTTAGTTTACTCATTAATGTGTCTGCATAGTTTTATCAATCCAACTCCTGTAGAAACAGATATCCAGCATTATAATTTTGCCTACACACGTGTCAACAGGGCTGCTGACAATAATCCCATGTAAAAGATTGTTATACTCCACAGCTGTTCCTGAATCACCCTGGAAGAGAGAGATCAGAGTTGTGCTCAATTTCCAAATGTCACGGCAGAAAAAAGTAAGAAAATAAGTTGAAAGTTTAAAAAAATATATGTCAAAGAAAACAGTTTGCTTACAGAGCATGACTCTACTCCAGGCCTATGGGCACACATGACATTATTTTCATCACTGAAGTACTGACTGTCAGGTTTATCATTCTCTTCACAATTCTTCATCTCTGTGACTCCACACTTCAAACTGCTGGGAGCTTTTCAAGATTTAAAAAGGATCAGAAAAGTGACTTTTATTGATTTTCAAAAACTGAATCTAGTATCTTGGATGGTTCTCACCTGCCCCACCAGCCTTTTTGGCTCCGAAGCCTCCAATCCGAACCTCTTTACCCTGCTCTGGTTTGGTGCACCCTTCAGCAGGAGGAAGCCTGATGGTGGGAACTTTAACAGACATATCATCATTCAGTTTTATGAGCATGATGTCATGAGGCTTCTCATCTTCGCCTTTGGGAAAGGTAAACTGCTGTTTAGTGGTGATGATTTGTTCAGTTACTTTGGGTTTTCCTTTAAATAAAGACTTTACCCAAGACGTAGCTTTTTGAAAAACTGACTGGCCACTGTTTAAGGCAAGCTGCAATTTCACATTCCTGCAAAAAAGGAAAGGAAATCTTGTCAGGGAACTGGCTAAATCAAAAAATGCAGTTCTGTTGTTTCCATTTGGCTGAGTTGATTTTCTGTTAATTTGGTATTGTTTTTTTCTTTAGCAACTACAGTTTGGCACCAGTTTAAAAGGTCTGATTCTGATTCCTGTCATGCCAAAGTCAAACAATTTATGTCATGAAACCTGCATCACACAGCACGTTGGATGTTTCTTACTGTCCTGCGCAGTGAGAAGCAGTGATGACCCAGCGGGTGTTGATTAAAGCACCTCCACAGGTCTTTCCCCCATCCATAGTTGTTATCTGAACATGGTACTGCCTCTCGTTGTCACAGGTTTTACTCCCCACAATTCTCTTCTCAATGGACCCTAATGCTGTAGCTGTTATTTGGACACAGAACAGACACTGTGTGAAACGCCAGCACACTTGTCAGGTTTAGCCTTAGGAACTACATGCAAGAAGTCTGAATGAGTTCAAAACACAAAGAAGCAGAATAATTCATCTACATGCTGATGAATTGAGAATTGCTAGTCCTGCAGCTTTAGTCTAGATATAAACAATAAAACCATAAAAACCCAACATTTGCTACTCATCTTGAACATTCCTCTAGATCAATAAATCTACACAAGGCCCTTTAAATAGGTTTACACTTTACAAATAGGTTTTTCTGCATTAATCAACACCCTAATATCTTATATCAAAGACACAATGGTAGTTGGAAGAGAAACTCACCAGCAAGAACCAAAACAAGAGCAATGCCAAGCTTCATCATGGTTCCCTTGAATGTTGATCACTTCAGGTAGCTCTTCGGTTGGTGCTTCACCTTTTTATAGTGTCAGATTTTGCATGTTTTTTTTTTTTTTTTGTATTGATGTGTCAGAAAGCCATAGGTGCAGGTCAGCACACCCCCCTCAGCTCTTTCATCGTTTCATATCATGTGCCTTTTATGGTAACCAAATGAACTGAGAAGGGGACAACTGGGACAGCGAATGGGCTGTACTTGAAAACGTGGCAGCATTTTGCACATCAACACCAGATAAGATCCTCTGAACTCAAACGACCAGGTCAGAGCAACTTATTAGATTCTTAATTTTTAATTATCATGTCATTTTCTATGTCAAAATATGATTTGGTGGATATGCAGGTCAATGTATTTTAAAATTATTTTTCAGATCATTTAAATTTAACCTGTACTTTACATTTAAAAACAGCTATTTTACCTCTGTATTTACATTTGTTCTCATCTATTCAAACCTAATATGTATAATGTTAGAGATTCATTTTCAGAGCTCAGTAGAGCTCTCGACGCCCATCATTTGATAATATTTTGACACTAATAACATCAGCAAACTGCTGCCACAAAAAGGCATTCATTTTACTTTATTTGTTGACATGTTAGTGTAAATTACATTTACTTTACAATCTACAGTATCTCTTTTCTGCATTATTGTAATTCAAGATAACTTATAGATTTGTTTTACTTAGGGGATCAAATATTAGGTTATAGATCATGAGTGCTTTGTGATGTATCTGTTGTTTCTTCTTTTTTACTTTACTTTTTA
>JAUBNQ010000028.1:14027189-14057490 GCA_032353495.1 Ctenopoma kingsleyae | reverse complement strand
TAAATCACATTAAAATAGGATGTAATTAACTTAAAAATATACTAAACTAACTGCACATATATACATCGACACAACGTGTATTTGTTATTTTAAGGTAATTAATCTAAAATTACATTAATATTAGTTAACTACATTTTACATTTAGTTTTTAAGAACGTGGTGCAGATCCATGTGCATGTGAGAAACTGGAATGAGTGAGTCTAATTTTAATGGTATTTATTATTCATAAGTGGACTCTAGAGATGACCTCTTAATTTCGTTGTACTCGCACTACAATGACAATAAACCTGATTCTGATTTACCTTGAGTAAATTTGTTGTGCCCTATATGTTCTAAAATAAATATTCAGAATATACACATTAATGCTACAGTACAAAAAACCTCATTGTTCATGATCAATAATTCTGGCATAAGCATGGATCAGCTCAGCTGTTTTTGTGGTCAAATAAACATCATATTATTACTTACTTACTTACATACTTATTAATGAGTGCTTGAAATGTAAATGGTGGATGGTCCTGAAAGTTATTAATAATCCAAGAGAAGATATAATGAATGTGTAAAATGATCATGTTTATCGTGGTGGGCATGCAAATGCACATTCTTACAAAAAAACCCTGTAGACTACACTGCAGACAAGTTTAGTAGTTACACTCCACATTTAGTCCATAAATAAAGAATATTTACCATAAAACAAGTGTAGATTACATTAAATAAAAAACAGCTTAAGAATTTATGAGGAACACCCATTTACAGTTACAGATCTCTTTGTATAAACCTGTGACAGAAATCATATGAGATACAAAATCCTTCATTAGATTTGTTGTTACTTTCATTAGTTACCTGAAACCATGTGCATTCTCTTCCTCTTTATTTCCTGAGATATAATCCTTTGCATTCAGACATCCTTCAAGAAAATATACCTTTTAGTCTTTTATAGTACTAGCTAGCGTGTCAGCTTTTATTTTTTTCCTCCAAGTTCCTCAGTCTATTAAACATCATCAAAGATGCCCATCTGAGAAGGTGTCAGAGACATGTAGCGCCCTCCTGTTGATCTAAATACAGAAAGATAGCGTGAGCGACAGAAAAGTTTCATATTATATTATTACACTCTGTAGGAAACATTCAGCTTCACTACAACAATAATCATCTTCACTATATTAGGGAAAAGAGTACCTTCTGTTTGGTGAACCTTCATCACTGGAGATGTCTCGCAGTAAGACCGTCTGCTGCTCCTCCAGGTCTCCATCTCTTCTGGTGAATTTTATAACTGAAAATGACAGAAAGGAATATGTACACTGTATAGTTTAAACAGGCTTCTTGATCGATAGAAGTGATAATGATGGGTCATTTTAGACTAAACATGAAGATCTGTGAATTGACAAAAATGACACATTCATGGAAAATATTTAGTTTCTTGCCCACAGCAGTCTTTTGGTCAGTTTTTTAACCCCTACTTTTTTCGATGTCTGTTACTGAGCTGCTCTGGTTATCCTTTAACTCAGTGTAACCAGCTCTCATCCACCCAGTGGTCTCTTGGACTCCATACTGCTCCCTCCAGGCCTGAAACAGAAAAATTGCATATAAACACGTAGACACACATAGTACAAAACACTACAACCAGTAAGCTAAATTACTGAAAGACTGAATAGATGTTCTTGGCTTAGAAAGCTGTCAGTGACATGATTTGACTGAATAAAGGTGAATAAGGGTTTCAAACCCATTTTCGACTTCCTCCATTCTCAGCTTTTTGTCTTTTCCTTCTTTCTACAAGAGAACATATTGCAGAGGACATCATTAAAACAGTTTTCTTCACTAAATTCAAAATGACTAAAAAAATACACATATTCAACAACTCAATGTGATCTAATGTATTAGAAATAAACACACAGCAAAGGAGTGAGTTAGTTAAAGAACATGTTATAACTGAAAATAAAGTTTACTATAACAGCCAAACAAATGCTGCACCGTTGGAATAATATATCAGAAATTGTGAGTGAAAAATACCTCTTCTGGTGAGTTCCCTGCCTTCATCCACCAGGTCAGAGGTCAAGTCATCATCACTAATATACTGATGGAAGCCCAGCAGGTTCAAACAACGTGAGCCCAGGCTACAACCCCAGATAAACACACGTTACAAATATACTGTTAAATGTATAAATGCATGTATTTTTGTGCAAAATGAAAATGAAGATTCAGCTAATAAATATTTATCATTGCCAACTGAATTCTGGTGCAGTAATTATCATTTATCTCACAAGCTGCAACAGCTTACAAAAATGTAAGCATCATGACCAGACTGGATCCAGTACTGACTTTAATAAGCAGCCAGTAGTATTTTTTTAAATAGAATTACAAATACTATTGATATAGGTCCCTTCAATTTTTAAAAAAAGTTTGATCCAAATATATATATATATTAACTGTGACATGCGAGTTGAAAATCAACATTGCTCTCTGTTGAAACTACCTCAAACCTACATTGGCATCTGTCTACAGCTATAACTTAGTTAAGTAAATAGCCAAAGCTATATTTGAATGTTGTCTTAATAATAAATTGCTAGGTATTGTTGACTTACTTGTAAAATGTGGCAAAGCAAAGCAACAAAACCAGCATGGGATAATAGATGTAGAACCCATCAGATATGAAAGACAGCAAACGCATAGAGCCCATGATCTATCAGAGGAAGAAAAAAGCATTTGGTTTGAAAATGCAAAAGAGATTTTACATATATTTTTGTGATCATATACTGAAACTTATCTGTATAGGTTCATCATGCTAGGGTGTAGTGGTCAACTGATAAGGGTTTTTAATGGCTGACGCTGATCGAACAGTGAGGCTGACGGCCAATTTCTAAGACCAATATTTTGTTGTTTTTTTTTTCCTCTTAGTGCATCAGACAAAATACAATTGAACAGTTACAAATTAGACATAAAAATGCTGAACTTAAATAAGCATTGAAAATGTTCTAATTATTTCAAGTATTTAAAAATGGTTCAGAGGTTCAGATGACCTACATTATGTACTGCCATTGAACACCTCACTAGTCCTACTGCTGTGAGGAACAGTAATGCTGTGTATTCCTGTGCACGGTAGGTCCACCAATGACATGAAGAGAGAAAGTAACTGATATCTGTGAGGTTTTAGATAATTTGCCACCACTATTAAAATGCATGAGACACCTGGAACATCCGTGAAATGCTCCCAGTGTAGGCTGCAGATGTGTCTGTAGACATTTTTTATTAATTGGCCGGCCGATGCCAATTAATTAAAAATGGCAAAGATCAGCCCAATCAATCGGTCCACCACAACTAGGTTGTGTAAAAGTGTGTATTAATATCTGTTTGTTAGTTGCTGATGCTTGTTTTGGTGCCACCATTGTTGGTGCCTGTCTGAGTGAATACCCACAGAGGTGTAGGATGTTTGTATTCTGTCCTGATGTGAGATGGCGGAGTCCATGTGAATCAGGCCAAGGAAGTTGAGACACAGAGGAGGAGTCAGACGACAAAACAACCTGAAAAAAGACCCAATATCATTTAACACAGCGTGAAGCACAAGACTGAATTTCCCTTTCATATAATCTTCACCAAAATAGAAAAGAACAGACTGTGTGAAACCATAAACGTATGGTGTAAACTAAGTAAACCACCACATCATTATGCAAATTAGCTTTCTACTATACTTCCTGTATGCACTGCATCTGTTGCTTATGACAATGTTTAGCTGTATAGTCCCTGACAAATAAATAAGTAAAAAATTATGCTAGAATGTGAAATAACACACATGCCGCTGAACTGCAGGCTGTAAGCATCAGTCTGATGATGTGGCACCAGGTAATAGTAGTTGAAAACTCGAATCTTGAAGACTGTGGAGTAGACGCACATGCACATGAACAGGATACTGACAAAGCACACCATCTGTGGATGAAAAGTAAAACAACAAGTAGAAAAAGCTAGAGTAATTTAATGCATTACATCTGAATTTAGATTATTATGCAGAGTATGAATATTTTTTGTTCCCAGCAAATCTAAATTGATTATTAACAACACAAGATGTTTTACAAAGTCTGTGTACTATAACAATTTCCTATTAAACAGAAAAGAAAAAGGAATAAAGAATAAATAAATAATATAATACTGTGTGTCAGTATGCTCCTTGTTGTACACACACTTACTTCAATGCAAATGTAGCTGTATTGTTTTTCAGCCATCTGAATAAAGACAGCAAAGAGAGAAAGGACAGGCTGTATGCTGAAGAAGGTGCACTCAGACCAAACTACTGCTGCAGAGAGGAGACACAGGAGCACTGCCAGCAGCTTGTAGAAACTTTGCCTGAACACACACTCCCAGTACCACTCTGAGGAGGACAAACACATGCATACACATGCATAAATTCAAAGCTGGCGAAAAAGTCAAACTGGCACGTCACAAGCTCTAGGCCTGAATTCAAAAGAGCTCACAAACAAAGACGAGTATACATTTTGATGCTATCTAGATTGATTGTCTTATAGTCTATCCTCAAATGAAGCAGCAAGTTTTCATATGTTTCCCCTATTATGTGCATGGATGTGGGCACCTATACACTGTCTTATTTATTTAATACAGGATATTATCTGAGATCATTTGACATCAGATGTGTACTTAAGACGCCAATAAATGACATTTTATGCAAAACATCATGTTTCATCACTATATTAAATCTGACCACTGAGGGCATTTGTCTGGCACTGGGTCTTCAGACTTACATAAAGACTCAGTGTCATATGAGGCCAGAAAAACTAAAAAAACAGCAGTATTCAAGATCCACTGCAACAACTGCTAAATGATAAATTCAACCAATGATGGTTCAAAAGTACAGTATTCATAATATTTAAGTCAAAAAAACACTTGCAGGCTATTAAAAGTAAAATCTGGATTTATTTCCGAATTGTAGTTGAGTCTCACAGAAAGGAAACACTCTCTAATTACCTTTATTTCATCCGTGAATAAGAAAATTTTAGTACTAACTGAACTCACCCACTGTAGGGGTGAAGATGAACCTATGGATCCAACCACGGTGGCATGCTGAGGGGAGGCTGTGGATGAAATGTCGGCCAGAGCTATTCTGGCTTTTAGCTACATCTTCTAGATGAAAAGTCTGGTCTAACGAGATGGACCACTGAACCTGAGCCTGTCCATGTCTCTGCACTGCAGAGATGACCTGAAACACATACAGAAAATTATTTCCATTTTAAATGTTAAATCACAGTGCTTAGTGTGTGTTTAAAAAAAAGAATAATTACTTTTTTATGAAGGTTAACTAGGCCTCTTTCAGTGTGAAGGACATTCTGTTCACCACATGAGATTTCCACATTTCTTGCCATCTTCTCTCTGTACTCAGTGGGACACTGAAATGAGATGACACTCAATTACAGGCTGCCTCACAGAACCTGTCTGTAGCAACTGTAAACACAACATAAACAAATGAGCAAATGGCCTCACTGACTTCTTACCTTCGTCAAAATGGTGTCCACACACTTCCTGAGGCAGTGGTTGTACCTGACCGATTCATGGACAGCTGCCACTTCCTGATAATAGGAAATAGTTTTGTTCTTATTAAAGTAAAAGTAAAAGGCAAGCAAAACCAAGACACATGTGAGAGATGTTGATTTTGTTCTTGTATTCAGATTTTTATACATGTATGGTCATTTTAAATATTCTCTAAAGGAGACAGCTTCAGATTTAATCCCCTGCTGGAATTTACTGTTCTATTTAATAAGCCTAACCTCCATAACATCTGCCAGGTTCTCCTCCGCTGCTGCCTTCTCAGTTGCCATTTTTGCTACCTTGAAATACATCTTGGCTAACAGGTAACTATGGGAAGATGACAGCCAATAAGCACGCGGGATCTCCACCAGTCCATAGCCTAGCAGCAGCACCAGAAGGAAGAGGCCCCAGGTGTTGGCAGCTGTAATACCAATAGTCTGGAGCTCTGTCCTGCATGTGTTTTACAAGGACAAATAATGAAGACACTTGCATAATACCAGCCTAGAAAACACAAGTTTTACTTTCTTTGGAGTTTGGACCCCTTTGTTCTCTTATACAGTAAACTTGACTCACCAGGTGAGTTTCCACTGTGGGTGAGCAGCCACATAGATGAGCAGAGAGATGAAGATAAGGAGGTAGGTGCCATAATAGATTGCATTTTCAAAGAGAGCAGTTTTAATCTTTCCAACTCTGGAGAACGATCCCGACCGCGCATATGACTGCATGAAAGGCAACAGCAGCCTGTACACTCAGAAGAAACACACACACACGTGAGGAGAGAAAGCATCAAAACAATTGTTATAACAAAAGGCAAAACATGTAGTTGTAGTCAGGGTTTGAGTAAGTGACTCAGTCGGTGCACATGTGACTGGTAGGACCTCACCAGGTAAGAAATTGCGAGGACCAGTATACAACTCTCCAAAACACTGGTAAGACACCATCTGGTATATAACTCCAGGGTTCCTCACACACCTTCAGTACACTGTAACACATTCACACACGCAGAAAAATGTGTATACACACAGTTCCATAAAACAGATATAAAGCAGTTTGCAGCAGCTTTGGCATATGCTTAGCCTAGTCAACTTTGGTATTGCAAAATACAAACATGAAATGCAATTTGCTCTCACGTCATATAACTCATGACATAGCAAACCTAGTGCAATAATAAAGTCTGAATTATAACTTGAAATAAGGCGACTTAGTTTTTACTTAGCAGTAATCTGCTAATACAAGTGAAAATTCACTTGCAAAAATTCAAAGCTACATGTATACATGCAGTGTATGTTTCAGAATAAGACAGCAATAGTGGCTGAACATCTTTTAAAACACATTTAACCTGTTTAAGTATAATTAAGATAACATGTTTTTACAGTGAGCAGAAAATACTCATATCTAGCACTCACTAATATTATAAAGTTTCTAATAGCTTATTGTGAAAATCATCTGTATTGTCTAAAAACAAGTACTTCTATCTCAGTGACATGTTTCTGAAGTGACGGTGTCTTATATTAAGTGTAATGAGATGCACAACAGTTTTTTGCAGTGTCCATAGCGCTGTATTCCTTGTAAAGGTTTATTCTTAGGTGTTTAGGTCTAAGAGTCAGTTCACCCAAATTTCTAACAAAATCTTGTGTCCATCTAAAACAGTTGTAATAAAAACCAGTAGACACACATTAAAAGGAGGTTTCGTTTATGCTGGTATCACAAAAACTGAATGTGAACAGTCCAATCTAAAGAAAAGATTATACAGTATATTGTGTATCACTGTCTTAGATTACAATATAGAGGACTAGTTTGCTTTGTTATGACCAAACTTAAGCAATATTACTGATAAATAAAAAATGTTGTATTTACCTTGCTTCTGTCTGCTTAGCATGTCGAGCTGGACTTACAGGAGTAGAGTGATTTGAATTGTCAACAACACACTGCTTGTAGATGGTCTAAGAGAGGAGCACAGTTTGTACAGCCATGAGACATGTGGAGCCTATTCATCACATAACAATGATATAGGTAAAATTGTGGATGCAAGAGGAGCGTAAACAAATACACAGCTCAACCTCACTCATACACAGATTTTAAAACAGACACACAAACTCACATCGTGATGATGCCATTTTTATACTGAGACAATCCAAGCAACTACGGTTACCAAGACACAAAATGCCTTCATGTTGACACAAACACGGTGGTTTCATACCGTGCTGACATCGAGTGGCAGGATGAAGACAATGAGGAAGCAGAGGTACCAGGACATGAGCGTCCCCAACAGGACCATCCGTTGTTGCCTCCGCAAATCTCCATATCGGTTGAGGAGGTAGAGAGTTAAGAGGAAGACAACTACAACCACGACTGCCAGCGCAGCACCACTCATAGTGATGAATGAACAGACACATGTCAGGAGCTCATGATGACAAACTGGAGGGGGACAGAGACAGATATAAGCAGAGTGTGAGAGAGAAAAGAGACAACTAAATGGATAAACTGCAAACAGATTAGATTTCAACTCTTATCTACAGGGTAACAGGGAGTAACAGTATGACCTGAACATTCAGGACAAACACATACACGATAGAGTGATGAATTAGGACCAACAGGGAGAAAGAGAGTTGGAGAGAGGAATGAATAAAGGACACAATGGCACTAGAAGAGCAAATAAACTGAGACAGATGTTTGAGTGCTTTAGATCAGGCTTTGCATTTTTGCATATTTACAGTAAAATCATGTTGTAGGTTATTATAACAACTCAACACTACAGTTTGTCATTTTGCCAGTGCTAGAAAGAAGCCATCCACTACTCCAGGTCTTCAGTTAAGTTCAGTCCGACACAGAAGTCTATTACAGGAGAACACAGCATAGCTTTCTGTGTAGGGTGTAAACAAACGAATCCAAGCTGCTGGCATGACAGAACGAAATAATTCAAAAGTCGAAAACTATGACACATTCAGCTGTAAAAGTAAGTATATTAATAACAAGCCATTTAAAGTTAAAGAAATACATTTCACTGTTCTTTCTTGGAAGTTGGAACAGTAAAACATTTACAAAATAAAGTAAGAATAACCTATATGTTGATCAAGAACATTTTTTAGCAAGCATGTAACCATAAATGTACGTTATTTAATTTTTACGTTTATTATTATTTAGGTTTTCGCAATTATTAGGCACTGGTCATGTTTAACATTACAAAGTAAAACACCGATCATTAGTGTGCTGACTGCTGATCACGGCGTGTTTTATGAGCAAGGCCTTTTTTATTTATCAGATTCTAAGTGAATCTTACCTTTTGAGATTATTCTCTCAGACCGAAACTTGTAAACCAGCAAACTGTGTGAATATACAGTCACGCTGTGTACTTTAACGAGGAGACCGACAACTGTACACAACCTTTAGAACTTGCGAAACCTGCGTACGACATCGCGATATCTGGTGCAGAACGGCATTCTGGGTATTGTAGGCAAGACGGTGTCCTAAGCAGGAACGCATTTCACTCACTGGCACTGTGATGTATTTGTCACTTTAATAGCATTTTTGTTAAAAGGACCACAAATCCAACCAATACCAATAAAAACACCTATGACACAGAGTCAGAGACTGAACAGGGGCAGGTCTATCTTTGGCAGCGGAAAAGAACAACACACCAACCACAACTTGTGCAAATGCCAATGCAAAAAAAAAGACAGAATTACTGCAAATCAACAGGTGCATAAATTTAGAGCATGTTAGTGTATATGCAAGATGGCTCTAAACTCCTGCCCACATCAGTCACATCTGCTCTGGGATCTAAAAATAAAGAAAAAGTGTAGATTCAAAGTTAAAACAGAGAAACCTACTATAATTTGCAGCAAAGTAACTGATTTCAGCTTTGCAAACACAGTTTGTGTATGTTCGTACGAGACTTAACATTGTAAACTTATTTTATCATTTGTTTTCCATGCATTTCTTCTATCAACCTGGTATAGGGAGGAGAGATTAAAATGACTCTGCTGCCTAATCAAAGCACATAGATTGTGGATTACCACACTGTGACTGTTTATTGCAGTAGTACAAAATACAGATTACAGATATGTATTATGATCTTTTATCCGTTTTGCATATTAAAATGCATGCATCTGGCTTTTTAATTTAGTTGTTCTGATAAAAGCATGAATTGATTTACACAGGTTTCCAGGTGCCAGCATTAACCCTAGTTCTAGGGTTTCCTCTGTGTAGTATACAATACAAGCATGTTTTAGTACATCACAACACAGCTTGGCTCAGCACAGTGAATGTTACAGTTTGAGTCATTGTAAAAGAAAATAACTCAGTACGACAATGTGACATGACTACAATATTTCTCTTCTGCTCTGTAAACAAACATATGATTGATGTATTTCGTCAATATTGCAAAAGTGGAGATGAGGTGTTCAAGCTCACATTTTCACTAAAAGAAAAAGAAAAACAGTTACTCAACATGGTACTGATACCAATCACATTGCCTTTCGCTCTCAAATGTCCGTGATACATTTTGAAGCAGAAGCTTGAAAAAGCAAAGTGGACACTTCAGATGTGACAAGCTTTGGATTTACCTCACGGCTAAATTCTTTCTAAATAGCAAAGGTACACAATGTTTGAGAAAATGAAGATAACAAAGAAACATCTTCCAAACGCCTTTCTTTCATTTCAGTTTTGAAGGAACATCCACACATATAGGTCATCAGTAAAGAGTGGGCCCAGTACAGTGAAGCATGCAGCTCGGTGTTCCAGTAAAAAATCCACCTGGGTCAGCAGATCCAGACACAGGAGCTCCACAAGGTTCAGACAAATAGACCAGTCTTCAGTTGTTCTAGACATGCCCAGTGCATTTATCCACACTGATCCAAATGTGTCCAGAGATCCTGGCCAGTCCTCTAGAAGATTGTCCATCTGCTCCATTTAGTTTATAAATCTGTTTAGGATTCAAATGTATGCAGTGAAATCTGTATATTTACTCTTTATAGAACCATGTCAGAGGAATAGTCCATAGTGTCTGTGTTGGTCCATGTCTCTGTTGCTTTGCCTCAGTTTTGTTTCTGTCCTGATCCAAAGACGTCCAGCGCAGATAAAACCTGGCAGCATTGCCATGTGCTTAGTGAAGCCATCTGTCAGCCTACATTCTGGCCTTAACCCTTTCTCTGTCACTCATTTGCTTTGATTAGTGTAATAAGCTGTATGATCATTCAGTTGAAAGTGCTTTACAGATGAATGGCAAGCTGAGACTGATGGACACGAGAAGAAAAAATTAAATGTAATGTAAACAAATGCAACAAGTGTAAAGTGTAAAAATAATAAGAATTATAGAAACTAGACATTGATTTTTTTTCAATAAAAAGGAATGTTCTAAACAATGACTACTCAGTATTCAATCAGTTGGATTTTTATTGCCTATCACAAGTCACACATTTGCTTCAAGGGGCTTTACAACCTGTGAAACAAACAACATCCTCTGACCTTAGACCATCAAATCTCACTTACAGCATTAATCATGTTGATGTTGTAGATCATTACTCAGCCACTGACACCTTACTCTGCATACACCTAACTGTTGTTGTTACATAGTGAGAGTCTGTGTCTGAGAGTCCAGATATACTGGATATATTGGATATAGTACTGTTTCAGTTGCCACCACTAGATGGAGTTAATGAATTTGTTGTTCAACTTTACAACTCAGCGAGTGTGAGGATAACCAGAGGAGATTCATGGACAGATGAAGGAGAAGGGGGTTTACCTGTTTCCAAAGACTGAAAATTTAACATCCTCTTAGGTTTATGATTATGGTCATTTTAACTACAAAAATACATAGAAGAAATTTTAAAAAGTTTATCATTTCAAACCAGACCAATTGGAAGCATTTCATCATACAGTATCTTCCAGTTAACTAACTGTATGTTATTCTATTACTCAAAGGCTTTATAATCATTTTGTAAAGTGTCATGTACGTTATTTAGCAAAGATTGTCTTGTAACCCTAGCTCTAGTACTCTATAGATCAAGTTTTACTGACTTTCTAAATACTTATCACAGTGAGGGTGATGATGCAGATGATTCATTCATGGTTCTACCAAAACATGTTATTCATCAGAGCAAAACAGTAGTCATATTTTATACGTTATTCATCTCAAGATTTACACCCACAGGGCTCCAACTGAAACCAAAGTGTTAAGGTGAGAGGCTAGCTGTCTGTAATTCATGCTATTGTCTGCCCTTTTTTATTCTATTGTCCTTTACCACTTTTATCTATTATTAATAGAGAGACTGACTTCTTTAGCCAGTTGTTTATGATACAAAAAGAAGGGTTTCATATTTTAATTGCTGAGAACCTCAAGCACATCACAACAAAAACACGGTCAGGTTTCTGGTCACTCCCCTTGGCACCATCAGGTACAGATTACTTGATGAACTCAAACCTTGTACCACACAGCCCTGTTCTTTCTAAAAGTAATTAATGACTTTACTTTACTTGGCAGACGCTTTTATCCAAAGCGACTTGCAAGAAGAAGACGCAATTATCCTGGGAATTTACTGTGATTAACTGTGATGAAGCAAAACCTCAAAATCTGTGCATAAGGTTGATGTTCATTTCTAATCTTAATTTTATTGCTGTTATACTGAGAACAAAACTTGATTGTCTTTTTTTCACAAGACAACCAATCCATTAGATCTCCACATTTCCAGTGTTGTATGTTATTGCAGCTCTTATTAGAGACAAAGCCAGTAAATGCACTGTCAGTGCATCAAAGTAAAGGTGACAGCATCTGGGTGATTTATCAATGCGAAACTTGGAAATGTGGTGTAAAATCATTATGAGACCATCTCTATTTTTAATTCTATGATTATGAAAAAGATCATGTGGCCATGTGCATTCAGAGTTGCATCTGAGGTAATAAGTGTGCAACTTTCCCCACCTTAGGGGGGTAATATTGAGAAAAACAATTTAATTCATTATTATTATTATTATTAGTAGTAGTAGTAGTAGTAGTATTCTTGTTATTATTATATGGCATAATCTAATCATAACATAAGCATTTTCACAGTCTGTTGACTGTCTGAACTACTTTAAATCACAGCAAAAACTGGAGTGTTGAAATCTCACAGTTAAACATTTTGGCATTTATTTCAACTACCATTTTTAACACTTTTGTTCAGTGTTGGAGTTATTTGACAGAGTTGTTCACACCAGTGTTTTTTCAACTCCATAGTGACGTAATTAGACTCTGCCCACACATTTCAGTTCATCAATAAGATGTGTCAGCACCATGAGTCAAATGTCATGCAGTGGAAGTTAAGTTACATCAAACTTTTTGAATTTGATAGGAAATGTTAATACAGTAATACATGTGTGCAACGTAACATGGAAAATGTGCTTTGAGGGTCCTTGCTGGCTGCTTAAGAAAACAACAGAATATAATTGATCTTAGCAACTTTGTTAAGGAAAAAATTCATCATAAATGGACCCACTGCAGTATTTTTACAATACAAATTAACTCAAAAAATAATTAAATGTTATATTTTAAATTCTTTATAGTGTTAATATGACATTAACTCTACGTAGTGTAAAAATACAATGATGGTGTTAACTTTTGACTCTACAAACTAGTGTTTTGTAAAATCAACCTCAATCTGTGTTGACTGCTGTTGACTATTGCTCCAACTGTGTCATAGTGTTAAAGATTTAACACTTTCAAAACTGTAGTTTTGACTGAGCGTGAGTAACCATCTACTCTTTTTGCAGCTGGTAAAGATAATTGTAACAGCTTTATATATTGTAGGGCAGCTTAATCTTTAATATTATATCATTATCATTGTATTGACAATTTGAATTAATTAATTAGTAACTAAAGCAGTCAAATAAATCCAATCCATAAATACAGACAGGGGAAGCAGGTTTTCCTGTGTTACTCCTCTGTCCCTTTCTCCTCTAAGTTCAGACCTAGAGCCCATGTGTCAAGTGTCTCCGCCTCTACCCCCTCATTACCCACCAACATCACTACTTTCCTTCTCTGCATCCAGACAACAAGTCACTGGGACCACATCCAGTGCGGCCTCATTCAGATCAGTGAGAAACAGTGTGTGAACAGTCTCGTCTCCCATCATGTCTAGTGAACAACAGCTACGAGTGCGCTGAGACCCCTGGGTTTGAAGTCTGTAACATTTGATCCATGGGAAATCCTCATGCACAATGATGCTGGTGAACAATGTCGCTCCAGTTCTGTGTGTCCCCAGAGGGCCACTGTAGACCGCAGATCTTATAACCTGTCCTGGATACATCACCCCCCTGGGAGTGGACCACTCCCGTCTGAAATGACAGGCCTGGTAGATCAGCCTGTGCCAGCTAGAGTTACACATACTGGTTCTGAGATCGAGGGTGCGGCCTATGATTTCTCTGTATAAAATATCTTTTATAATAAGTCTAGGATGCAGATGACATAACAGACTGTACAGTATAAAAACAGTGAAATTGCTGAACTATTATTCTCATTTTCTTCATTTCTAACAAAAGAAAACTACCTACAAATCTTTCTCCAGATGTTTATGTATGAATGGAATGACAACAACAAGCATTCACTGTTCACTGGGGCTAAATATTTTATTTTCAATTATTTTTTACTTTAATGTTTTTTTGCATTTTATCATGATTTGATTTAATGAACTAGTGTTACCAGTAAACGCACTGGCTCTTATGATTGGCAAAGAACAATTGTTGCAACGGGACAGAAAAAAACTAAATAATTTGTTTAACAAAACTGAGACCAGACACAGTGGTCACTTAAACTCAAAGGGTATTCTGCGGGAGCAGAGAGGTTGTCTAATCAGAGACAAAGAGATGATGCAGAAAAATCACATGCATAATCTCTCTGGTGAACTGTAAACTCTGAGCAATGGTTGATGGGAACAAGACACAGCTCAGAATGTTACTGCTTTGACTTCTTTTCATTCTTTGGCAAGTTACCCTCTTTTACCAAAACCACTATGTGCTGAACCCTAACCATAAACCAAATCTTAACCCTAAAATAAATCATCAAGAGCCCCTCTAGATGCAATTTAAAAGATATTTGTATTTTTTGTATTTGAGTACACAAACACACACACATACTCTCCAAATGTGAAACATTTTCTACCTAGCAGCCATAGCAACATGTCTCATTCATCTGTCGTCATTATTTTCCTTTGTGTTTTATGACTTTATTGCCTTCTTAAAGTCTTCAGCCAACCCCATCAGTTGATCCCTTGCTTTGCCCACTGAAGACAAAGGAGTCTGTTGTTTGTTGCTGCTTGTTGGGATAGCTGTGTGACAGATGCCATGTGGGTCGCTGTAATGAGGGTGAGGAATAGTGGGATCCTGTTTTAAAGCTTTCCAGATGAGCTGAGGTTTAATGAAGGGAAAGCCAGAGAATTGGGCTGTCAGTGTTGGTGTTGCAACAATGTTCACAGATGATTTTGTTGTATTTGTCAGGCCCAAATGTATTGGAAATGTAAAGATTGTTCATATAAATGATGAACGAATCACTGCCTGTGGTGAAGCATTAACATTTTCATTTACTTATTTCAGACAAACACACACACACGCTTGGCTAGTGCTACTGAAGTTAATGAACTTTCTGAATGTGAATATGATTTTGAAATAAAAATCTCTCCTGACTGCACCTTTCAGAGATTTGTGCAAAAAGACATCTTATTGTTGTTTTATAAAGATATGGGGTCCAGCTATTTGTTCACTACTGTTTCTGTGGAAGAACGTCTGTGGAAAGGCTGGGGGCCAATAGGTCAGGATCCTCTGTATAATGAGTGTCTATGTTTATTTCTCATCCGAAAGCTAAAAGACACTAAATGGCCACAAAGTGATATAAAACAGACCAACCACATGGAGACCAGTAACATCCACAAAAATAAGCAAACTCAGATAATGACCTAACAGACACAAAACTACCAAAAACAGGCAAAAAAACATAACAGGATGCACAATATTGACCAAAAGAATTAAATTAAAGTCAGTCTGTTCGCTAATAAGCCAGTGACTGAAGTGTTGAGAGGTGTTGTCCAGTGTTCCTGAGGCCCAAGAAATGACGAAGCGCTTTCCCAGGTATTTGGATGTTAACAGCTTGTTTGTTCAGAGCTAATGATGATTATCACGGCATCTCAGAGGAACAATGCTTTCACCAGAAACTGTTTTTGAGGGTTGCACCACCAAACGTCTTGATCTACAGTGTGTGCCCACATGCTCATTTTTAAATGTAAACTTTTCTTAATTATGCACCATAACAATTTTTTAGACCAAATGTTACATTTACATGTTACATTATCTTTTTTAATTTGCAACAAAAATCAAGTATAGTATAGCAGTATAGCAGTTCCTGGAGAATACACCAGTAATCCACTTACATGCACCTGTGTGAGAGAGAGGTCATGAAGTCAGTGATGAATTCTGTGATTTAAGTATCAAAGCTGAGTTCAGTTATTCTCAAACAATGCCTGGAAAATGCCAGAATGCTAACTTGCATACAGTTATATTCCATTAAATTACTGACATCCAATAGCCATACAACAATATCTCATTGTCTCTCCATTAAGATAGTTTTGGCACAGGTTGCCAAAATTGGGCTAAGCCAGCAGCCTGTTAAATGTAAATGTTGTAAATCTGAGTGGTACAACATCAGTAGCTATCAAACTTAAGAACATAGCCATTTTCTAGTAATATACAAGAAACATGTCAGGTTCTAAAATTTCATCAAGATCATATGAAGCAGTGTGTCTGGACTGACAGCTGAAACATTTCACATCATCTCTGCCAAACATAGATTCCCGTAGTATGAGTCAGAAAGGATTCCTCCAGCTCTGCCTTTCTCATTTACTCTGTTTTTTGTTTCAGACACATCTAACCATTGACACACAAATATGTCTGTACACACCCTCAGAGATAATCACAACATACACGCCAAGCTGTGAATTCTAGTGAATTTTACTGCCAAACTAAACTGCAGAGCACCAGCCAGCTTGTGCTTGTATCATGTTCAATTCAACAGTTTTACTTACTAATCACTATTAGAAAACTAAGACTCAAGTAGTCATTATGTTTTATGTAGTTAACCAGGAGCACTCTTTTCATTCATCCAGCACTAAAATGTGTTTCACTGTTTGCACAGATTCATTGCCAAAAGTTTCAGAGCACCAGTTGCACCACAGGCACTGGGGAAATATTTACTTTTCTGTTTAGCTTTATAAATTAAAAACTCCACAGATGATCAAGTGAACTTGGTCCTCGTGGATGCATGGTGTAAATGTACAATATACAGTACTATCACACAAGAGGGTTAACTGAGATTGATTGATGAGTGTGTCTGTTGGAGATCTGCCAACATAATGTGTGAATGGATAATTCACTTCCATATTTTCATTTTTTTGTTTACTCATGCTCCACAGGAATCTCTGATCAGGCTGAACTTATCAGGCGTGAAAAACCATTTGAAAAGAAGGCTGAAAGAGACAGACAACAACAAGAAGGTCCTTTCTCCTTTTCCTGCTTGGAATGCTCATTATTTCTCATGCTCCCCTCTCTCTACAACGAGCCCCCTCCTCTACCTTCCTTTACTTTTTTAGTATCCACTCCTCCCCACAAGCCCACACTGTGTGACTAACACTAGTTTTTCTTCTACTGTAGCACCGCCTCCATTCTCTCACTGGCTCTTTCATTCCCTCGTCCTCGTCGATGCTCCCTCCTTTTCCTTTCTCCTCCCCTCACCTCTTTCTCTCTCCTTCCTCTTCATTGCTGGGCGCTCACACCAACCAGCTCACAGCCAAAGAACTCCTCAGTCTCTCTCACACAGACTGCGCTTTAAACCAGAATCCTCCCCTGAAAAAAAAAAAAACGGTGACATTACTCCAAAGGAAGTTAAAGGTACAGAAACAACTTCTTGATCTTTTAACATTTAATATGTCTAATATGTCTTGCATTTTGCCATTTGATCAGTGACTTTATATATGTGAGTGTGAATCTGTGTCAGCATTGTAACACACTGTACACGTGTGTTGTTGTTGCTCCAGTGTATGTATGAGGAAGTCTGCATGCCTTCATAGCTGCTGGTGCAACACATGTGTTCTTCACTCATGGAGTACAGCCTTTCTGTGACAGAGATGTTTAAGGATTTTATTTAAGAATAATTATTACTGAATAATTTCCTATAATATAGAGGTTTTAAGTGACAGTTCAGTGTAGTAGAGCAATGATACACGCAGGTATTGACTCTTTATTTATGAACTAAGAGCTTGACCAAGAAGTTCTCTCTGTCAAAATCTGTATTTTGTGCTCAGACATCTAATGCTTGTAACTTTTACTGTGCATTCCTCTCTCTTAATCAGGCAACTTTTCAGGCTTAAACCAAAGAAGTGTGACAGGAAGAAGAAGACCAACAGGTAATAAGTGATTTAGCAGCACCTTTACGGAGTAACCGTCACAGCTTATTGGAGTTCAAGTTCCTGCAGGTTTATAACACATCTGAAGATTCCAGTGGCAGCTATGACGCAGCGCAATGGGGATAACCCACAGAGGACCCGGAGTAGTTTGCACCAGATCCGAGCAGGAATCCAGTCTAGATCACTGCTGGCCAAGAAGAGAGCAGAGAACATCACAAAGAACGATGTGAAAGGATTCTTCATTAGAAATGCCTTTGTGATATTTACCATCGCAGCTGTCATTATAGGTAAGTGGTTACATTTCTTTTTTATTTTTAGACACTATTTAGAAACTGAAGTCTATAGGTAATTTAGTTAGGGTTAGTTTTATTATATACAGTATATATATATATATATATATTTTTTTTTTGAGATTACTGGCAATTTGTTGGTTTCTCTTCGCTCCATCTATCACCACATTATTCATCCTCTATTCAAAATTGTGATAGAGGAGGCAACAGATGCTGCTTCAGCCCAACCAGTCCATCAATCTGGTGTGACAAATTAAGGACAGAAGAAGGAAAGAAATAGAAACAAACACACCGGATGAGAAAAGAGCAGGATCTCAGATGAACTTAACAGAGTGGCCTTTTTCTGACCCCACAGTCGACCTTTGTCCTGTTGCCATTAACCTCTGAATCTTGCTCAGCACGAAGTGGGTCAGGCCCACCCACCACCCGCACATCTGCAGCCCTGCTAGAATTACACAATGACAAACCCGTTCAATTGATTGAGAAATCAGGAACGGGAGATAAAGTAAAAATATACATTGCCCAATCTGAATAGTCTGAGCTCCACCTACTCCCCTCTCTTGTGAAACTGAAATCACATGCTCACATTTTCTGTATACATTATTACACCTTTTTTATTCATTGGGCTGCAGGCATAGGGTGCATTTTGCAGTAATGCGAATATATCCTTCTAGAGATTTGGGCCCCATCTAAGATTCCAGTCATGCTGACATAAAAAATATGAAATGTTTTAATAAAGGCTTGCTTTTCCTTCCACAACCAATCACTGTAGGTATAATCCTGGGATTTGCTCTGCGGCCATATAACATGTCTTACCGTGAGGTGAAGTTCTTCTCTTTTCCTGGAGAACTACTGATGAGAATGCTTCAGATGCTGGTGTTGCCTCTGCTGGTTTCCAGTCTCATTACAGGTATGAATTGTTATTAAGATTTAACATTTAATTTACTGGCATCAGGGTTTCAAATGTAAAATCTCATAGTTATTGATTTGGTTAATTCACCTCTTTGATATATGACTTTTTTTTCTTCAGTTTTTTGCTTGGTGTGAGCCTTGTAACTCCCTGATAAAGAAAGCTGAAATATTACTCTAAAAATAAGAATAGAATAGAAATGATTTAATGTTGTACACTCTACAGTGTGCACCCAATTCTTAGACACAGCACTTGATTGTATCATCATTTAGATTGTTGTCATTCGCTTTTTAAAGTTTAAATACCTCAGATGTCTAAAAATAAGCTGCTTAGACACTTACAGTCCCAGTCTGTGTGACATTGGTTTGATCTAAATTTATATGAAACCACTTCACTCACAACACACAACACTCTAATATCTAATATCACGAAAAACTTTCATCTTTCTTACTCACATCTGCAGCCTATTTGTATCCCTGTGTGCTCAGCAGGACTCCTCAGGCTTCTTCACATTTGGTAGCCACTGCAAAAATAACCCCCCACCAGACAAAAATCTACCCTATACCACTCTCCCTGACCCACCTTCACTAAAGGTGAAGTATGAGTTTTCAGTAGTGGAAAAAGAAAAACTTCAGTCTGACTCTGTTTATATGAGACAATAAGATATACAGTATGTTTTGTAGGTAGCATGTGTTTTGTGTCTAAAGGGTCAAAACAGTGTTGTTTGTTGTTTTGTTGCCCCACCTACCAAAATCTACCTCATGAGTGGCAGAATAAGCCGGCTGTTTGTTCAGCCAGCGCTGTTTGTTGGTTTTGGGCCCAATGGCGGTCAGAGTTAGTGTGACCTCATGAGTGAGAGAGACAGAGGAGAGAGATTTATTTTGAACCTTACCGTGCTGGTCACATGCTCAAACCATGTTGTAATAGTTTTGTTCTTGATGCGACATGACCAAAGTAGCTCCAACCTCATTGTTGTTAATTGAATGAGCAATTCAGAGTTTGTGGACTGGATTGCTTGGTGGTTTTAGTACGTTCTGTATCTTCTGCAGGTCACATGTATTTGGTCCTCTACTTCAAAATAACACAAACACTGAGATTTTCAGTTCTAATCCAAGGATATAGTGAGGTCATTTGATAAGGCTTGAGATGCTTCATAAACCCAAACTAATACACAGGGAACATACAGGGCTTGTGGTTCTGTTACTGAAAAGAGAATCTAGTTGTTATGGAAGTCAGTGCAGATTTATGAAACATGTGAGTTACCAAAAGTGCTGGTCAGCAGCACTGAGTGATAACTGATGGTGAATGAAACGGCCACTCTCTGATCTGTAATTGACAGAGCAAGGCATGAGTCTCCTGAAAGGATAACAGAGACACGTTGTCCGATAATAACCGGCTTTGTGCTGCAGTGGGGCGTAACATCAGCATCCTCTGACATCATGTCACATGATCCCAGCTACCACATGTGGAAATCAACAAAGTTACTGTTCTGCAGCAAATCATCAGGAACACAGTTCAACTCTTGTGAATTTATCCAGATCATCAGATGCATTATCGCTGTGTTTTTTTCCCTATTTCAGAAAGAGACTTAAAACCATCTATTGCAGTATGCAACATGTTTTTATGTGTTATTAGCTGTTATCATCATCATTGTTCTTGCTCAGTACAGTTGAACAGTTTGATTTAGAAAATCAACACTGCATTGAACACAGCTTCATTTTATGAAATCTGTGCAGCAACACTGATTTAAACAGACCATGGTTACACATACCTCACTGTGGGACAGCTATGGCTAAGGAGAAAGAATGAATTGTCCACAAATTACAAATAATCCACAATGTTCCTGGTAAGGCCAAAGTTATTTGTTAATGATACTTGACTTACATGTCCGTTTGCTATAGCAAAATCAGCACAGCAAGTGCTTTTGGGTTGATGTGATCTGGTTACACAACATTACAATTGCAGTGCAGAAAATTTCTTTTTGAGCTGTTATCAGAGGTCACAAGAACTAAGCACTGTGGCTACAACGGTGGCTTTTATAAAACTAAATACCATATACTCACATGTATATGGTGATGCACTATACAATTCACTGCTTTAAATAAATATTGACCTTGAAAACATGAAAGAGGAGACTTAATAGATCGTTGGGTTATTAGATTCTCCTGTTTTACTTGCACTGGGAAAACAGTAAATAAGTTGTTTGAGTCACAATATAGAACATAACAGGTTTTCAGAGAAAAAGAAACATCCTTAGGCTGCTACAGAAAGAGGAGAACACTATCTTCAAGCCTGTTCTGACAGTGTTGAAGAACCAGCTTTATATAATTGCCTTACATACATGACTTAATGCATGACTTTGAGAATAACATGCTTTAGAGGATAAGAGCTAAGCTCCTATGACTTGTTCTCTACAAACATGTGGCCCCTGCACAAATTGTCACACCGAATTGTGCCAACATATGAATTAGGTTATCCCATTCAATAGGAACTTGCTTAGAAATTTTGATTCTGTCTAAAAATGAGGCTGAATTGAGAATCAGAGCAGAGTCCAGAGGGGCCCAGGAGGGTATCAAATGAAGGGGGAAAAAAACATGAGAACCAAGGATCAAGAATTATCAGAAATGGGCTCCACTGACAGTGGGAATGAGACAGAGAGAGAGCAAGTAATTGCAAGATCCTGATTGACTTTGTTCAGCCATTAACACATTTCTCTCTCTCTCTCTCTAAACCTCCTGTTCACATGTGTGTACTCACTTGATCGGTTCAAACTTATCACTGAAATATTTGCTGCAAAGTCCTCACTCTCTTTAGGGATTTCATTATGGCAGCTAAGAATCCCCTGCAGAGTACTTCCAGAAGCAATAAGGGGTTGGACATGGAGCGGGAATGTGGGCAATAAAAGAAGGAAAAGGAGGATGATTACAGAGGACGTTGTTGGAAGGGGAACTAGTGGGGAAGAGCAGGACAAGGGCTAATGATGTGAATGAAATCAGTCAATGTGGAATGAGTAGTAAAACATAAAGTAAGGGGACAATAGAATATTCCCTTGCAGGTTAAATTACTGTAAAGTACAACAACAATCAATAAGTTAAAACCTCAGCATCCAAGCACTGGCAAAAACGTTTAATGTAGTAGGCCTATCATACATGACAACAAAATTCAGCAAATCAACATAGCAAGCTGGAAACAATCAAACTCAACAAAAAAAACAGATTAATTTTTTGTGAATTCTATTCAATTTAAAAACTGCGAAGTCAAACTTTGTGCAGCATCAGTGAATGTCCTGTGTTTCAACTTTGACCCCCCACCATAGCAGGCCTAGTTTTGTTTTTGATCAACATTCCCCAAATAAGAAAGAAAGTCATTCTCCCTGCTCTCCTTAAATCTTGAGTCTTTTGAAAGGATGGAATTGGTGAGGCTGTGTCCGTTGTTGCCTGGACAACAAGCTGGGGATCATTGTATGTGTGCAACGATAGCTAAGTCAACAAGTTTTCCCAGGGCTGTCAGAAAGGGAATAGGAGGAAAGCAGGAAAGGTGGGGGTTGCAGAGTGGTTGGGAGGAAAAGGGTGGCAATGAAAAAGGTTGAAGCAATAAGATCAGCATGCAAAAAAAGCCAAGAGGGCGGCATGATGTGGGAATGGATAAGGGGAACAAGCAACAGAGGGGCTACTGAGGGGAACACTAAAACAAGAGATGGTTGAGAGCGGAGGTGAAGGATTTGGGAGAAGATAATGAAGAAGGGAAAGATGAGGATCGGAAAAAATGGTAGAGCCAAGTCCTGGGCATGTCGAGACAAGAAGAGAGAGGGCCAAAGCAGGGGCATGTAGGTACACCCATGCAAAGACACTAGTGCACTCACACACTCATATGGTATAAAACAGTGTCAAAGTGCAACTTATGAAAGGAACACATATATCTTCTGTCACACAAAGACTTGTGCAGCTCTGAATAAAGATAAAAGCCATAACAGGACCTGACACTTTTAAATTACGTCACTATGATGCCTATTGAAGCAGTTTGTCTGTTTCCAAGTCCAGTTCTCTGAATAGCTGTATTTCTTTTACCACTATTATTCCTGCAAAGTCTGTTTAATGCTATTAGTGCTGTGGAGGACAATTTAGACCCCAGGCTCTGAGACTCCCTCAAACGTCTTTGTGGATCATTTAAATCTTTAGTTTGTCTCCAGCAGTGGTTTATAAGTGAGATCCAGCATTTTCAAAAACATCTTGTGCAACATAAAATTTATTTGTGGCTTTTTAGGAGGCCTGTAAAATAAAACTCAACAAATATTTTAGGGTTGTGTATAATTAGATAGGATTTGGTCTTTCTTACAGGAATGCAACAGTAACTGGATGCAGCATAGACCAAAGTATTTGTAACCTGATCATCATTTTTTTTCCAAATCACAGTGCAACACACTTTCTCTTTATAAAAGTGATGGACTATGCACTTAGATTTTTCTCAGCTACAGTCTTTTCTATGCTGTGTTCTTGGCGTGATTTGTCTCACAATACACAGAGTTTTTTATCTCACAATAAAGATACACACCATCCTCCATGACACAAACATTCAGCTGAACTAAGATTCATCTGAAACATCTTTTTCTGCCCTCTGTATTTACAACAAACCCATGTCACAATTGGGGACACTGCCCTATTGTATGATTACATACAAATCTGATTTATGCAACAGCACTATCAGTTTTCCAGGAGTACATCTGCATCAGTAATGTAGAATTATTATGAAATGTGTATATGAATGTAATCTGTAAAAAGATTTTGTCGATTTTGCCCAAGATAGTGGACAGTAGGCTTTTGTCTTCCACCAGTAAATGTCAGGGTCGGTTTGTGTTTGTTGCCTCTCTTTGTTGTTCGAGATCAGTGTACTCCAGCTATACTTACAGCACCTTTTCCCAGCCTACCTTTATCATCACAGGGGCATAATTTAGTGCAAACTTCGAAGGTCATAGTATAACAAAAGATGAATTTTGTTTGTTTTTTAAATATTTTATTAATCATTTTTCTTAATTGTAAGATCATTCCCTTGTATAATAAATATTCTTGCACTCTTGATGCCGCTATGGAGGGAGCATTTTGGATTTTTGTTATTTTGTTCAGTAACATCTTAGCAACTTATTCAACCACTGTGCCTAAGTATAATTTTGAGGTACTTAATATTTTCACTTTCACTTTTACTCCACAACAATTAATAGGAAATATTGTACTTTTTACTCCACTACATTTATCTTAGCGCTTTAGTTACTAGTTACTTTACATATGCAGATTCCTAAAACAAAATATAAGCAACTAATAAACAATAGCATATTGTTATGGTTCAACCACTTGGGCACACATGCATATATTAAATGATCTCTTGTACAATTTTGTTAAGTTTAAATGTGTATATACTACATAAATCAGTAACTTACTCAGATTGATGTCCACAGAAATCACTTTCCAAGTTGAGTACTTTTTTTTTGTAGTACATGAATTTGCAGTGGTATGTCTACTTGTAGTGGTACATGTTTAGCATAATACTGTACTTGAGTATTTAGTTTACATACTTCTGCCACCTGGCCCTGTAGTACAACATACTTATGGCACTGTTATTGCAGTTCTGCTCCTTGAACTGTTTAGATGTCCTGCAGCATGAAATTCAATCATTCAATTCAATGATTATGATAATATGTCATAATAGGTGCAGGTACAAGTAGAGAAATACCAAACTAATTTATATGATTTGTCCTTTGCAGGTATAGCTGCTCTGGACAGCCGTGCTTCTGGTAAAATGGGTATGAGAGCAGTGGGGTATTATACCATCACTACTGTCATTGCTGTGTTCATCGGCATTGTCATGGTGCTCATTATTCACCCTGGAAAAGGATCAAAGGATGAGTTCACCAAGCAGCAGCAGATAGAACAGGTCAGCCCTGCTGATGCCTTCCTGGACCTCATCAGGTATCCCCACACTCATTTTATGCAGCTTGAAGAACCAAACACACTTTCAAGGCCCCTCAGGTTCACTGATTCTGTCAACTAAAATTCAAATTCATATTCCCTCATATACATATGTCTTGACAAATCATGTCACAAGCATTATTGACAGCAGGTAAAGTCAGACACACTGATGAGGGCAGGTAACTGCTGACAGGACATTGGATTTTAATTAGACTTCATGATTTTTTAAAATCATTTTTCAAACCTGCTGTTCAACTGTTGTGTTATGACCCAGTTCATACAGCATTTGTCGCTTGATGTATTATCCAATCCCACATGTATGGCAAGTATTATGTGTGTACCATGGCTCTCTCCACCATGGTCATGCTAAGCTGAACATTACAAATCAAAGACAACAGACAATGGTTTAAATAGATATAGATTGCAGGTGGTTTGTCTGTAAAACTTAACTTTAACCCAGAATTTGTAAGTAATTTGTTAATCCTAACACAAATGTATCTTATTTGTTGTGTTTCCCAGAAACATGTTTCCTCCCAACCTTGTGGAAGCTTGCACCAAACAGGTCATTCTCCAACCATGTCTACTCTCTGTCTCTGTCGTGCTGTTGCATGAAATGCTTTACTTCTTAACTCTCTCATCTTAGCACATCACCATTCCAACTTGTGCTCATTTCACATTGTTTAAATCCTCTTCTCCAGTTATGTTTTTATATTTATATTGCCATTGTCATTCCTGTGGACTTTAAGCTACTTTTATAAATTATTTGTACATGCATACTCTCAGCAATTAAATATAAACTCTTCATTACATAAAACAATACTTTCTGTTAATTACTATAAGCCAATTTGCTCATAGTTCAAACAAAATCTTCTAATTGTGTATTCATCCTTTAAAATATTTATAAAATGTTATTAGTCTGGGAACTGATTACAATTTAACCTCTTGTCTTTTGAAAATCTAGTTCAAAACACAGTATGCCAAAAGAGTAGTCCACGTGAAGATGACGGTGAATGACACGATATTCGCACTCAATGGTAGCCAGGAAATATCCCGGGAGGAGATGATCCCAGTGCCGGGGACAGTTAATGGAATCAATGCTCTTGGCCTGGTGGTGTTCTCCATGTGCTTTGGTCTCATTATCGGGAACATGAGGGAACAAGGACAGCCCCTCAAGGACTTCTTTGACTGTCTAAATGAAGCCATCATGAGGCTGGTTGCCATAATCATGTGGTAAGTGCAAGGAGGGATGGATAAATGAATGGGTAATAATGTTGAATGAACAAATGGATCTTACATATATTCACAATTCGTTTCTCAGGTATGCCCCTATTGGTATCTTATTCCTGATTGCTGGTAAGATCGTGGAGATGGAAGACATTACAGCCATGGGCGGCCAGCTGGGAATGTACACAGTGACCGTAATTTGTGGCCTACTGATCCACGCCATCATTGTCCTACCAACGCTCTACTTCGTCATCACCAGGAAAAACCCCTTTGTTTTCATTGCAGGGCTGTTGCAGGCTCTCATTACCGCCCTGGGAACATCCTCCAGGTATGTGATTTGGTTCAGTGATAGTACAGATAGTAAATTGAATTCAAAATCTCAGATTCTTATGAGAAATGTCAAATTCAAAGGAGAATTGGTTGTCATTCTCTCATGTACAATACTCAGAATGAATCAGCTTTGCTCTACTGCTTGAAAAAAAAAAACAGACCAAAAAGAAACAGATCCAAAACACAGTAAATGAAGTACAATGAGTGGTAATAAAGTGCAGTTTCACAAAAACATTTCATTTCCTAACTGACTAAATATATAAATATGAACAGAAAAGAATATTAGTAATGTCTAAGGCAACCAGCAAGTCCTTGCTCACCCCAAGACTTCTGAATCCCAATTATGTCTGGGTATTGTGCAGATTTAAAAAAGAAATATTGCATTTTTTTTGCTCTTGGTTTCAGTGGTTTCAGACATCTGTATGCAGTCAGTCTCCCTAAATACTGCAGATGAGGAGTGCTCTCACAATTTCTTCTTCTGTCATCCTGTCTTCTTTCAGTTCTGCTACTCTGCCCATCACCTTTAAATGCCTGGAAGAAAACAATAAAGTGGATAAACGTGTGACCCGTTTCGTGCTCCCTGTTGGTGCCACCATAAACATGGATGGCACAGCTCTATATGAAGCCCTGGCAGCCATCTTTATTGCCCAGGTCAATGATTATGACCTTAACTTTGGACAGATTCTCACCATCAGGTATTGTACACGGTTACATTTATGTCTCAGTGTTTGCATGAAAAAAGGGAATAATAATGTCATTAATAATTTGTATAACTAGTTGTAACTAATTCAACACATTTTTGTACAACCTAACCCAAAAGGATTTATGATTGAGTCATTCATTTACTTTGCTTTGACAGTTTCTGGAGTACAGGAGAATATTTTTCTCTTTTTGTCATTATGGCAAGAAATACTACTTAAACCATGTGAAACATATCCAAGCCTCAAACCCACAGGCGCTAGTCAAAGGAATTAATTTAAAAGAATCTCTCCAATGCTATAACCAATGGATGGTTAAACTGTCAAACCTGGAAAATGTCTTGTTGTTAGTTGTACTGTAATAAATTATTTTTGTACACAATTCAGACACAACCAAATTTCCCTCTGTCTGCCTTTGTTGACTTTTCCTCATCAGTATCACCGCCACAGCTGCCAGTATTGGTGCAGCTGGAATACCTCAAGCAGGACTGGTTACAATGGTGATCGTGCTAACGTCTGTAGGCCTGCCCACTGATGACATCACACTCATTATTGCTGTTGATTGGTTCCTGTAAGTATTAGCCATACAATGTCTTAAACATCTTCACTTTATATGGGTGAATCTGTAAGTATGAAGATGGTCACTTGGCAAGAATAAAAAATGATTTAAACACGAGGAAATAAAATATAGTGTGATCTGAGTTTAATTAAGTAGAACTGGATTACAGGACAGTTCACACTCTCTCCACATTTCATGTTCCTTAGTCTATAGGCGTTTTATTTAGCAGGTATCTGATCCCATAACAAAGTCCTACTTCCTCCTATCTACTGGTTCTTAAAGTTTGAAGATTGCTGGAGATAACAGCTATGCCTCTAGTTATCTAATGATATTTTATATGTACACATTTGCAGACACTCACTGTGGATTTAATTTAGATCTATTTATTGTTTTATTTATTTTAATAAATTCAGATGCTTTATGCTCCTACCTCCTTTAGTCTTTTTATGCTGTCTCTGGTCTTGTCTTCTTGCCTCTTCTTTGATCTTGTGGCACCTTGTCTGTCTTTCTTCAGGGACCGATTGCGCACTACCACCAATGTTCTAGGAGACTCAATTGGTGCAGGTATAGTTGAACACCTCTCTCGCCATGAATTGCAGAACAAGGACCCAGAGGTGGGCAACTCAGTGGTAGAGGAGACAGACAAGAAGCCGTACCAACTCATCTCCCAGAAGAATGAATATGAGAATGAGAAACCTGCTGACAGCGAGACCAAGATGTAGGGATGAGCTTTTTGCTCAAGATTGCATACATTCTTAGAAAAACCATTGCAATGCAATGAGCCATGCTCTCAACAAGCCTCTTCTTAATTTGCAAACATTTGTCTCACATAATTGTAGGGGTCAAATTAAATAAAGGCTTGGGTATACTATATTTCATTTGAGATAAGTTACACTAATGTGGGAAGACTGATGTGGGATTTCCTGACACACTATAGACTTGAAACAGTGTTTGTGCTATGATGCTTCCTATGAGTACTATATATATCCACTAAAGGATGCGAGGTGTTTACTATTAAGTATGAACTACTCTAGAGCCTGGTGGTCCATGATCTGCATGGCATATCCAACTACTCTCAGAACTGTGCTGACTAATCTCACTCACTAGAGGCCAGTATTGCTATGGGTGTTTATCCTGCAGCAGGTTTCAGTTCATGCGTGCACAGATTTTTTCTGGCTTAATTGTTCTGGTTGGCATTTTGACTGAGTTGCGTTGTATGTCAAGAATGTACGAAATTAAATCTGTCTAGAGTTCTGTGGATTTCATGCATGTACACTCGGATGACCAGTCTGTCAATTAACAAAGTTCTATACAGACATTTGTGGCTTTATTTTCTATGATATAGGGTGCAGGTTTTAACTGGACAAATGAATTGTGTAAATTACATTACAGATAGGCACAGATAGTTTTGTTCCCTGTCTATCTATACCGGGAGTAATGTGTTGTTTTTTTAGGTACATATAATGTATTCCTTACACTGATCACAACAATCATTAAGACTGACGAGCCAAAAGCACTCAGCTATGTCTTTTTCTTTAAGTTTATTCATATGAGAATTTGAAAGTCAGAATTTTTAGCAATTCTGTATGAACCAAACAAAAGCATCAAAACAAATTATCACAGTTTCTGTACAGCTTAATTAGATCATTCCCAGTTCAGATAAATCAATAATCTGCATAATAAAGTATTTCAATAGAAAGATAGTAATGATTTTATTTCTGTTAGATTCTAATTGTCAGTTTCTTACTTATATATCTAAAAAAAATGTTTGTTTTAAACATTTGCATGAATTTAAAAAAATAAAAAATGTTTTATATTAATTTAGTAAATAGTAAGTAGGTTGGATTTGTCATTTTCAAATTTTGTTAGACTATGTTCAGGTCTTGAGTACTCACTTCCTATTGATAATAACATCTTATAACATTTGATATAATATGGATGTATGTTGTAAAAATAATGGATTTCTCTTCCTTCTCTATCCTCTGTTTGAGCTAACTTGAATTTGTATGTGCTCTTTTGTATTTTAACTAATTTGGTAATTATCAATTGTAACATTTACATAGAAGTTGCTCTGTATAGAGAATTCTTCTGAATATACGGTACTTGTATAGAGAAGATGTAGATAAATGTGTACATTAATTGTAGATTTAAATAGTAAAAGATTACTTGAGGATTGTATGTAAAGATGCTGTAATGATGCTCTTGTCAGTGACCAAACTAACAATCCCTCATTTCTTTTACAAAACTGTCTTATTTTAAGGGCTAAATGTTTTTCCTTACATTTGTGGAAATGGAATAGATTCCTTGTTTACAGGTGCTGGCAATAAGACCATTTCTCTCATGAATAGTTCACACACACACACACACACACACACACACACA
>JAUBNQ010000028.1:13994173-14008505 GCA_032353495.1 Ctenopoma kingsleyae | reverse complement strand
AAAGCTTGATTTGGTTGATTTTCTTCTGTGTTGAATGTATGCAGAGTCTACACTGTGGCCTGCATTTACATTTATATACCACAATGCAAATGTAAATTTTTTTGTATTTTTGAATTTTATGTTTGCTTCATGGCCCTTGGCCTCTCATTATAATTATTGTCATTAATTCTTTAACCCCTTCTCCTGCTTTCCCCTCCCTAGGTGTGGCAGCAAGCAGGGAGAAGAAGATTACCGGCCATTGTTTGAAAATTTTGTCCAGGACCTGCTTTCGACAGTTAACAAACCAGAGTGGCCTGCTGCAGAGCTGCTGCTCAGTCTGCTTGGTAGACTACTGGTTAGTATGTCAGGGCTCTTTTTACTCAAATGCATTTGTGTCTCACAAAATCCTGATTAATAACAGGAGAAGACAGCTTTAAGATGCTTTGACAAAAAGGAACAATTTACACTGCAACATGCACTTAGATAAGGTTGCATCTCTTTTTTGGGAAAGACATTCACTGATTGTATGTTTGCTTTTGAAGCACTGATATTCTGATACTTTTTTGTGATGCTGCTGGTACTCGGATGCTATTCCAAACAAACAAATTCTGCATTAGTATTCCTGTTGATATGTTCTTCCTTCATTTCTCTCCTTGTGTTCTTCCACCCATCAGGTACACCAGTTCAGTAATAAGCAGACAGAGATGGCTCTGAGAGTAGCGTCTCTGGACTACCTTGGCACAGTGGCTGCCCGTCTGAGGAAGGATGCAGTTACCAGCAAGATGGACCAGAGATCAATAGATCGTATCCTTCGAGAGGTAGAAAGAAAAAAAAACTTTGTTTGCAGACCTCAGTTTATTTTTAATTTATAATTACAATTAATTACTTTATAGTGACAAAAATAAACCTGGCAGTTTGCTATCTATGGATTAGTGGTAATGGTACATTTTGTGATCTTTCTCTCTGTTTGTGTAGGCTCAAGGTACTGATGAGACACAGCAGCTGCAGAAGGCTTTACTGGACTACTTGGAAGATAATGCTGAGACAGATCCCTCACTGGTGGTGCGTTTTCTTTAGATTGCCTGCAACTGGTGACACTGTCTGAAGACTAGATATCAGAAATGTGGGGGGGAAAGCTGTTTCAGTTGTTAAGATCATGCTGTAATCTGCTCAAAATTCTTAACAATACACACTTTTCAATATAAAGACTACATTAAAGGCAATATTACATAATATTGGCTTATGGTATCTTTTACTATTTTGTTAATGACTGTTTTGTAACTGAGTTATTTCTCTAAATGTACATTCGTTAAATCATCTACATCTTGTGATGTTTTTCGTCCTGCAGTTTGCTAGAAAGTTCTACATTGCCCAGTGGTTCCGGGATGCCACCACAGAGGCTGAGAAATCCATGCGAAACCAGAATCCAAAGGATGAAGACTCATCAGATGGACCACAGCATGCCAAGGAGATGGAGACAACAAGTGAAATTATGCAGCGTGCTGAGAAGCGCAAAAAGTTCCTGCGCAGCATCATCAAGACCACACCAGCTCATTTCACTACACTGAAGTAAGAATGAGTGAATGAGAATGAGTCTACTCCATAACAGAAACGTATTTGATTATTGCTGCCTTTCATGATTGTCTCTACCTCTTCGTTAAAGCATCACTACCAGTTACATGACTGTGTAGTCCTGTAACGTTATCTTTTTTCCCCCATCTCTCACAGGATGAACTCTGACACTGTGGACTATGAAGACTCCTGTCTGATTGTGCGTTATTTGGCCTCCATGAGGCCGTTCGCCCAGAGCTTTGATATTTATTTAACACAGGTAAGATTGAATTTTTTGTACTGTATCTGTATTTAAAGCGCAACAGCTATATAAAATAATCTGTAAAGTTATTCTAATACAGGTGACATTGGGGTTCACTAATTTGTCTTTGTTTTTTTAACTGTTGTAAATAGGAAAAAAATTATGACTTTAGTTTAATCTTTTTTGTTTTGATAGATCTTGCGAGTCCTTGGGGAGAGTGCCATCGCTGTAAGGACCAAAGCCATGAAATGTCTGTCTGAGGTTGTGGCTGTGGACCCCAGCATTCTGGCAAGGGTATGTGAGGATCTGTGTCATGTCTGATTTGTACATTAATTTCACAGACAGTACATGATGTGTGCTGTCATGTTATATTCATGCACTGTTAAAATGTATGCTGTGTATGAAAATGACCTTGTATATTGTTTCCACTGTGCCCTGTATTGACTGTCTTCTCCACTTCTGCAGTCTGACATGCAGCGTGGCGTTCATGGTCGTTTGATGGACAACTCCACCAGTGTGAGGGAGGCAGCTGTGGAGCTGCTAGGCAGATTTGTCCTCAGTAGACCCCAACTCACTGAACAGTACTATGACATGCTCATAGAGAGGATACTGGTAAGTTGCACAATCATACTCACTCTATACACATAATTTCTGCATTGTGAGGCCTTACAATCTCTGTGTGGAGTGTACATATTGGCCATCAGTGGATGAGCTGTGGTATGCATTGTCATCAAAATTATGTTAAAGGAATAGTTAGCTCTTGGTCCGTGCAAATAATTTACTTCAAAGTCCATCTGAGACTCATTGATTGTCAGCAGTCCCACTAAGCTCAATTAAGACATATCATTCAAAGTTACAGTGAAATACTAATTTCACTCTTTTGTTCAGAAACCGTTTTAGTGACCAATATATATTTACTAAGACCAGCTTGAAAAATCTTAAAATTAATCCATGAAGGCATTAATGTTTTAGTTCCGTGCTCCCCAAACACTGTCATGCCCACACCAGTCTGCACAGTTTTTTTCTGCTGCATTTACCACACCCTGAGTCTGCCATTGTAACAATGCAATTGGAGCAATGTTTTATCAGAACAGACAATATACAGTATTTTGAGTCTTTGCCAGTTCATTCAAAGTTCATTGAAAAGACTCTACCCTACCCTGCTGTTGCTCTGTGTTGGCTTCAGTGTGGTCTTGAAATTGTCTGTGCACTTCACAGCTGTATTGTGATGGTTGCTGTTTACCAAGCCACATCACAAATCCAGTGGAAAATTTATCAAGAGCCTCCTACATACCAAGCTATGTAATGAAGTATCTTTGAGTTGTGGTTTATTCATTGTGCACATTAAAGATTCAAATCTTTTGAAAACAAGTGACCTTTCAGTGTGTGCTTTCAGACTTATAGTCTTTATAGTTAATTATGTGGTCATTTATGTCCCATTCTTAACAAACTGCTCACATGAAATGAATCTGCTGTTGTGTGCACCTGTCTAACACATATGCAAATGCAATGAGCAGACCCACTTCTACAGGGGATGAATAAAATTTTTTTTTTCTGGTCACTGAGCGTACATGGAAAAGCCCTTCAAGGATTGAGTTTGAAGAGAAGTTGCGTAAAATAGGTTATTTTGGTTCTTTTAAGTTCTTTCCAGTTTTTATGTGACTGAAGTAATTAAATAATGAGCCAGTTTAAACACAGCGTACAGTCTGGGATTAACACAGATCATTGTGATGACTGTGGTAATATAAGATATTTATATTGAAATGCAGTCTAACACAAAAGCCCTGTGCGTATTCTTTGTACTCAGCATCTGAGATGTGAACACAGTGAAATTGTTGTGCCTGTTGTCATGGAAATGTTCAGGAGGGTTCATGAGAAGTTCATTCTTCATTACAGTCTTGTACTGCCACCTATTGGCAAATGAATGCTTTTGCACACCATGCAGATGATAAAACAAAAGCCTGGTTTCTGGCCTCATGCTTAAAGAACATTGCAAAGGATTTATGAATTGAATTGCTTTTGGTTCACAGGACACTGGTATCAGCGTAAGAAAACGGGTAATCAAGATCCTCAGAGACATTTGCCTGGAGCAGCCGACCTTCAGCAAGATCACTGAGATGTGTGTGAAGATGATCCGCAGGGTCAATGATGAAGAAGGAATCAAGGTATGGATCATCTTATACCTTTGGCTCTTCATACCTTAAGTTGTCTTAAGATCATGCATCTTTTTAGGTAAATCTCTTATGTATATTCACCAAAAACACAATTTTTGCAAAGAGTACATCCAAACTAATAATGCACAAACTTTTGTTCTCTGTAGAAACTGGTGAATGAGACATTCCAGAAGTTATGGTTTACTCCAACTCCAGCCCATGACAAAGAGACCATGACCAGGAAGATCCTGAACATCACTGATGTGGTATGTTAACTGACTTTACAGTTGTTGTCAGGTAAAAAAAACTCCAACAAAAAAGCAAACTCTCACTTATCCTCACTCTGTTTCATAGTGGCATTTAGGCAGTTTTTTTTTAAATTCTTATGCATGACTTCTTCTTTAGGTTGCAGCATGTCGAGACACTGGCTACGACTGGTTTGAACAACTTCTTCAGAATGTAAGCATTTGATTTTGGTGTTGGATCTTCATGTAGAGGGAAAATGTGTTTTAAACCTTTATTAAAAAATGAGCTTTGTCTCTCTTGCTCTAGCTTCTCAAGTCTGAAGAGGATGCATCATACAAGCCAGCCAAAAAGGCCTGTGTTCAACTAGTTGACAATCTGGTAGAACACATTCTCAAATATGAGGAGTCTCTTGCAGGTATGGCTGGTTTAAACTCTGCCTTAATGCAGCACTTGATTTTATTCAAAACAGATGTTTATACATCACGTTGAGTTAAATTAATTTGATGGAATTATTATGTATTTATACTTGGCCATGGAACTGAAGCAATAATCTGTGTCTGTACAATCTCTATCTATAATCTGTAAATGTCTGAAGTAACATTGTGTATTTTTTTCTTCTGTAGAGAACAAAGTAAATTCAACACGGTTAGTGGCGTGTATCACCACCTTATATTTGTTCAGCAAGATCAGGGCTCAGCTCATGGTCAAACATGCCATGACCATGCAACCTTACCTGACCACGAAGTGTAACGTAAGCTGTGTTTTACATCTTTTTTGTTGCATAATTATTCTTATTGCATTGCATTGCATTGTCTGATTTGTTTCAGCTTTGGTTCCGTGTTTTTTAGTGACTTTAACAACCACTAATGTATTATTGTTGTGCCTGACCTAACAGAGCTTCTCCAGTAATTTCTGTTGTTTTCTTGCAGACTGCCAATGACTTCATGGTCATCTGTAATGTGGCAAAGATCTTGGAGCTTGTGGTACCTCTGATGGAGCATCCTAGTGAAACTTTCCTGGCCACCATCGAAGAAGACCTTATGAAGCTCATCATCAAATACGGCATGACGGTATGTGATAGTGGTGTTTCTGAATTTTTCTCAGGTGCAGCAACTGGTTTAGTTTGACAAAGGTAAAGTGTAATTAGGGATGACTTGATGTTCTACCTTCCCTTGTCTAGGTGGTCCAGCATTGTGTGAGCTGTCTTGGAGCTGTTGTCAATAAAGTCACGCACAACTACAAGTTTGTCTGGGCTTGCTTCAACAGATTCTATGGTGAGATGCATGCTTACATCTTATATGGACTTTTTGTGAGGATAAGTCTCCAGGGACTAGCTTTTAAGTGTTGCCTTTGCTACATTGCAAGGCAAGGAAATATAAGTTGTATTGCAACTTACCAAACAACTCTATACGTTTAGTGTATTTCCATATCCCTTTTGAAGTTTGGTTCTAGAGTTTGGCCAGGTCACCATCGTGAGAGAAAAAAAGCTGAAAACTACCTAAGACATAGCATACCAATAATAAAGATCTCCTTTATATAACTTTACATTATTTTTCTTTTTTCCAGGTGCACTTAACAAGCTCAAGATTCAACATCAGGAAGATCCAAATAGCACAACATTGGTAGCAAACAAACCTTTCCTGCTGCGATCTCTCTTCACTGTGGGTGCCCTGGCCCGACACTTTGATTTTGATCTGGAGGAGTTCAAGGGCACCAACAAGGTAGGATAGCAGTTGATGGTTAATAATATTTAAGATTTAAAATTACACCTCAGGAAATTTGTGGATTGCTACCAAACATCCAGTGTTCAATTATTCGTTTTTGGGCCGAGCCATTGCTAGAGAAAATATTAGTGTAGCCCAAGTTCTAGCCACAGCCAAAAGAAGCTTTGATGTGGCACCAAATGAATGTCTTTACCAACTCTGGATATGTAGCAAATGATAAAATGTAAACTTTCTCACAACTACGTGTTTGCATGTTGTGTACAGGTTGTTATCAAGGAGAAAGTTCTTGAGCTGCTGCTATACTTCACAAAACATGAGGACGAGGAGGTCAAGACCAAAGCCATCATCGGTTTAGGCAAGAACATTATTTTTAAAATATTTTGGCAGTGTAAAGGTCAACATATTCATTGTGTATAAAAATGTGTCAGTCATTGACTTACAGTGTGTTTATTGGCAACTTGCAGGTGTCATAGTAAGAAAAGATATATCTTAAGCTCATTTCCAAGAGATTTTCTCTCCCCTGCAGGTGGAGGTGATGTAGATGAGACTATATTGTTTACTTATTTTGACATATCTTTGTGGCTTGTTATTCTCTTCCCTCAGGCTTTCTTGTGATCATGCATCCCAGCCAGATGTTTGTGCCTGAGGTGAAGTCTCTGTATAATGGCATTCTGGCTGATGGTTCCTCCTCCATTAACCTCAAAATCCAGATTCTCAAAAATCTCCAGACATACCTTCAGGAGGAGGACTCACGGATGCAGGAAGCGGACAGAGAATGTAAGCAAAGCTGTGGTTGTTGCTGTAGTTTAACAGCTGTTTGGTTCAGCTGTGTTGCGTCCTCAGATGGCATACCAATTCTGTTCATAGTACCATGTGCTACTGGAAATTTAATTTCCCGAAGGAACCTTCCCGAGGGATTAATAAAGTTTTATCTATCTATGTCATTTCAATAAATGTATCCATTGTCAATAATTATCCATTCTGTTATTGGAGAATTAACAATTGACATATTCTATCTTTGCAGGGAATAAGTTGTCCAAACAGGAGGATCTGAAGGAGATGGGAGACATCTCTTCAGGGATGAGCAGCTCTATTATGCAGCTTTATCTAAAACAGGTTTTGGAGGCATTCTTTCACACCCAGTCCAGTGTACGGCACTTTGCTCTCAACGTCATAGCTCTCACACTCAACCAGGGTCTCATCCATCCTGTACAGGTAGGAACTGAGAGCTGTTGTCAAACCAACCCACCTCCAATTTAAATAACATGTCTTTGGCAAAGAACTGAGCTATTAAATTAATTAATTAATATCCGTGTTTCTTCTTCCTGTTGGGTCACCATATCCATACTGCTGTTCTTTCTGAAAACATTCTTGTGTATAAGCATCCTAAAGTCTGTAAATTACAAGACCCGTAACACTTATGTCCTGTCTTTGTAGTGTGTACCCTACCTCATTGCAATGGGAACAGACCCAGAGCCCAGCATGAGGAACAAAGCTGATCAGCAGCTGGTGGAGATTGACAAGAAGTACACAGGTTTCATCCATGTAAGGATTCAGTCACTGATACTGAGTGTTGTGGAGTTTATTCTTTGTCTTGTTGCTCAATAATTTAAGCTAGTTAAGGCATTTGTATCTAGACTGGCAGTTCCAGCAAATATCTTAGCACCTGTGGCATAATGTACAAAATTACCATTATAGAATTTATTGAAGAAGATCTATTGCCATGTGAGTTTAAAATACATGAAGGTAACAATAGTTTAATAGTTTTTTTTTTCTTGCTTATAATGTAGATGGAACTTGTATAATGGTGGAGAAATACTGTTGCATACATTTTAGCCACAGTTATCACAGTTGTCTGAAAGCTTTTAACACATCTCTTCCAACATATTCTTTCACAGATGAAGGCAGTTGCTGGGATGAAGATGTCATACAGTTTGCAGCAGGCCATCAATTTGTCTCGTAGGACCATTATTAGAGGTTTCAGACAGGATGAGACACACTCAGCACTCTGCTCCCACCTCTTCACTATGATCCGGGGGAATCGGCAGCACCGGAGGGCGTTTCTCATCTCACTGCTGAACCTCTTCGATGACAGTGCTGTAAGTAAACCTGCATTCATCTTAACACTTATTTTTATAGGACTCTTATGGATTCAGACAACACATTTTAAAGCTGCTTTCAGACATGCACTAGAACCCTGAACATGACTACATATTACCGAGTGAGCTGCATGTGAGAATGCAATGATCAAAAAAAAAAAACGTCAATTGGCCCAGAGGTTATTCTGGCTTTATCCTGCAAACCCTACTTGTACAAAGATGAAGTGTGATCGTCACTATGGCAAGTCATGTGCTCCCACCCCTCGCTGAAATCAAAGTTTCTCCACATATGAGAACACACTGACTTGGACGTTGTCCCCTTGTGTGCTACATGTGTGAAAGTCACTGTGTCACTCTGCACAATGTCCAGACATTGTCAGAAGAATTATGTGAAAACTGCTTTTTCAACACCGTCAATGCAAACGCTATGAAATATGTTAGCACCCTTTTGTTTTATGTCTTGCAATTTTTTCGCAAATAAGATTAAGTTATTTTTAAGGTTTATGACTAATAGGTGATCATTGCAATGTGAGTTTGTACCTTTTATTCTCATCTTTGCCCTTTCGTCTTTTTCTTTTGCAGAAGACTGATGTGAACATGCTGCTGTTTATAGCAGACAACCTAGCCTGTTTCCCATTCCAGAGCCAGGAGGAGCCTCTCTTCATCATGCACCACATAGACATCACCCTCTCTGTTTCTGGAAGCAATTTGTTGCAAACCTTCAGAGAGGTAGGTTTGCTTTTTTGATAGCCTCTAAAATGCTCATTAGGCTTGTGCTTTTCCACAATGGGGAAGTTCTGACTAGCAACATGCAAAAGTTTTTAATATTAGATTGATAAATTTTCTCTATGTACAGCTGTTGCTAAAGGAGCCGAGGCGTAAGGAAAAGAAGGTAAAGAAGGAATGGAAGAATGCGTCCGATGAGGAGAATGAAGAAGAAAAGATGAACTGTGATTCTCCCAGGAGTGACGAAGAAAAAAGCAACAGTGATGACGATGATGATGTGGTACGGCGGCCCAAAAAATCCAGAAAACCTGTTGCTGACTCAGAGAGCTCAGAGTCTGATCTGGATGATTTGGATGTAGAGGATGTGGAAAAAGTAATGAGGCTCCTCCCAGACAATCCCACAGGTCTCTTGGACTTTGCCAGTGCTGTTCAGGGCATTTTGTTGCTTCTGGTACTAAAACAGCATCTGAAGAACCAGTATGGATTCTCTGACAGGTAGGATCTTTGCAACCTTTGTTTCTATAGAGCCTATATCTAATTTTCTGTCTTATTTGTGTGTAATTTATCTATCTATTTGTGTTACTTTTACCACTTTAGACTTCTGACATTTTGTTGCCCTGTAACTCTTAACATTTTTTTGTTTTCCAACAGTAAAATTCAGAAGTACTCTCCAACAGAGTCAGCTAAGGTGTACGATAAAACAGTGAACAGAAAAAGCAATGTTCATTTCCACCCGCGCCAAACCATTGACTTCATCTCCAACAATATGGCTCATGCCACACTGACACATGATGTGAAGAGGCGGATAGTCAAACAGTACCTAGATGTAAGTAATGAAGGCATGGCAGACTTTATGTCAGCATTTAAATACACACAGCAGGAGTTTGCAGTAGTTATTATCTCACTGACTAGGAGTGTGAAACGTCTGTCTCAGTCAGTTTCTTGCCTTTTCACTTCACAGTTCAAGGTTCTGATGGAACATCTGGACCCAGACGAGGAGGATGAGGAGGGAGAAGCGTCTGCCAGCGCTAACATCAGAAACAAAGCCATAAATGCCCTACTGGGAGGCCCCGGACCCATGTCAGGACCCAGTCCACGCAATCAGGCAGGACCAGAGACAGATGATGATTATAGCGACAGTGACGAAAGGGCCCCAGGGGTGAGCTAGATTCATACACACACTGTTTATGACATACAGTTTAAAAATGCAGGGTGGATATACTGCAACCTTTTTTTTCTTTGTTCTCCCTGCAGTCCTCTCGAAAGTCAAGGCGAGCGGGTGACTCCTCGGACCCTGGCCGTATGAGTGAGATGGTAGAGGCTATGGATGTGATTGCCCTTTGCTGCCCAAAATACAAGGACCGGCCGCAAATAGCTCGAGTCATCAACAAGACCTCCAATGGATACACCATCCATTGGATGGCTGGCTCCTACTCGGGGCCCTGGGCAGAGGCCAAGAAACGCGATGGTCGCAAACTGGTGCCTTGGGTGGACACTATTAAGGAGTCAGACATCATTTACAAGAAGCTTGCCTTGACCAGCAACCACAAACTGAGCAACAAAGTAGTACAGACTTTACGCTCACTGTATGCAGCGCGGGAAGGAGGGGCTAGCTAATGGCTCCCCTGTGATGCTTTTTTTTTCTTTTTTAAATTTTTTTGGCCCCCCCGCGCCATTTCTACTATCAAAGTCCTCTTCTTCCCTGCTCCTGCTCCTCCTTCTCCTCAACCTGCCACCTCCAACAACACAGCCAAACTTCACTGGATTCCTCCCTCCTCCTCTCCTTCCTCAATTTTGTAAGAAAACACAAGAGGGCAAGAATATTTGACACTACATACTTTTACATGAGTTATTCTTGCAAAAATGACACAAAACATAAGACTTATTATATTAGAGGGACTGCTCATGTTTTGTTTGTGTACAATTTCAGAGGATAGAATCCAGAAGGCATTAAAGGAATAATTCACCCAAATTATCCCTTAAAAAGGCTATCAGAAAAGAGACCTGGAGGGTAATGTTTTGTCAACATTGTTGTGGGAGCTCCTTCGCTGTTGTGCAGCAGATTCTAGTCTCTCATTTCTACTCCCACTGTATCATAGTTTAACACGACAAAAAACTAAAATGTTTATATCTCTGAAGACAAAAAAGCTGTAAAAAAAGAATAAAACCTTAAGTGAATGTTGGAAATTAGTCTTTTTGATGTTCTTATTAAAGTGTTTTGGAGTTTATTATACTACTAGCACCCTGATGGTTTTTCCTTTTAGCTTTTAGATATTTGAAAGAAAAAGAAAAAAGAAAAAAACAAGAATTTTTATTTTTGTTCACTTTTATTTGTCCATGCTGTACAATGGCAGAGTCCTGAATATAATTTATTCTATTTCGAACTACGCATGCAGTATATGTGGCCTATTGCAGGAGGATATTTTGTAAATGTAGATTTTGTTGTATTAGGTCACCCTAGTAATAAGAGGAAAGGGGATTCATACCCTTTTGGTGGAACAAATACTGCAATAAATTTTCTACTTCTCTTTGTCACTTGTCTGCTCAAACTGTTAATCTGATCGTTTCATATTGCAAATGAAGAAAAGTATATAACATGATGCTGGACAAGCCTTTTATTAGTATTTCTGTGGTTTTTAACATTTTTCTTTTACATTATTTGAAAGAAAAAATCACAATCATGTAATTATGTTTGTGCTCTCTGGACAACCAAGCTACACCACATTAGAACTTGCATATGTTTCTATGTTATTTAATAGGATGTTTTTATACTTTATAAGCTATATTTAATACATAAAACATTATGCACTTGTGACAAATCTTTCTGACACATTCAGGGTTGTTACAGTCATAGCTGGTACAACAGATAAGTTCTCTGACAAAGTAAAACATTAACATTTAGAAATTTCTTTTTGTGCAGCTCACTGGGTCAAATGATTAACCTGTTATTTATCCCTTGTATAGGAGATTTTGCATGGTAATTATCTTATAGTGTTCTTCCTCTAAGTTTTAGTTTGTAAAATTATTCTGCGAGTCCGAAGTTGTGGACATATCGTAGAGCGCATTACGAACGACGTTGGACCTACTGGCGTTCCGTACTTTGGTGATGTCACCGCCTTCCGGTATTTTGTATTGTTTTGGCGGGGTTCGTTCGTTGGTTTGTTTCCATAATACAGTCGTTGGGATTTGGGTCTTTTTTGGATGTGCTATTAATTTTGAACACAGTAATTTTCCAACGACGGAATATGGAGCGGTACGTCTTGCGTTCGCTAAAAAGTCACGTAAAGTTATTAACACTGAAACTAAGGAGCCAACAACTTTTTAACTAAATGTAATAGTTAATACGACAAAGTTCGGGGTTTGACGTTATCCACTGATAGCTAACGCTAATTGTTAACTTATACGGTGTTACCAAGTGTAATAAGTAAATGTTACTTGTAGTCCCTAATAATAAATAAATATGTTTTTTAGATTTAGCTAGAATACAATTAGATAACCGTGTTTGGCGAGGCATGCCATTGATATAGTAGCTTTCACGCTAATTAGCTAGCTAGCTAAGCTACTGAATAACGTTCCCTGAGAAGCTAACAGACGTTTATTTACCGTTACGCTAACTAGCTTTATCAATAGCTACTGGCTTTCAGAATGTAGGATTGTCGCATTAGCCTGCAGGTTAATGATTATTGGGACACAGGAGGGTAATGTTGATAAACTGCACGTTTTTTATTTATTGACTTAATTTAACGTTATAGTGGAAGGATGAGTCGAGCAACATGCAGCAGACCGTCGGAGCTGCCTATGCGAGTTCAAGACAGCAACAGGATGAGCATGGTGTACACAACACCCCAGAGGTAGGTTTAAAATGAAAGTATATATATTTTTAAATACTTTTAGCCATTAACGTTTGTAGGCACAAACTGTTTCCGTTTAATGACTTCACTTTTTATTAACACACTTACACAGTTATACACTGATCTCGTTGATTGAAGGTGGTGTGTGCAAAATATATGGAAATAGGTTAGTCAGTTGAGATTCAAAGTCAACAAGATTACACTGTGGACAAAGTAGGATGATGGGTACAACTGATTAATCGAGTTTAGGAATATGTTGGGTTTTTTTTTTTAATCAGTACCTATCTCTACTGTTAATATTTTGATGTATATTAGAAAACAGGGAAAATACCAGTCACTATTTTATACTACATTGTTTCCTCAAACATTTTCATAAGTTATTTTTGCTTAGAAATATACAGGAACCCTTGATTTTCAAAAATAGTTTCAGTTTTGTGTTTTGTTTTTTTTGGTCTAATAATTAATGAATGATTAACTTTTCCTAAATATATAATTTACACAATGGAGCACTAATAGCAGTGTGTTATTTAATAAAAAAGGATCATAGTTTAAACTTATTTTTGGTGGTGTTGGATATGTAGAAATATTATTGAGAGCAAGATTTGTTCATGGTTTTCTGTCTTAGCAGTAAACAGCCTTCATTTGGAAAACTCAACATACCCAAACCACAGTCTGTGACCTCTGAAAGGCGGACCAGCTTCTTCGGTGCCCGGTATGTAAAAAATATTTTAGAAACGTACAAAATTGCATTACAGTGTTCTTTAAATATAAAGTGTATAACTATAAAATATAGTAATATATACATATATAATGAACATGTAGTTTTTACCTTATACTTTGTAAAAGAAAATCTCTGAAATTCTCAGCTGACTTTAATGTTTCCTATTTGATTTTACCAGTTTCTCAAAGACAATAGTGATTTAGAAAATTAACAGAATAGATATGATGAAAGGTACAAGAATGATTACATTGGAGCTTTGCTTGCTTTTCCATTAATAAGTTACCACAATTCAGTTTTTTAGATTATTTTTAAAAAATCTACTCTATTTAACACACTAGGTAAGTTACAGAACACAGGTTGCTTTCTTTCCTGACCACAGGATACCTATTAAACAATTTAACTTCACAATATAGTTCATATGTTTCAGCAAAGATGTTTAACATGTTTAATGTCTTTTCAAACCAAATGTGTGATTTTACTTTAACTGGTCTTTATCAAAATTAATATTTCATATTTTGGTGGTATCTTAATATTTTGACTATAGGATGAGTGGAGCCAGCATGCCTCGCAACAGCACTATGTCAGGGTTTGGAGGAACTGAGAAGATTAAAGATGCCAGACCTTTACATGATAAAACCTATGTTCAGCAGTGCATCAGACAGCTACATGAGGTAAAAACATTCTATCATACAGTGTACAGCATGTGGATATACACACAAATGTTAGTCTGTTTTTAACTTCTACACTCTAAATACATCAAAGGTGCCTTGTGCGTTAAAAAAATTAACTATGGTTGTGTCCTGAAAGTCACCATGTTAGACAGCAACATTTTCTACATTTCTGCTGAGTACTACTGGTGCTACCATTTGAGAGACATATTTATGTCGGTAGGTACGTTTTTTTTAATCTTGAAGGAGAATTTTGCTGTTGCAGTAGCTATTATTTTACTTTACTTGGCAGCTATTATGCAGAAAACAAAAAAACCCATCTAAACAGAAAAATATTGCATATTTTAACTTA
>JAUBNQ010000028.1:13948160-13970716 GCA_032353495.1 Ctenopoma kingsleyae | reverse complement strand
GAGGTTCATGCACTCTAAAACATGTGAATTTAAATAAGCTGTATCAAAGCCAGTGTAAATATTGTATTTTTCTGAACTAAAAATATGAGAGAAGTGTGAGATAATATAGTGGTCAGTTACATAATCGTCCAATTCACTGAGGAAACAAAAAAAAAAAATTCAAGCATGTCGAGTGAAAATTACGTTTAAGGGTGTTTTTGGAACTTTTCACACACTGCACCGTCTCTTACATGTTTCTCCTCCAGCCAGCGTCTCATCCCAGTCCGCCGTATCCGCCTTGGCGCGGCTAGTGCCCTGGGAAGTGACAGAGAGGCGGATCTGAACCGGCGGGAGCTCCAGGGGACTCTCGGCGGCGCGCACTCCTCTCTTGGTGGAGGTTCTTTGCTGACGGCTTCGGAACAGCGGACTGGCGTACACGGCGCTCAGCAGTATCAAACAGGTGGTCACGCTATCCCATAACTTCATTGTCCACATCAGTCCGACAGAAGGACATGGCGCGATGCAAAATCAACTGGTATCATCTGACAAACGCAATAAGGAGCATAATGAAGGTGTTTATAGTTGAAGTGGAAAATGTGGATCGCACGCGTTCGCTCGGGTTCTTGGAGCTGAAATGGTGAAGATCAATGTGTGCACAAAGTAAACTGCACGCTATGATTCACATGCCAGCTGGCAAACGCTATGCAGCTTGGCGCAAAATCCAAGACGCACAAAACTAACATACAGAAGCGCCAAACGCAAAGCTAAGACTTCCCTCTGAACTTGTCCGCGGGCAGACGGAACCAACAACGTTTGGAAGACGCAAAATGACGTCCAGTATACAATCCTTCACTCGGGTTATCACTGAGTGCGCACGGGCCACAGTGCGTTGACGCTGACTCCTGCTCATCCTCACTCCACATCAATCTGTGAAGAGAAGCGAGAGGTGTAACAGGAGAGACGGGGAGTGGTGGTGACGTGTGACAGTCCGTCCTTTAGCTTCTTCCAGTCTCCACCCATGCAGACTACACGGAGGGATCGCGTCCACGTTCATGATTGAATCTGAGGTCCAGAGTTTGTGAGAGCAGAGGAGTTCTGTTATGAAAGAGGCTCAGTCTGTGTACTCAGATGGCTGAGAGAGGGAGAGAAATTTCACACTTTCCACTAACAACACGCCAGATTCCCCGTCCTGCTTTTTGAGTTTGGTTGATACTGGATGGGAAATGTGTTTCTAATCAGGCAGTCAAAACATACTCAAAAGATTGTGTTGCTACTTATAACCACAGTGTGCTTGAAATAACACTGATTTACAGTTGATGAGCAGTTGAAGTTTAACATCAACAGATTTGAGCTCATATCCATTACAGCTTAACTTGTAATTTCTTATGAACATCTGTTACTTCCACCGTTTAACAATAGAAAGTCTCATTTAGATGAAAGAGTGTGATTAAGTAAGGTATTTGGGCAAAATACTTTCTGTCTAAGATTTTTGTTTAGTAATAATTGTCTTTTTGAGATTCATACTATGATATATTGTTCCTGAGACACACAACAAACAGTATATGGATCAGCTGTACGTCCCTTTTGTGAGTTGAGATGTTAAGTAAGTTAAACAATTGCAAACAGTATTTGGAAGCTGTAAACCATCAGCTTCTTTTGTCTTGCTGTGGCCTCACCTCAGTATATGTGTCAGTGAAAGAATATCAATATACAACGTAGACAAAATCCATCTCCGTCTATCACTGTGTCAAATGACATTGTTTTTCATGTACTGTATCTTATTAGTAAACATAACAAGGCAGCGACGTGCAATGAAAACTATGAAGCTATGTTCAGTGATTGAAACCAGAGCAAAGATGAGTGAAATTGATTTGAGGAGGTTTTGTGCCTGTGTGTCAAGTGCTCTCCTTTCAACAAGAGTTAAAAGTTGTTTATTTCCCTTCAGTCGGCATCATTGTAAAACTAACTGCACACCCACAGCTGCAACGTCTTAAAACTTTTTCAGGGCAAGCCAAACAATGGTATATCTATGATAATGTCTACCACATGACCTTATTTGATTTATTAGTGGAGATGGAGGATGAAACTTTAGTTCAGTTGTATGGTGATGTCCAGAGCAAATACTATTCTAATAATGCAGTTGTTGTAACCGTTTTAGAAAGTTTCAGACAGCAAATTCAGTGTCTCTGATTTAAACTTCTATGAACCCAGGACCAAGAAGGCTTATAAGTTAAAAAAACAGTTTAAGTGTTTTTTGGATTTTGTGTAGCCAGAACTTCATTCACCAGATACTAAGACATATTGCAAACAGTTGTCTTTATTGTGAACAAACTGTACAACTCTTGTGCACAAACTTTTTTCCCAGCAAACTCTTTACATTTTCTACAGTCCATTGTAAGTTAATCCAGTTCATAAACTGTGAAGGGAATCCTGTATACCCATAGGCATTTGTACAGTGTATGTGAATGTGTAAACATATACATGCACATCACCTTGAGGTATAGTTTGTCATAATGAATCATATGTGTGTTAGCACATGCACACATGTTAAACATATTGTATTGTAATCACTTTACTACAGTGAACAAGCAAAAGCCATATGAACATCCAAGTCATATAACAGTTGTCTTCCACTGACATTGTGTTTTTAGAAGTTAGTCTGCTAATAACTCAGAGGAGGCTTCCCTTTCCACTGAGTCGCTCACTTAACTTCATGGAAATACCTCATCCTCATGATATTAAACCCTTGCCAAGAAACAAATATACCAAACAGATGTCAATTTTTCTTCTTGCAAAGCGTGAGTTCTAATCAGGGCCCAATCTGCAGTTGAATCTGTCAGCCATTTTTGGGCTCACTGAGTTGACTCAGTAGCTGACTAATTGTTCGGGTCATTTCACTTGCCATTATCAGCCAACATAAAACTGTGGGCCCAGAGTGGCCTGCGGGAGGGAGGAGATGACAGAGTGGATGTCTGATTTGGGACATGACTGCGATTGTCGTAATTACCAGAAAAATTAAAATCTTGACTCGACCATGTAGAGTAGAAAAATCAAGTGATTTAATTTCATGTTTAATTTTTAATTTTTTTTAAAACAAGTTTTGCCAGAGGCACATGGTTTGAGGAACAGCAGTGTCAGTCACTCATTTAATCCACAGTGAAATAGCTTAACATGTGATGGATTAACATGAAATGTGGTGCACATATCCTCTGTGCCCAGAAGAATCACTTGTGATTCTTTCATGCAGTCAAAATTTGAATTTATTATGACATTCCCAGAAGGCCTCAGCTTTTTGTGCTTTGTGCCACTTAGCAAATGTTGGCATGCTAACACACTAAAACAGGATTGTGAACATAAACATCGGCACATTAGCATTATCATAAAAAGTACGTTGTCATGCTGACTGCTTAATTTAGCTCAAAACACTGCACAAACACAAAAAAACACGTTCAAACTCACACAGCTAACTTAGCTGTACCCTCATTTTATTCTATTTATTTCAGAGGCAGGTCAGTGGGTAGAGCAGTCGTCTTCAAAGCCAAGGATGAACCGTTCAATTCCCAGCTGTTATCAAATCGACAGCTAATCTTACTGGGTGTGTTTTTAGGCATTTAAGGTAAAGACATTACTATTCATGCTTGTGGCACTAAAATAATACATTCAGGCTAAATTTAATGTGAATACCAAAGTAAGAATCTCTATTGTTGATGATTTTTCTAGCTCCTCATGGATTTGGGTGGTGGTGTGTGTGGATCATTGAATATGTGATAAAAATCACCTCCTCTGTAGCTGTCGTGGTGCTTAGAAAGTAATGCACATCATGTGTACACCAGAGCTGCTGGAGCCTCAGGGTGGAAGTGATCGGGACGCCTGATGCCATCTGCTGAGCTGACTCCAAAATGTTAAATTATGGTCAATAAAAGTTGGGATGTTGAAACAGATAGACCGTTACAGTTATAACTGACATTACTAGGTGCATGTGTAAAGCCTAAATGTTTGTTCATTTGTAGAAACAAAGGAGAGGAACATTCAGTTTAGTAATTTCTATATGCAGATTAGAAACTGCGCTAGAGACACTTACTGTAACCCAGATGTGCTCATTCCTCACACACATGTGTATGTAGGTCTTATGTGCTGCCACTAGTGGACACTGTTCATTGCTGATATTGTCTATGTGTAACACTTTTTCAGCACATCAGTAATCAAGAGTATTCATCTTATCCTTTTTCTTTATTCCATGTTTAACTACAGTGATCATCTTTTCTGCTAAACAAGTGTCTCTGCAATTTTTTTTAAGGTACAAAAATACATCTAATACACTGAACATGGTTATTTTTATAAACGGGATGGTAATCACACATACAGTATCTTCCACATGTTAACATGTAACTTATCTAAACTGCAGGTTTATAGGTGATATCACAAGAGATGTGGCAGTCGTATATGCAAATAAAAACTAAAATCAATTAATCTTGATATTTTTAGTGATCTTCATGGTGTGGTGAGAAGGAACCAATTAGTTCCCCTAACATCTAATAAAACATGTCACACGCCTAATGAGTACAGACTATTCTTCTACTCATTAAGTTAAACAATTTTCCAAACCACTAGTCTGGTATATTTGCTTGTCTTAAACCAAAAAAAAAAAAAAAAATCTAATCATTTATTTACTTGGACAATAAACTTGGTTCCCGTAAGGATAATCAGATTAGGTGATTCAAAAAAAATAAATAGACATAGATAAACTGGTCGTTTATATGACATATATAAATATGCCTTTGTGTGTCTGTTATGTGTTTTTATTATTGTCTTCCTCATTGTCTTCTCATGTGTGTTTGTATTTGTCCAGAAGATGGAACCAGTGAGTTCCTCATATGCAATTTTGTGTCCTCAAATTTGTCCTCAGCTGCTACACATCATCTTACTATTCTTGTCAAGTTTTCCTAAGAATTCTTTCTTTTCTACTTTTATGTACGGTTTTGCCAAATGCCACAGCTGTGAAATGTAAAAGAAGCTTGTCACAATAAAAATATACTTTTGAGAGTAAGGATTATATTTTATGTTTTACATGGACAAAATTTTGACTGGGGGGACACAACTCGTTTGAATATGGGGGTGGGGGGGACATGTCTGACCAGTATCCATTTAATATAGCGTAACATTATTTTTGGACTGTAAAAACTGCAGGGGACCAAAACTGCCTTTTGAAAAAATATGTCTGTGATGTTTTATATCAAGACTCAAACATCTGCTTAAGGCAAGAAAGTGGTGAGAACATTAAGTATAGAAAACATTAAATATTTTCTTTTCCAAAGTAAGTGTAAACTGGAAATATTTATTTACCAAAGCATGTGAATAAATCATCATTTCAAATCATCATAGAAGGTCAATTAACTGGAATAACTGTGTTTAATTTTGTCTCTATTCCCTACTGTATGATTAATGTAACAAAGATGCAAATAGAACACAATTAACACTTAATGTATTTATTCTGAGGGAATGGTGACTTTTCTGTTGGTGATCTTTGAAAACAAGATTCATAATGACCTGTAATGCAAAAGTGTTGGTGCTTCTGATTTGAAAATGCAATCAATTTGTGTCTGATTTGGTTTATGAAATTTCATCACAAGTGCAGTTATTTGGAGAACTACTGTTACAGCTGTTATGTGATGGCTTTTTGGCTGCAAAGAAGGATGTCATTACTGAAAAGAAAATAGACAATAAACTTGTGTTAATACGGCTAACACCTCCAGAGAAATGTCACTCAGATGGACTGCAACATGCCACGAGTCTATTAGAACTTGAGATGAGTTTAATAGCATCATTCTACCTTTACAATACATGCTTTCAGAAGAGTCCTGGTGAATGGGCGGTGTGATCTGTGCTACTATACAATTCCTATACAGATTGAGTGTGTATGAAATTGACTACAATGGACATGTAGAAGTACTTGAGAAGTCTCAGCAATAGCTATTATTTTTCATAATATGTTGTGCAGTTGAAGAAGCAGGACAAAAAACCTGGATCAGACTTATAAGTATTTTCAAATTCACTACAAATAATAATAATTCATACTTAATTAATCCTCTTGGGGAAATCTTTTGTGGACAGACTACCCCTTTGAGGCAACAAGGGTTCAGGGTTCAGTGTCTTGTCCAGGGACACATGTTGCCAGGAATAAGGAGGGAACCAGGAAGTGAACCACCAACCCTGGGGTTTGTAGACTGAGACTGCCCTACCAACTGTAGCATGGTTGCTCCAAAATTGATGGTTTCACTATTTGCTTAGCTTTAGATACTGGATTTGTATGAAATTAGAATATGTCAGAATAGCCAAAAGAGTGACAATAAAAATGGCTTAATACATCAGTCTGGTTCCTGGTCTCTGGTCAGATTTTACTAGCATAGTAATTATGTTGGCCCTGAGAGCTGGCACTGTAACTTAAGAAAATCTGCAAAGACAAAACACGAGCAAATAATAATAATAAAAAAGATCAATCTGGCAACATGTGCACAGCATTTAAAAACTGCTTCAAATACACAAAACACAGCCAAATACTGACTGATTGATTAGCTGAAACTATACTAATAGTGTGCGTGTCACCAGCTGTTCGGGTCAACATTAATTAATGAAATGATTTTGCTCCTTGTACGCACACAATCTTACACACACGGTACAAAGAAGTGTCTGTTGCTTGAGCAGCTCTCCTGCTTCTGCGTCAAGACGTGCTCTCCATCTGTGTCCAGTGTGCGGATTAGACGCTTATTATCCTCTTATCTCTAAATGGCCCCACGTACTCGAACTTCGCTGTCTATCTAAGTGGAAGATGCGGATCGGAGTGTGACACGAAAGCGAGATTCATGCGTAAAAATGATCGAGCCCACCATTCGCTTGTGTTAGTCGTTACGCATTACGCGCGAATTGTCGGGACAGCCCTCTCCGTCGTGTGTCAGCGCGCCTTTCGGGTCACAGTGGCAGTCTGTCCGTCTAGTAATGTGTCCAACCCACTGATCTTTTGCAGACTGTAATCTTATCAGTGTCAAACCGTAACTGCCCTTTTATCTCGGGCATATCCTGCCTGTCTTTGGATGGCGTTTGCGCCAAAATTTGGATGAAAAACGATTTTTATCAGAGAAACATTTATTAGCAAAGGTACCAGTCACATGTGTACTTAACGCGGATTTCAAGGTGCATTAAAATGAACATCTGACTGACTTAACTGTTCGAGAAGAAGACATGGAACCTACATGTAAAGAAAGGAGTATTTTATACTTACTTCTCTTTGCAATATGCACGGCCAGCGTTTGCTTTTGTGCCAGAAGATCAAGTGTTCGGAGATCTGGTAAGTTCGACTTAAAACTTAAAATCAGATTTCACAATGTGTAATAACAATAATAATAATTATGTGTGTGTGTGCTGACCTTTCCGTTTGTTTGATTACAATATCATCAACCCCTGTTAAAAACTTAGACACAACACATTAGAGTTTTTAAACCATACATATTTCAGTAATAAGTCAAATGAAAAAAATATATAATTAATCTAAGTGACACTTTTCAATTTGTAAAACATTTAACCTCTATCATATGGCGATGAAGGCTGTAAAACATAAACTTTACTTGCTGAATGCACCGTCACCATCGTCATGTAATCTCTATGTATATTCGTGTTCATACTGTGTAAAACCGATTATTCTGTAACAAAGCCCTCTGTGCAACATGTTACTTAGACGATAAAAAAAAATGCCCCCACGTTAATGAGCAGCGTCGTCACATTGCATTTTACCATGATCAGTGAGATACAAATTTTCTAAGAATTGTAATTCAAACACAAGCCTGGTATATTAAGGGAGGGCTGTCATCTCCAACAGGAAAATGACACAATAATGACCTGGTGAAAAACTGTTTTTTTAAAACATAGTGTATATTGATAAAACATTACATATATGTAAGTATTGTTCTGTACACATATTTGTCTGATTTGTTACTTTTCAAAGCGATAGAAGTAAATATTCAGAATTAGACCCATCATCAAACACAAAAGTGTGCTCCTTTGGTCAAAAAACCCCCCTGGATGTCAGTTTTGTCAGCTGAAGTGTCTACTGTCACCCTTCTCTATCTTGCTTGGTTATCCTGTCACCCTGAACCCTTGTTTCCACTCCATTTTCTTTCCCTTTCCTCCTCGTTCTCTCTTTCCATCACTTCCTTTTTCTCTCACTGTCACTCTTTCCTACTGTCTTGTTGTATTTCTCCCTTCCTGACTGTTTTGGCCCCACAGGCCATAGCAGACTGACTATTATATCTGTCTGTCATCACAGAAAACTCACCACAGTTGAGACTGCCATGCAGAGGAAGGCGGTATTTCTGTCTTCATGACTGCCAGTGACATTTGTACTTGTTTTTTGTTCTGAGGTCTTTTGGGTGTCATTCTGAGGGAGGGAGAATGTAAGGCTTGATGTCCACATGAATCTCATCAGTCCTTAGAGATGATGGTATTAGGAAAAGGGTTCAAATTAAATGATATCTCTCCCCAAGGTGGTTTCACTTCTCCAGGATTTTGACACTTTTATCCCTGTTTAGAGTAAGATATTTAGGTATTTAAAGGTTCATTCAATAGTTTGCTATAATAATTTAATAATTGTATAGCATGTTTGAAATGTTTGTTAAGGTGCTGCATGAGACCATTTGGACTAAATATTAGTTTTTTGCAGACACAGTATATTGGTATCAGTCTATGTGGCAGCCAAAAAATATTGTTATTTCTCTGCAGCAGAGAAATAATTATCTGTTTGGGAAATACGTAATGCAGAGAAGTGAGTCAATCACATAGTCTATTAAGACCGGCATGTTGATCTTGGTTGCAGTTCTTTGAAAACAAATTGAATTAATCACTATGAATATTTTATTGCTGGATATTTTTCAAGATCTCAAATATTGAAATATTGATAGTTGGCTGAATAGTACTTCAAGATTTAGAGAGTAATTAATAATTTAAGCAGTAACATCATATAACTGGATTTTTGCCATTTCGCAAATAAGTGGGTGACTGTGGCTGATAAGTGTAGGAGGTGCACTGTATGAGATGCAGCAGCTGCTGGTTTATGTTTTTACAAGTAACCATGAGAGTATACTATATAGATATGGATGATCAGGGAATTTAGCTGACATATTGCATTACCCGCTTGGATAGAAGAGCAGGGAGAAGGGTATGAGAAAGGAGAGAAGATGCCAACAGGAGAGGAGTAAGGAGGACAGGATAGGAGTGAGGTTGGCACAGGAATTAGAAAAGAAGAATTAAAAGAAGAGTAGACAAAAAGGAAAGTGGAAAAGAGCAGTGTTGTAGCTACATGAGATTTCAATTTACTGAGCTCTGCTTTGCTATATTTAGTTTTGTTTGATCTCTCTTTTCTGAAGTTTGTCAGTTTATACCAGGAAAGTCTCTTCTATCATCACTTACACAAATGACAGTTGTAGCTCATATATCGCTTTTGAACTTACCCCAGTTTAAATCTTAGAAAAATATTAACTGCACTGTAAACACATTAAGAGATACAGCTTTTCTTTTTTCAGGTCATTTCAGAATCTACTCTCAAAACACAGATAGGTAAATTCATAAATAAATTGAATTTACATAATGCTCAGCGACTGTGCATTGTTATCAAGCATTTCAAGGAGCTTTTTGATAGCCTGAATGTAGCAATCAGCCACTCTGAGTAAATATTATGACATAAAGTGTATGACTATGAAGCTCTAAGGACCCTTAGCTGCTCATGTTTATCCATTAAAGCCTGGTAATGTATATACTCTCAGTCACAGGAGCATTGATTATCTACACCTATCTCTCTTTCTTGTTGCATAAGAGCAACCTGAAGTATTTTCAGGCCATGGTTGAAAAGCAAAAGTGAAATGACAATCTCTTGAAGTGGCACAGAAGCACCCAGGATTTAATATTTCAGACTATGATAATAATGACATCTGAAGAGCCAGCTGATACCATGAGCCAGCACGCCAATCTACAGCTTATGTCATCCCAAGTGCTTTTCTCTCCACCCTTCAGGTAGACTCAGGTGAAATGCAGTATAGGTTCCTTTTAGACTCTCGTTGGCTGTTTGGAAAGATATTACAGACTTACAGACTTATTATTTGTTCACAACTTATGGAACTATTGACATGGAACAAGCATTTATGTATAATATGTTTTTTTTCTTCTTTTCTTAGCTTTTTCTTAAAGATTTGTTTTACACTGTATAAGATAAGAAACAAAACAAAAAAGTTCAGATGAATTGGGGTAAATGTGCGTTCAGAGATTATTATTGCTTAAAATGATCTATCCTAAACCTTTCTACATTACCAGATCAGAGGCATTGGGGAAAAAGGCTTTAAGCACAACATTGGCTTATTAGCAATGGTGAGCAATGATGAGATGAAGAGTCTAAATACAATATTCACTCTCATTTATTTTACTTTACTTGGCAGACGCTTTTATCCAAAGCAACTTACAACAAGAAGACAGCTTTAATTGCAGCCAAATCCTGAGGGAAATATCTTGTGAACTATAGCGACAGTTTTGCAGCTAGTACGCACTAAATGCTGTGAGAGTGACCTGAAACAGTAATCTTTCTGGCCATAAAACTAACATTGAGCTCAAAGATGCTAAAAACCATCTGGAAAAGGATTGTTGGTACTTCCTTTTTACAATACTTCGCTACCACTAGAAGATTCACAGAACATTCAAGAACAACATGTTTAAGACAAATAGTCATTTGGTCCATTGTTACCTTCAGAAAAGTGTTGATTACAACAGCTTTAAATTGTATTCCGTTCATTTTAATTTGACATGCTGACGACTGCAAACTCCTAGCCAGAAGTCGAATTTCTCTGAACAAGACATTGAAGCCCAAACCATCGGTGGTTCTAAGGAGCTGCGTGTCCACAAGAATTTATCCAGGGATTAATAACATTAATAAAGCATCTATAATTATCATTACTATTAAAGCTAATAAATCAGATCAAAAGTTTATAGTAACTACCTAATCGCATTTGCACTTTTCCCTTTGTACATGCTCTTTTTCTCTCACTGTTTATGTCTTTCTTTGTGTTTGTTTAAACCAGATCGTCTGAGTCCTCCATTAGACATCCAGCTGGAGACAATCAACTGCACTGCTTTCAGTGTGCGATGGAAGATGCCCCGACGACATGTTAGCACCATCACTGGATACAAGGTAGTCAAAGACTGCACCATAAATGTGCAGTTATGGTTTATTAACATTGTAATGGTGACAATTTAAAGCTATAAAACTGAACAAAAATTCACAAACAACAAAAAAAATCATCTGGTGCAGATGATTTCGGTGATATCACACCTTATTTCAACTTCATTTTCATTGACAGTTTTCAGCATAACATATGTAATCTTAAAATCAGAAAGGTTAGGATTGAGTTAGCAAAAAACAGCAACAATACTAGTTGTGGAACAAAGTTTTATGGACTCAAGAAATGAAAATCTGCCTCTGTCAAAATGACGGAAAGAGGAAAGTGCAGGGGGAAAAAGTAATAGATCACGACCTAGAGGTAATAGCAGTAGTTCTGTTATGGCTTGAACATGTATAGCTGCCAGCAGAACTCGTACATCCCTACTACACTATTTTTCAAAATACACTGAAAGCTTTTTAACCTTGAACACATAAAAAAAAAACTACTTCTCAAATATGTCACAAATCATATTTCTTTTTTTTCCTAAACAGATGTCCATTTCTCTCTGCAAGCCTGTGATATGTTTGGCCCTCACAGTTTGTTTCTGCTTTTAAAGTGTCTGTCAAACTCACGGTCCAGTAAGATGGCCTTGAGGGTTAGATTGATATTTAGAATTTCCTGGTGTTTTGATGGAACCCCTTCACTGCCAAACCTATGCATTTTCAGAAGTAATACAGAAGTGCTCTGAAAGATGTGGTCACAAATCTTTATTTAGTGTCTTGTTAGTCGAGTTTTGCACCTCCCTTGGCAGGCTGTCCTTCAAATACTATAAATTTTTTGGGTTTTCTTGGTACAGGTGTATTGACATTGATGGTACACAACAGTAAGTTTGTACTCTGTGTATTGAGTACTGTTGTGGTACGCAGTGGAGTGAATGTTGAGTTAATCTTCTTTTTCCTTAATTGTTTTAATCAGATACAACTTTCAAACAGTTTACCTTTTTTGAAAATATTTTTTGAAATACCTTACCAGAATGCAGTTTATTTCCTTTCTTCCTCATTTTTCTAGAGTTTGTTTTGAGTCAACCATTAGCAGTTATTAAGTGCAGATCAGTATGACTGTGTGTACTCTGCTTTTGACCATATGTCTGCACTAAGAGGATTATTCACCTACCTAGCTTCTACACAATTAACAAATAAACATGTGTTTATTTGGTTTTTGGTTCTTTGTAAGTTCGTAAACAATGCTTTTTCCTCTTAGTATTTCCTCATAATGACAAAAACTAGAAGAGTAAGAATCTAATCTAATGTTGTTTTCTTTTCAGGTCTTCTATACAGAGATGAGGAATGGTCGTCCACTAGGTACAGCATCTTTAATGGAGGTGCCTCTCAGCTTGGACATGCTGACGACTGTGAGTATACAGAGAGTTTTAATCATGCTTCTGTATGTAACTTTAAATAAGTGGTGGATATGTTTAAAAGAATGGACACCTTGTTCACACTTTAAAATATGTCTTGTCTGATCACAAGTGGACTGATCACTCTTCACACCTACGTACACGCATCTCCAAGGTGTCTAGCAGACCACTTATGCTCAGATTTTGTTACTTCTGCGTGACTTCCACTAACATACAGCATACAGTCAGACCATCAGTGTACCTGAAGGAAGTGCTCATGAACCTGCATTAAACCAGTAAAACATCATAATACAACAAAATACAAAATGATAATTTCACTCATTACACTGAAAGAGAATTCGAATGTTGACCTTATACTGACTTTTCATCATCACTTGTGTCAATTATGAATTACTTCCTGGCGATGTTCGCCTCTTTAAAATTGTCATGGTGCTTTGTCCTTAAATGCTTGAAGAGGTTGTCAATGTTGCTGCTATGTGCCACCACTTTATTGCAGACTGAGCACATGGCATTACCTTTGGTCGTGGGTGAAAAATAGCACCACACACTACGCTTCTTTTTCTCTCTCTGACGTCTGTGCTGCTGCGGTGATGCTGTCTGAGCTCACTCGGAGCAGCAGCAGCGGAGTGAGGACTGAGGCTGCGCAGTGAGCCTTTGGCTCTGACATCTGATAGACTGGCATATTCATGTGACACGGAAGACCGTCTAAAATATGTCTGAACTGGTTTTAAATGCCTAAAACTATCGGAGGAGAAAAAAAATTGCTCGTTTTGTATTAGCACAGTGGTATTGCGATATTTAAAAAAGTATTGACTCCAAAGTATCGACAAGCAGGTATCAAAGTATCGATATGCCCATCCCTACAATAAAATCTTGAAAATGAAAACAGATGGGACTGGCAGTATTCAAAATTTTCTTTATAGACAACAAATCAATGATTTGATTAAAACAAGAGTCACACAGTTGCATTGAGTGAAATGTTACGTTATTTATGTTGAACATGTCGAACACTGTAGTTTATTTAAGGTTGCTCCCACATACACAGTTCTGCTGCCTTAACACTGTGTATTAATCTACATCAAAAACTATGATGTCCAGTTGTTTTTTAAAAATAAAATATATAGACATAGAGTATAATCCAATCTTTAAGGTTTTTGTCTTGAATAAATGTGCTTAGTGGAACTGCTGCTATTGAGCTTTTCATGAGATTTTTTGATAATGAGAAATATGAATAATCAAATCCATAATCACCATCCTGCAATATTTTAGAACATCCTCTCTTACTTTCTGTAACAACATAAAATTACATAACAAAAAGTATGTTGAACGTTAGTGTGTTTTTGATCTACAGATTAAGTTACGACAATGTCCATCTTATGATACATTCAAACATTTAAAAATACTTTCATTCTTATTCTCCCAAAGGGGCAATTTGACGGACAAGCAAGCTTTGTAAGTATTGTTTAGTCTTTCTAACCAATTAGACCCTGCCACTGATTTCTTAACATCTACGGTATAACTGGATTTGACACTTTGCAGTCATTCCGAAATAATCTTAAATCAGTAATTTAGTATTTTCCCTCTCTTCTTCCACTGTCTTTCCTTCTTTTTCTTACTATAATTTATTTTTAAATGTCCTTCTTCCCTCCCTGTGACCATACTTTCTGATATACTCTCATTTCTATATCTCCACTCTGCCATATGTTATCTTCTAGGATGTGGACATTGGTAACCTAAAGGTGAACACTAAGTACAGAGTCAGTGTTGGAGCGTATGGCTGGGCAGGGGAAGGTAGACCCAGCATGCCCAGAGACATCAGCACTGCCGCACAGGGTAGGTGTAAAGTGAATGTGAGTGGTAGGAATCCCTTTTACAGCTGATGTTTATACAATAGTTAATTGTTAATATCTTTCACTGAATTCAATTTCTTTTTCTGCCATTAGAGATGTGCATGCCCCCGCCGCCCCCCACTCAGCCTGTTGTCATGGCTGTATCTGACACGGAGCTAGCGTTGTCATGGCAGCAAGGACAGAGTGAGGGAAGCGCACCTGTTCTTCACTACCTGGTAGCTTACATCAGGTTAGTCATTACACAAAAAAGCAATTAATGGAGATTTCCGTTTATTAAACCCACATCGTAAAACTTCCCCAGCACATTGTTCCTGAAAGTAGACACAGATCACCCAAATACAAACATCATCATACCAGCTTATAAAGACACGTACATGTATGTGTGGCATAAAGCTAATTAAGTTTTGACTATTTAAGTAGGACCAAAAGGACTAATTTACTATGACAACTGGGTAAACTAACATTTTTTTTTTCAAACTAAAAAACATGGCTGACTGAACAAACACACAAACTGCTAATTTTCCTTCACTCCAGCAAAAGTCAAAAAACCCTCTAAAAGCCCTTTACCTACTCATTGCCTGCTCCACAGTATTATCAGCCAACCACAAATTATGAGCCATGTTTTCCCCCTTTTGTCTGTAGGCTTCACTGGCTGTTACCATGGAAACACAGGTCTTAGTTATAAGTTACCCCAGGTGTAGGGTGACTAACTTTTGAAGCTTCAAATAATTGAGTCTTTATATTTGTGAAAATGTCTGTTTAGGCTAATCTAAGAGCAACATTTAGACTGTCTAACACTTGGCCCCAGGTCTGAGTGCAAAACCTTGTTCCATTAATGACTGTGTGAGAAGTGTGTTCATTCTTTTAACTGGTAAGTGGTCTGTCATTGGAGAAAAATGGGTCAAAAGGACAACTGGGAGTGCTTTTTTTTCCAGAATCCCACTCTCTTGTATCTTCTAAAACCACGCAGACACAGTTTGATTATTAGAAATGTGCTGTGCGGTCAAGTGGTGATGAAGCCCAAATCTATTCAGGATTTCTAGGTTTCTAAAAATACAAATGTGAATAATTTACATAGAAATTTTGAAAACAAAAGTATAAAGTCTGGTAGCGTTTTGAATGTAATTGTGCTGCCATTGAAACTATTGTATTTCAAAGTAATTGTGTATGTATTTTTGTATGTTGCTCTAGCATGAATCTAGAAAGTTTAGCTTAGCATAAAGACTGGAAGCAGGGAGAATCAGAGCTCTGTCTGAAGGTTAAAAACTCATACTAGCACCCCTAAAGCCAATTAATTACCTTTGTAATTGTTTTTTATGTGATAAAATTGCTGTACATGTTGGCCACATGCATTAAACCAGCAGAGACCTCGCATAAAACCAAAACCTATGCTTATACTTTGGTTTGGGCACTTTGGGTAAATGTGAATTTCCATGTGTTTGAGGTGCTAGTAGGCTTGTTCTGGAACTTTTGGACTCAGCTAGGCTATACAGTATGAGAGTGCTATTGATATTTTAACTAACTCTAAGTGTATTTTTCATATTACCCAAAATAGACTTGTAACCATTATCACCATCATAATTGAAGGTTAAGGAATTCAGCAGGAGAAGGATGCATTAATGGATGATAATAATGTATATTTAGCCTCCCTAATTAATCTCTGCATCCACTCATTTTCACATTATAGTATACAGTATATATAGTCACTATAATACAGCATATTCAGCTCCGTTCTGCAGAATTTCACCAGACCTCTGCTGATCTGTTCAGTGTAACCATTTTTATTTTGACATGAGGGCCAATTGAGACATGAGAAAGAATGAATTGCATTCGCTGTCTAGTAGTGTCCAGCCTCACACACGTCAACAGTAAATGCACACACACATGCACACGCGCGCGCACACACACATGCACACACAAACAAGTATAAAGAACCTCTCATGTCTAGACGAGTCCTCTGGATACAATGTCAAGCAAGATGACATCAGAAATAATTTGCTCAGTTGTCTGATGATTTGCCAGGCACAAATAAAGAGTCGGATAGAACATAAAAATGCCACAATACTTAAAAGAATAAGATATTAAAGCAAACAAGCTTAATAAAAAAACAGGAGCGCTGTCCTCCATGGGGAAGAGTTAACATGCTGCAACTGAGCAAGGAGAGAGACGGAGGCAGAGAAACTGTCACTGTGAGAGAGGAGACATGAATCAGTGTCTGTTTTGCATGCAATGGCATTTTCCACACAAAAGAGCCATCTCAGAGACAAATCTTTCTCCTTTTATATCAAGAGAGGTCTTGCTGAAGAGAGACATTGAGCAGTGGTGCAGATGACTCTATTCAATAGTTAGTTGTAGCTCCAGGCACCAAGAATCATCACAAAAACATGACAACTTAAGATAATAGAAGAATATTAAGTTCAGAAGTTCATCATTTTATTTTTTTTGCTTTACCACACATTAAACAAGACTACAGCTTTTAGACCTAAAGGGCAGAAATAGTAACGGAATGAAAAAAACCCCCATCTCAGTCAATTGATCTTTTTGTTTTGTTTGAAAAGCTGTTCAATAGTTTTGTGTCATTGAATTATTCAGAGGTACAATTTCTTGTAATTGTTTTCTTTGCAGTCATTTGTAGAAACGTACAACAGCAGGAGGAACACAATCAAGTGAGATCTCAATTGTGTGTGTGTTTTTTTTTTTGATGATTTGTCAAAAAAATCTTAAAACTACTATTCATGTTTTGCAAAATGTCACATTCAGTTGTGGACTTATCAGACAAGTATAACTTTCTACTAGGTTATTGGTGTCTTCAGTTTATGCTGATGTGTCTTTATGCATGTCCTTTGTTTCAGGCCAGAAATGGACACAGAGTGGACATATATTCGTGAGCCCATTGAGACTAACTCCATGGTTTTGAAGGGGTTAATACCGGAAACAGAGTACCAGTTTGTTGTCAGGGCGGTCAATGTGCACGGAGTTAGCCCACCCAGCCACATCAACAACCCTGTGCGCACTCTTGGTAAGGCCAAATGTTACTGTGATGTGACAGCCATGAAAGCTTAGTCCCAGCTCCCTCGTTAGTCTGATTTCAACCACAAAATCAGCTTCAGTTTAGTTTCAACAATACCTCCAGACAGACCTAAACAGATTCTGCTTATTTTTTGTATCACCAATGTTATCCTCACATTAAACATTTACGTGTTCAGCCGCACTGTATAAACCCCATCGTTACTGTGGAGACAGCCACGTTTTTCCTTCCAGCAGTGTGACGCAATAATTATTTGTTTGCAAAATTTCATATTCTTTTTGTTAGAGACATCATTTATAATTTATAAAGAATACCAACACTATTAGGAGTGTCATTCTTTACTGCATAAAGTCTTTATTCTATCAGCATATTTTATCTTTCCCACCTTTCAGCTCCTTGTCTGTGAGTCTAAATAAAAACATTAAGCTGATTAATTTTGGAGATTAAACATATTTTTTCTCTTTAAGGTGAGGTAAGGTTGACAACTTAATGTTCAGAAATTTAGCCATTTTTCTAACACATTTTTTTCAAATTTTAATTTCAATACATTCATTTCAAAATAGTTTTTTGGAGAGGCTCGCAAAGCTCGGGTTATTATATGAAGATCATGTCAACTTAGAGTTAACTTATAGAGTTTGTCAAAACCAATTAAAAAACAGGAGAACTACACTGTATGGCAGTTTGCCTAGCATTTACCTGAATGTAGAGCAGCAGGGTATCAGCTGTCTATTCTGACCAGAGCATTGGATGACAGGGTCATTTACTTTATTATTTTTGATGTAGCCTGCTGCTGACAGTACATGGGGGATGGGAGACGTTCAGTCAGTGATTGATATTAAAATACACACATGTTCACTCAGGTGTGTGCCAGACATACACAGATACACATAAATACAGTAATAGCAATATAATGGATGGAGCAGAAAATCAATCAAGTAAATGACATTCAGGTAGTTTACCTACAGATTTGTGAACATAATGTTATAGTATGTGTGTGTCTGTGTGTGAGTGAATGCTTGTACACATCAGACTGTAAGAGTATGACTATTTTATATATTAAGATTAGACAGCCGTGTAGACGCAATCACATTATTCTGACTTGTCTTTGACCTACAGGCTACAGTGCTTTGTTAGCAGGCTGTTGTAAACTGTTGTTAAGTGCTATAAGCCTAGACTGCCCAGAGACAGGGACACAGACAGACAGACATAAATATAGTATCAAAAATAAGTTGTTACAAATAATGTCAATGAAAGTTACTTGAAACAAGGTGAAATGAGCCAATTAGAGAGACACAGAGAGACAGACAGACAGACAGACAGAAACGGAGAGAACTGAGAAGCGTGGTTTCACAGCAGGGGATAAAAGCGGGTTACGTCCGAGTCTCATCAGACAGGATTAAGGACGGGATGCCAGACCCCCTTCTCTGCCCATCCACACCACTGATGGATGCACACACACGCACACACACACACACACACACAAGCACACAAGGCACCGCTGCTCGAGTGAACAGCGGGGGTGGGCTCGACTGGCTGACATACTTTTCTTGTTGCTCTCTGTGATACTTGTTGTGTGTGTTTATAGTGGTTAGAAACAGGGTGGTATGGATTGAGGGGGATTGTTACACAACAGCAGATTAGTTTCCTGAGAGCTTCACTGGGCATGCCTCCTCCCTCTATGCCAGCAATCAGTATTTAGGATTTAATGTTATTAAGCTGTGCTAATTATCACTTTAAATCTTCCATCCATTCAGTCTTAAATGTTAAGTGTTCACAAAATATTTTATGTGATATCATTGTAATCACTGCCTGGCTTTGTCTTTGTGCTTTATGAGCTCCCTTTGGCACTATTCTGTATCAAGGAGACACCTTTCAATATGTGGTGCAGCAGCCCTGGTACAGGCTAAAAGGTAGACCCACCAGTCCATCAGCAGCTGTCAATCTGTCTTCATCATTATATAAAATATTCCCCACCACCATCAGCACCACCCATCTCCTTCAGTGAACCATTTTTATTGTTCTTTAGTTCACTTTGATCATTGCCATTACTTTATTGTGAATTAAATATAATTGTCATACACTACATGATGGTGATATAAATGTAATGAGGATTTGTGGATTACCGGTGTGGTCCTGTGTATACATGTGAAATCTTAATGGGTTTTAATATTGACGAACAGTGTTACTACCACCCTTCGTATGGTCATCAAAAAAAAAAAAAAAAACTAACTGGGATAAAAGAGGAAGTTGAGAATAGATGTAAAGGTACTGGACTGATGCACTGGATACAAACAGTCACAGAGACAAGGGAACAAGGGAAGAGCTGTCAGAGGTGTCTCCAGACAGCGGCAGTGACAAGACATCTTCCATGGCACGGTCTTTTACAGTCTTGATCTGCATACAAGAGCACCAGCTTTCATGGTGTAGTCCAAAAAACCTAAACTTTAATCCTGATTTGTATTTGAATAATTAACCAATCATGGACCTGTGTTTCTTCCTTTAGACTTATCATTGTAAACATCAACTATTAATCAATTAACTCATCTCATCTCATCTCATCAATTAACAAAACCTTCAGTAGAATTTATAATAATAAAAAACATTTAATAATTACTACTGTCATTCTTAGGTGGATCAGATGTCGGCAGCGGTGATAATGGGCGTTACAGCACTGGTTCCAACATCAAAGATGATGATGACTTTGACATTGATGACTCTGATTATGATATCTTTATTGAAGAGGTGGGTTTTACATGATTTGAATCTTGATAATTGAAATTTCATGTTTAGTTTATACTCCTAAACCAAATTCAATGGTAGATAAAGTCATATTAGCTTTTGAACACATAGGTAAAAAGAAAGTGATGATAAATGTGACATAAACTATATTAACATAAATAATACTTCTCTATTTATCTTTTTCTTCTCCTTTGCTTTCTAGTTAAAGCCGTACCCAGCTATCAGTCAGGACAACAGGAAATCCCAGCTCCGTTCCCGCTCTGGCCCTCCATCTGGTCAGAATGTTGTTTACCGTATGAACACCATTGCTCCTCCCAACATTACAGTCCCACCAGTTTCCACCACCACCTCATCCATCTTCCCAGACTTCACAGATGTGGTCTTCACAACCACTTCAGAGGCCAGTACCACCCTTGACACCATAACTACTGCCCCACTTACCACTACCAGGTAAGATGTATCTTAAAAATATTCATTTAATCTGTCTTGATAAGATGTAAGTGGTGTTTATCATCAGCCGGGGGAGGTAATGGCATCTCTTTTAAAGGCAAAGTTGAACATTAACGGGGGTTTTCCTGTGGAGAAAGGAAAAAAAAGGGAATCAGGAAGGGCTTTTTTATCTGAGAAAATTATGATTCTTATTGCTGCTCCTGTGGCTCTTTGATTGCTAGATTGCTGTCTCTTGTAGTGTTCTGCTTTCTCCTAAAATCCACCTACAATTTGCTTTTCTTGTGCTCTTCCACTTGACTAGAGCAGTGAGCTATTACACCAATTTAAACTGTTAGTCTCTTTGTGAGCTACAGCATGTATTTAGGTGAACGTTTTACTTTTTGCTGTTTTGTTCCCTAATGCATAGAGGGAAAGGAATCCAAGGCAATAAAAAAACTGAAACTGAACACTATCTTTCCTTCTCTTTGGATCCACCTTAGCATCCCTTTGCCCACCACCACTGCCACTCCAACTGTGTCCCCCTGGAAAGGTGAAGTACCTCGTGTGTATGACCTGACCTGCGATGACACTGTGTGTCCACCCGACAGCTTCTGTCTTAGTGACTATGACAGTGGAGGTTCACGCTGTCACTGTAACCTCGGACGAGCAGGAGACACTTGTTCTGAAGGTGAGAGAATCGTAGTTCTGCAGAAACAAAACAAGCAGACAAGCTCACGTCAGAGTGTTTAGTGTCAACAGCCGACAGTGCTGCTATAGAGAAGTTGATTGTTGACGATGCAGGTATGTGGCACTTACAACTGTTGCTGTTATTCTCATCAGCATCTACTTCTTCTTTTTCTTCTTCTTCTTCTTCAGTGGTGTCAGTAAACTTTCCCAGGTTCTATGGCTTCTCTCACATGACCTTTGAACCCTTGAAAAACTCTTACCAGTCCTTTCAGATCACTTTGGAGTTCAAGGTAAGGGCATTATGTAGTTTTCTTTTGTTTTACCTTTACTTTTTTTGCTCTGACAATGATGAAAACCAGTTTTTCCTTGGTGCAGGCAGACTCTGAGGACGGCGTGTTACTATACTGTGGAGAGAACGAACACGGCCGTGGAGATTTTACCTCTTTGGCTCTGGTGCGAGGCAAGCTGCACTACAGGTGACAAAGCCATTGACTCACACTTTGTCCAGTGTACATAAATTATTGTTTTAGATTCCCAAAGCTTTGGCTGAGGAATAAAAAGCAATAATCCACTAAATGCCAAATCTACTTCTTCTTTCTCTTCTGGGTTATCCTGATGTGGGTTGACTGATTCTCATATTGATTCTGCACAGGTTTTTATGCTGGATGCCCTTTCTGATGCACCCCTCTGGCAAGCACTGACTCGTGCAACCTCAGTACCTGGTCTTTATTTTTCGACTGCTTGGGGGTGCAGTGTCTTGTTCAGAGGCACTGCAGCATATGACCATAGAGTGCAGCAAACACAATTTTATGTTAGCTGTTAAATATGGTTGGTCAAAAGGGCCTTAACGTTACATCTAAAATATGGGTTTGTTGTCAAGATTAAATTTTGTTTTGATGCTTTTCTGTGTCATTCAATTACGCAGTCATAAACCCGTGCTCTAAATACAGTGCGTATAGACTCTAAGCACTAAACAACTTCACTGAGGTGTGCAGATACAGAATCTATTATATAGTGTGAAAAAAATAGAGTTCAGAGACTTTAAATAATTTAATTCTATCCATAACATATGAAGCTATAGCCAGGTGAGGGTCACATTAGTGCTTGTTTTCCAACCATCCCTCCACTTACAGCTTCTGATTGGGTGAACACATCTGATCAGGATAATCAATAGTTGGAAAACAAGCAGGGCTGCAACCCTGGTCCTAGAGAGGGTGGCTCTCTGGCCTCTTCTG
>JAUBNQ010000028.1:13933288-13944888 GCA_032353495.1 Ctenopoma kingsleyae | reverse complement strand
TTTTTTTGACCTTATATGAATGAAATTTTAATAATTACCTTTGGCAATGAATAATAACGCTTAATACAAAATACAAATACAAATCTTCCATAATCCACACTTTCTACTCTGTCACTTCCTTAGCTGATTCTCAATGACCGCACAATACCAATAACAACTGGCTCTGCTGGTGGAGTTAACATAGCTAATTCAGCACACCCATGTGTGGAAAGCCCCTGTGCCAATGGAGGAACATGTCGACCAAAGTGGGATGGATATGAGTGTGACTGCCCTCTAGGATATGATGGCAGGCACTGCCAGAAAGGTCAGTTGCTCTATGAAATACTCATATTTTTTTGGTAATTTTTCCATGTTATTTTGTCATTAAACATATTAATAGAAGTTATAAAATAGGAGCAAATTGAATGGTTGTTTAAATGGTAGAATTCAAGCAATTACTAGTACATCTCAAAGGCTGATGGAACCATGTGGTACTTTTCTACCACAAAGAACAGAACATCAGACATCAGTAAACACAGACATAAGACTATGAATAAATATATCAGTGTTTGGCATGTCTGTTAGAAGTAGCAGTTTTTGTTTGCGTATAATATAGAGCTTTAATCATGTGGTACAAGCTTTCCTTTTCTCATTGATTATGTTTTCTATTATCATGTAATGTCATATAGATCCTAATGCACATCCTAATCTCTTAAGCCTATCTGCTTTCTCTGTTTTTTAATGCTTTCACTGAGCAGAGTGTGGAAATTACTGTTTGAACAGTAAGTTTTATTGTAGTTATTCAAAAAGTATATATTAAAGGCCTGCACAACATCCTTGAACATCAACCTACTGTACATACACCAAGCATACATGTATTGAAGTATCAGTTTTCTTGTTTAGCTTAATACAGTAAATACATGATGATGCTGCCACCTTGTGATGATATGAAGTAAATGCATGCTTTCTCCGCCTAGCTGTGACTGAGGCCATTGAGATCCCACAGTTCATTGGTCGAAGTTACCTGACATATGATAACAGAGATATCCTTAAAAGGTTGGTGGCGAAACATATGTGCAAGGAGATTTTTTAGAAAATTTACACTTAAATAATTTAAATAATTTAAATAATTCAATAGCATTATTAAAGTGTATTATACGGTGTAAATAATAATAGTGTTAAGTATTATTGTAACAGAAGGATGTATTTTTTGCATTACTTGTTTGTCAAGTAAATTTGTAAACACTTTTCAGGGTTTCTGGGTCCAGGACCAACCTTTTTATGCGTTTTAAGAGCACAGCCAAGGATGGCTTGTTGCTGTGGAGAGGAGACAGTCCAATGAGACCCAACAGTGACTTCCTGTCTATGGGGCTTCAAGATAGTGCACTCATTTTCAGGTATTTGTTGGCATGTAATAATAATAGCTTATTAAAGGAATACCTAGCCCATAAAACACAGCACACAATACTAACAATACATACGTAAGTAGAGATGAGATGAAATTAATTACATGCAAACTTAGGTAGTGGGTCCAGTAAGGGCTGATTGTAGCTGCTTCCAAATGGGCAGACTTACGTTTTTGGTTTCAACAGGTCTGGCAGTAATCAAAAAATGTGGTTAATCACAGTTCATGAATGATTTAGCAAGTGGGGGGCAATTACTTTTTCACATAGGGCCAGACAGGTTTGGACAGCTTTTTTTTACTTTAATAAATAAAATCAAAATTTAAACACTGCATTTTGTATTTACATTATCATGTGATGATCATGTGAATCATTTAACAAGTATGCAAGTGGGACTTTGTTTATCTGGACGGTAACATACAAATGTAAACCCACTGCACCCTTTGTAAATGTAATCAGTGACAATAACGCTGATATTATTATTATTATTATTATTATTATTATTATTAACCCCTTGTATGTCTTTGTATGTGTTCAAGTTATAACCTGGGCAGTGGTGCAGTTAACATTGTTGTCAACGGGACCTTTAGTGATGGAAAGTGGCATAGAGTCAAAGCTGTAAGGTAAGGTCTAAAAATTATTCTTTAAATAAATCCTGTCAAATAGATATAGAGATCATAACATTGTGCCTATGTCTTGCTTTTACCTCATATCTTTGGCCTCATAAAGCTGATATGGCGAAACAGTTGCCTGTTTACATCCAGCAGACATGGAGTAACCACAGTTAGACTGTGTAACTGTAGAGCTGCAAACCATAAAACCCAAACACTGGGCTAAAGTATGCTAAAATCCACCACAGAGCAGAAAGAAACTGCAGGTTAGAGTGATAATTGCCTCTGATATTGGTACTGTGAGCAAACTATTACACATTAAACATAGTGATGTGATATGTGGATTGGTTTCCTGCTATTCTTTACTTTGCAGGACATTCACATATGTGTTACCTTTCCTTACATGTGCACAGCCTTTAGAGGACTTAAAAGTTTGTGATCAAAGTGAGATATCAAACATGTCTGTAAATTACGTTACAGACTCATTGAATTGTTTCTCAGGGTTATATATTTACCTCTACAGGGATGGTCAGTCAGGTAAGCTGACAGTCGACGACTATGGAGCAAAGACAGGCAGGTCACCTGGCAAGATGAGACAGCTCAATATCAATGGACCCTTATATGTTGGTAGGTGTAGCTCATAAAACAGAATCTTTATTTCTCTATTGTCTTTGTGTAATGTTTTCTTTCTCTATGTTCTCCCGGTAAAGGTGGTATGAAAGAGATAGCTCTTCACACAAACAGACAGTATATTGGAGGCTTGGTGGGCTGTGTCTCCCACTTAACTCTCTCTACTGATTATCACTTGGCGCTGGTGGAGGACGCTGCTGACGGCAAGAACATCAACACTTGTTCTAACTAGAAAATGGCTTCAACAGCCAAATGTCAATTTTCGGCATCATTTTAAACTGGACCGAACCCCTCGACCAGCTGATTTGTCTTCTTGGAACTGACTTGCCAGTACCAAAATTAGTGAAAACTAAAACAATATAATTTTGGTCTACCAAATCAGGGCTGACATTGTATAAACTGGAAAAAGACTCACAACAATGATTTAAGTGACTGTGTGCAAAGTTTTCAAAACCAACTCTAACCTGCCAAGTTGTGAGGTTTATCTTAACATTAACAGCTCGATGAATTGCTCTGAAAAACAGTTTTGATCATGGCAACTGCCAAATCTGCCAGAGGATATCACAAAGCACAAGTATTCTGTGAAAGTAAAGAAAAAAACGAAGCATTGTGGGTAATGACAGTCTTTGAAAAACCTTCTGAAGGACGTTTTTCCATGGGGTGATTCCAATCTTATCTTGATTTTTTTATACTGAAAATCCTTATTTGATTGCTGGAAGAAACAAGTGATCCAAGGGATCAAGTGTCATCTCAAGATTTTCTTGAACCTGACCTAGAGCAGCTAGCAGAGATAAACTTCTTTGTAGAGGATTTTGGTTTTGATCATAGAGGATTTCTATTGTTTTTGTTGTTGTGATATTTGTATTCTTGTTTGTGATGTCTTTTCAGTCTGTAGATTACATTTTGTAAAGTCTGATTGGTGTCAGTTTTTTAAAGGTTACTAGTTTTGGATGGTGAAGATTTCAGCTACATAAAATATTTCTTTCTTTTTACCTTCTTTTAGTTTACATTTCTTTTTTTGGTACTCTCAGATGCTAGTCACATGAAAGTCTGATGTTGACACAGTGAAGCAGCCAAATTCCTGGAGAATCTGTGACAGTATGCTACGGTCATTTGACACACTTGTCATCGGCCTTTAAGTTAAGTTGATTTGTATCTCACACCAGAGAAAATAGATCTCTTATTTGTTGAGTTGTATGTGCAACATTATCAATTAAATGCTTTCCCATGCCTAAGCTTTACCCTTTAAAAGGGTCTTTCTGTGAATGTTCCATCTACTGTGTATTTTTTTAATAACTCATGGGTTTGTTGTTGCCGCTCAAAAGGTGAAAATACAGAAAGATGCTTTGTCCATGCCCAAGTTGAATTCATATCTAATCCAATGAATCTTCAGTTATATTACTTTACAACTTAAATTTACTTGATGAAACAAAAACAGTTAAATAAGTATGAAAATTGTTGCAAATGAATTGCACCCAATAAAATACACTATGTGACTGTGGAATGTGAATGAACACTGTATTGACTGAGTGATCTGCAAAAGGGTGATTAAATCTTTTGACTATCCACTGTACAACATTTAGCACATACTGTATTGTTTGTATCTGGTGAAGCATATAGCAAATAACATAGCTGGTAGGGAAATGTTGATGTAGCATTTGTGATCCAGATCCATTTAGAGTTTTGTGTGCACACATCAAAATATCACACTACTACTCAAGCCTTAATATTCCCCTGAAAATAAAATGAGCTATTCCCTCACCTAAAGAAGTGTGTCCACGTGCTGCTATTTGTTATCTGATGAAAGACTGAAGAAAGACTGTCCATGCTTGCAGTCACTTCCCATTGCGAGACGATTAAATATATGAGTTAAATAATCATAAATTTGTTTTGCAAAACACAAAGCAAGAAATGTTCACTGTATTTGTAATTGGTACATTATGACAGCTGACTGTCAAAAACTAGACCTTTCAAGTAAACACTAACCCAAAAGCCTGCCAATTTGCTATTTGCTAATGAAATCTTTTCTTGCTTTGTCATGAATGGTAGTGCTCTTGACATTTAACTTTTATGGCTCAGTTCAAAAACCCAGATATTAGAGTTTATAAACCATTGTTTTTTTTGCAGCCAATGAGCTTATGTGTTATTTGACACACATATGAGTTGCACATGTATAAGGTGAAGTCACATGTCTACCAATAAATAAAACAAAATGTGCATAAAATGCATATCTGTTTATTATTTATAATCATTTATTATAATAAACAAACTTCATTGAAACCAGAATTACAACAACACTGCATGGTCTTACAGGACTGGCAGCATGCTCTCTCACATGCTGTGCTAAGTGAAGGTTATTTTATTTACAAAGATTTATTTTGAGATTACAAAATGGTTATTGTATTGCCTGGTTATGGTATTTTAAACAGCTGTCCTAACACTAGGATTCTTCACAAGAAAAATGGAAAACTTTAAAACAAAATTAGCATCAAATGTTAGTAACATTCATAAATGCAGATGAGAGACGGATTCAGCTGTAATTGAACAATGATTATGTAAAAAAAAAAAGCAACTGAAATAAATTCCCTGCAGATATAAGTATACAGATGGAAAATTATTTATTGCACAGCTGACAAACCCTATGTAGCTGCAGCAAAGAACAAAGGAATCTGGGAAATAAAAGGCACTGGTACTTCTAAAAAGCAAACATGACCACCAGGTGCATGAACATAAGACAAGAGACTTCTGGGATTAACAGAGGCAATCCTTCTGTAACATTGATTGAATAATTGTTATTTACTGCAGTGACTTAATCATAACGTAACCTGAAATTACAAAACCCGAAAGGTAATTGCTTGTGTCTTCTCCTTGTAAGTCGCTTTGGATAAAAGCGTCTGCCAAGTAAAGTAAGGTAATAACGTAACCGTAGTTCCATGAGAAATGGTCTGCACACACAAAGAAACTGCATTCTTGTAAGTTTTGCAGATATTGCATTTTAAACTCAGTCATTAATTCCCTTTCTAAAGACATTGCAAATCACAAGCAATGCTAGATTTGACATTACGTTGTAGTTTTTTTGTGGCATCTATGTCACTGTGACATTTTTCTACTATAATAAGACAGGTTCATCCATTATTGTGAGCTGCAGAACAGTCATCATATACAATCAGCCATGAAGAACTCAACCACAACAACAGATTGCACAGACAGAATTTATAGTATTTCATCTATATTTCTATCTATTTCTGGAATCTGTTTTTGCTTGACTAAGAATAAGTTTTGCTTGACTTATTTTATGGCTTATGATTACAACACATCACATGCAGATGAATGCAGAAGAACATCTAGCTTTTGGTTTTAGATTACATCTAAATATTAAAGCTACGTATATTATCTAGTATTAAGATTAAACTTTTAAATCCAGATTTTATAAAACCTCTGTCTTCTAGCCACTGATCAGTTATTACTTGACATGGAAAAGGAAATTGTCTTAGATTCAGCTCACAGCTCCATTATATAATACATAATGTGACAGTGTCACTAATTAAAATTCTTCATGTGATGTAAAGTGCTAGTAGCTAACAGCTACCTAGAACTTTTTTATAGGTTCTAGGTAGAACCCCTTTGTAGGTTCCTACAAAATAATCTGTTTCCCATTCATGCAGCGTCATCAACATGACCATTTCTTAGCATCTGACATTGCTGGAGATGACACATTTAACTGACGAGGCTCAGTGGAAGTTTTTATTGAGTTGTTTTTTTCGATTGTTCTGCTGCTGTTGTTCTGTCCTGCCACACATTACCTAAACACACGCAAGAACATGTGTATACATTCACACAAACACTTACACAATTGTGTCCTTATTTCACTGCCACTGTGAGATCAGTATTAGCAGTGTGGTGATCAAGGACAATATTTTGTCTTGCCTGAATCTAGAGTTACATCAAGTGCTGACAGCTGATTAACTAGAGAGTTGAGCTGTTTCATTTAGATGAAACCATTTAGTCATATTGAGGTCATCTACATCTTATCACAGTTTAAGGTTAAAGGTAATCTCTAAAAGATTTGCTCTAAACCTGCCATATTCAATTTCTTTGTGATAACAATCCAGTGTGATAATTAATAGGTCATAAGTTGGGAGACCTATTATAACCCTCATCCTGCTCTAGTCACAACAAATGAGTCATTGTCGGCAACATACCCTCACCAAAAACATTTTTCACTTCCTCAGGTCTGTCTAACCACGCAGATAATTCTACTCTCAAACTTGGTGATGTCTGACACGCCTCCAATACCAGTCCTTTAAAAATAAATACATCCCATCATCTTAATTTTAGAAACAAAAGATTTAAGGACACACAAAGACATAATCAACTCTTGTTATGGACCAATCAGAAATGCTCACAACAAATGAGACACCAGTCCTTTAAGCACAAAGATTAAATGAAAGAAAGGGATTATTTCTCTCTCCTCCTCCTCTCTGATACACACAAAATCAGAGACTTAGAAGATGTTTAAGACATGTTGAAATTAGATTTTGGGTGACATTAATGCTTAAATGATGAACAAACGAGTCTTTACAGGGGACAGTGGCTTTTCCTTATAAAGCAAAGGAACTTCTACTGTTGTTGGCACTAAAACAGACTCAAAGTAAACATCGTTATTTCACATACTACATATCTCAAAAAAGGGTTTTTCAATAGCAAACTAAAACTAGTCCAGTTGCTATTGAAAAACCCTTTTTTGTGATAACCATGACCTGGATGACTGAGAACCTTCACAGATATTCACATACTACATACTTTTGCATGCTTTTGTAATACTGCCTGCTTACTCAGGAGTATAATGTGTACTAGATATGTGTAATGAATCAACAGCAACACAAGTATAATTCCGCTGTTGCTTTACTGATTTGGTGTTAATGCTCACATTCACCGTGTTTTGCTGCTTTTCCTACCTGCAGCATGAAACTGCTGCCACTTCTTTGTCTTTAATATGAGAACCCGGAGAGCCCTTACAGTATTTTTTAACATTAATATTAACCTTTAGTCAGGCAAGAAATCCCAAATTATTTGTTGCGTGACACAAATACAAACTGAGCAAATTGCATACCTGAATGTGATTTCATCAAACCATTTTGTCTGTTACATTCTTCTGTTTGTTCAGTGGCAGCTTTTCTTCCCCCGTTAGTCAGTCCTGGTGAATTTCATGGCTTTCATGCATCCCTTTTCATATAACAAGCACTCTGTGGCTTAAAAGAAACTGGAGCAAACAGTGCTGTAGTGTTTTGCAAATGCTCTCTACATGTCTGTTGGTTACTTAGAATCACTTATCCCTACAGCATGCTTACAAATATCTACTGTTATTTGGTAAATGGAGCTTTTAGTGCTTTTAATGACTGGTTGGAATAGCAGGTTTATAAATCCTGTGGAGTCCTCAAGCTTTCACAGCCAGGGGGGAACAACAACCCACAGGTGATCATCAAATACTAACCACTCCACAGGACTCCACAGGGTTTATAAACCTGCTACTGCAACCAATCAGATAGAAATGATGAAGCCTTCTGGACAGGAGGTGAAATGTCTAGTTGCCACTTCTTTCAAGAAGGACCTTTAGGCCCCAGTGGACTTGCCTCACACAAGTCTCTACTCACTACTGTTAATTTGTGTCTTGCCTGATTGAACTGGCAGAGTTCTGAAAGCTGGCCATTAAACTCAGCAACTATTCATGATGAAGAAAAATCTTTGACCTCTTTATGGAGCACATAAAGATGGATGCTGTAGATATGCACATTTTGTCATATCACAGTATTTGTGTAGTAGTATGTGCCCAACTCCTGTCTCACTCTAATAGAGATGAGACACACTATGTTGACAGGTTTGCTACCATGCAGCGGCTCTGAAGGATTAACTGGACCACACCTTGCATGTTATTTAATATACTGTAATGTGGATTTCATGCTTCAGCCAGCAGCACACATAAGAGAAAAGTGATATTGCCAAGTCAGAATAAGTCCTGAATAATTTCCAACAAAATATCCATTAGTCATTTCTTTCTTTTTTAATATGCTTTAATGGCATACATAGATCTTGGAGTCTAAAAGCATTGATTTAGTTCTATAGTTTTGTTTAATAGCATGTTAGACAATGTGCAATTTTTTATTAAGTAGTCATCATGTGAAAGTGTTTTCTAACTTCCACTGGCCATGGTGCATTTTGAGCTTGACAAATTAAAATAATTGTTTTGATTTTGTTTCGCTCTTAAATACATGAGTAAAGCTTACGCATTCTTTCCAAGTCATGAGATCTTTCCCGTGAAAAGCACATCTCATGGTTAGAGAAGTCATAAGTAGAGGACATTTTATGGTTGTGTGACTCAGCAGCAGTTCATCTCTTGGCTCAGTTCTGTTTGCCGTCATACACACGGAACGTTTCATATTTTTGATTGCAGTGTGATAGTTTTTCATTCAGCGCGATGGAGCTGTTGTTGCCTGGTTTCATTATGCTTCAGGTGTTCGGTTTTGTTAGTGGCTACCCCACTGGTGCTCCTACTGGTGCCTGTGAGGATATGTTGCCTCGCCACACTGGGGTGAAGGCTCAGACTTCAAGACCACCCTACACTCTTCTCACCAACAGCAAAACGTTTGAGCCAGGCAAGCCCATTACAGGTATGTCCATGATTACTGCTGCTACTAGAGTATTATTATTAGAGATGATGTGTTACATACAAAATATTGAACATTATACATTATTATTTCACCACTATAAGGCACTGGTGGTATTTTAGGGAAATGTTATAATACACAACATTTACAAAGAGAACTTTTAAAATAAAATGTAACCCTCATTTATGGGATTAATTGTATTTGTGTTTGATAAGTGTAAGAAAACCTAATTTGAGTTTTGCTACATATTTGCTGGTTTAAGTAATACTGGTGTTGACAATAACTGGAACTTTATTAATCTTATACATAGGGATTTTCCTCTTAGACAAACACACAAGTCACTGGGTCTCTCTGACATCTTCTACCCAACCCTGTTTTCTGTGACGCAAACTATTTATCTTATAAGTAAATCTAAATCTTCCAAAACGTAAAGTCATAGTGTTTTACACGCATTTTAAAGGTGACATGAGAATAATGCCTGTATACAGAATTTAAACATGTTTTTGTATAGACAGCCCTTTTGATTATTTACTGTACACCTGTGTTATCAACATAAAATCCTTATTCATGTAGTAATGTTGTTAAAGACCATATTTTTATAAACCAAGTAAAAAAAAACATGTCTGCTATGAACAAACATTACTTCACATACAGGTAGTCCATACTGGTATAATCTATGTATTTTAATATATACTAACACTGTAAAGACTATACTAACTATAGTCTTTATAGTGTGTGTCACATGAGATCACAACAGCCAGTATTTTGTTGTTTCTTTTCCTGTAGTGACTATCACTGGACCAGAATACAGGGGTGTACTTCTTGAAGCTCGAAAAGGCAGCAGCACTAATGCTTTGGGGAGCTGGCAACTCCCTCCTCCAGACACAAGATTTCTTGAGGTGACTCTCAAGCATTTTCCAGTTGAGCCACTAACAAGTCATAAAGTGCTAGGAAAGGATGTGACAGCTCCACACTACAACTATACCAAGCAACAAGGATTACAAAATATGTTTGTCCGTGCTCTTGTCTCAGATAATTGCAAGAAAGATTACACATTACAAGTGAATTTAACCACAATGTACCATTTTATGTTCATAGTGCACAGGCAATCCACAAGGTGCTGTTACTCATTCCAACACCAACCTGAAGGGCAACACCACAGTGTACAGCTGGATACCACCTGACTCCTCAAGTCCTGTTTATTTCATGTAAAACATGTTTTCTTCTGTTTTAACTAAAGCTTTTTCAGTAGAGGGTAATACCTTGTAAAAAACAAATACCTATTTTGTTGAAGTACTCATTTCTCTTGTCAGGAGACTACCCTTTTGTTGCTAAAGGGAAGGTATCTTTGCATGATACATCTCTACAGTCTAACTTGTTTGTTTACGTGTTTTTTCAGGGCCACAATAGCTCAGCAACGCACAGTCTTCTGGGTCAATGTAAAGTCCATCACTCTGACCAGAGGTGGGTACAGCATTATAATGAATCAAAAGCATAATGAGAGAGAAACATTTGTGATCCCTTATCATTATTTTCTAACTCTTAGGGAAACCAGAAGGCCTCAGCTTGCCTTCAAGTGCAGAAAAGGCAGAAGAAAAACCTCTGCTTCTCTTCCTACTATGTTTTCTGATGTTACAGGTGCTGGGGTGAACCCTCTATGAACATAAGCTATTCTGTACTATTGTTGTTTGGCACTGACTGTTGCTGTTTATTACAAAGCAAAGAAACATTTTTGACTATATGTTTTGAAATTATACTTTTTGTCCCTTTGTCACACAATACAGCCATATATTATAAATGCATCTTTTGGTTATGAGTCCCTCCCACTCTGCTTGTTATTTTCTTTACATTTGGTTAATGAATTGTTATTAAGCTTGTTCTATCAGTGATCCTTTACCCCCAGACCTCAGTCTATTTTATATGTATCTCAGATGATCAAGTTAATCCAACACATCTCTTAATAAAAAATAAAACAAACATACCAAATTAATAGTACTCTTTAATTTCAGGGAAAAACAGGTAGAGATGGCAAGGCAAAAAGAGCAAGAGATGGAGATATATGAGGGAGATAGACTCTGGTCAGTTGTTATTGACTGGAACTCACTGGAATTCCACTTATTGAAGAGCAGGTTATGACCTACTTTATCCATTTATTTGATCTATATCCTAGCTTCCCATTATGGTGGTTAACTGAAACCCAGGCATGTACTAGAAGCTTAAAACATTCATTACATGTACAGTATAGGCCAAAAGTTTGGACACACCTTCTCATTCAATGTGTTTTCTTTATTTTCATGTCCATTTTTATTGGT
>JAUBNQ010000028.1:13883939-13913826 GCA_032353495.1 Ctenopoma kingsleyae | reverse complement strand
GCTGCACAAACCATAACCCTAACTGTACAGTATTTACAGAGATACAGTATGTTGGGGGATTAGTTGGGCTTATATCAGTCTGGAGGGGTCAGACTGATTACACGGCTGACAGACAAATATTCTCCCCACCATAAACAAGTTGCTTGTCTGTCTACCTGTGGATACATGTGTGAATCAGCTGATGTTTGTTTATGGAAAGATTTGTGTCTTTATGGAGTTCTGTGATTCTGTGACTTATGTGTGTGTACGTTATTTACAGTAGGCTGGCATGCTGCCCACATTCATCAGTCTAACTGAAGGAGACATGAAAATACCAACAATTTCCAATCTTCTCTTTTACAAAGCCAATGTGCTTTGCAAAAGTCTTTTGAAATCAGAGAGTGTAGTTAGTTCATTTTATTAGTATTCAGCGTACTATATGTACTGTACGTACACAGGAACATTATGATCTTGTAAACCAGAATCTTCTTCTACTATTAACATAGAACAACCTTTAAACTTTTTTTAAGTTTTAAAGTGTGTTTTTCAACATTAGGCACATTCACAACTTTGTTTTTCTGATTCACATAATATATTAATATTACATTTATATTTTGGATATTATAGATTTGACGCACAGAAAATTAAACACATTTTGAATTAATGCTACTCAGCTCACAGCTGTTGTCTTCAGTCTTGACCTGATACACATAATTTATACACAAGAGAGATTATACTGTACGTATGTGGTATCCCTGCAGGTTGTGAATGTGTGTGTGTCTGTGTGGGCAGCTGGCAGAATAGGGGGTGGGTGTCCTCCTTTTATTCATGTGGATGATGCATTAAATGTCTTTTAGAGGGCCAGATTATCATACCATTAAGAGGTGGAGCTTGTCTCAGAACATTTGTGTTAGACTGGGGGCTACTAAGCTGTGATCATTAAGCATGTGGAGAGGTGAGCATATGGGGACTGAAATAGACCATTTGACAGAACAAAGGACTGGCGGGGTGTCGGAGGTTTTGTGTTATGGCACTCTCTCTATTGTTAGTGTTTGATATCATTATCCTGTGGCACACAAATCTCCTCTGTTCACTTTGTTAGAGTTTTTGGCCACTGGCTATTTTTGGCAAAAAAAGGCAATTGATTAAATGTCTTAAAACAGTGAAATGCGCTGCATTTTTGAATACAAAATAATAAAATAATGGAAATAAAAGAAAAATAATATAATTTAAAAAATATATACAGGAAAGAACACTTTATATAGAAAAAACATATTCCATCCACTTTCAAATTATGTGTTGAAGATCAAAGTGGCTATTCTTAAGCTGCTTTTTTGTTTGCATATTCTGTTGAAATACAGACATGATCAAGGAAACATAATCTGAAGGATGTCAGGTTGCTCTTCCTGAAACATTTTGTTTTAGTTACAGAAAGTAGGAAGTAGTGTAAAATTCTTACAGCAGGAATTAGAGCTTGGAATAGTGGATGACTTTTGAGAGACCATAATCACAATCACAGTCGATCCCAACATTGACCCAGTGTTTAATGGACAAACATTAGCCAGACTAAAAAATCATCACCGTGCTCCAAACCATAGGTTAGTGGTTTAATAATTATATTGTTAGGCCAAAAATGTTTGTAGTATTGACTCAGATCCTATCTTTGATGAGGAGTCCAGTGAATATAATTAATGACAATGTACAGTTCTCTTACAGAAATACTTCAGTGCAGTCCACTTCCTACATGACCTATAGGTTTATATTATCATCTAACTCTCAACTCCTCTCTCTTGCTCTCACTGTGTCTCCGTCTGTTTTTTTCTCACTGGCTATTTCCTTCCACACCTGACTTCTTGTTTTTCTCTGTTTACCTTGGATACCCCCTGACCTTAGGCATGCAGTTTTAAATGCAAATCGTTATTTAGGAACCAAAAAACTAAATTATGACAACTAATGTTGTGGCCGACTTTTGCAGGGTTGTATAGTAACAGCGATTATAGGCTAACCACTGATCTGTGCAGTGTTTTAATTAATTAAACCATCTGGTGAAAATGTTCATGTATAGCAGACCCCCGCTCACATCGTAGACCAGTGGCATTATCCTGGATTGTACAGAGACAGCACGTCTGAGAAAGGCTAGGTCCCGTGGTGTTCACCATATGATCACACAGGGCTAAAAAGGGTTTTACTCATTATCTATGTCAACTGTCCAATAAATATGCACTTACTTATTTTTACAACATGATCAACCATCTGTGCTATAATGTGCCTTGAATAAAAGCTGTGTCTTTTTGTTTATTACATTTGCCAAACCCATCAGGACCCCTTCAGCTCAACAGTGGAAACAAAGCTAATGACTCCCCCGTCTCCACTCCTCCCAGGATGTGCTCAGCTATTGTTAAACTGCTGTGCTGTACTTGCAGTCTGTTAGAAACAGTGTGAGAATGTTCATTAGCAGGCAAATGAAGAGCATCCTGTGTTTACATGTGGCTGTTTGTGGGTATTTAAGCTTCTCATAAAATGCATCCATTATCTTAGTAAAATGTGTTAAGGCAGTGTAATGCCATATTCAGCTTTGTGTAAAAGTCACATTTTCTAATTTACTCCCACGTTTTCTTCATACATCGTTAATCTCTATCTCCGTTTAGTTTGTCTATCTTGAAAATTGTCCAGCCATCTTTGACTCAATTTGTCTCAAACTAATTGTTGTTTTTTGCAAGAAATTGTATTTTTAATGTGACCTCACCAGGCTGCTGTAAAGACCTGGAGTGAACATGGTACAGTGCTACTCTGTGTGTGTATGTCTTTATGTCCTCGTGCGGACAAGTTTTGTTCAAATACCATTCTTGTGAGGACATTTTGGTCTTGTGAGGCTATTTTATCCAGTCCTAACAAGTTCAAAGAGCATTTATGGGGTTAAGACGATGTTTTAGGGTTAGGTTTAGAGTTAGGTTTTCATTAGGGATAGGGGCTAAAGAATGCATTATGTCATTGAGTGTCCTAACAAATGTAGTGAGACATGATTATGTGTATGTGTATGTGGTCAGTACCAAGAAAGCAATGAGATGGTAATTGAGCCAATGCTATATCAGTCTAAATAACTAAAAGTCAGTATTGAAGTGTCTGTGCTAGAAAAGAAGAGTGAACAAGAGCCAGCACAGAAGTGCAGAGCGAGTAGAACTGCCAGCTGTCTGGACATAAATTATGAAGAAATTTATAAATAAACCAGAGAGACTGTTGTACAGATAAGTTAGAAATTGGTTAAGTGTGTTATGTATTGTGTGTATCTAGGCAATTAGGTCAACACCTGGGAACAATAAAACAGAGAGCAGCATTTAAAAGTAAGTAAAAAGTAGGTGGTTTCAATTCATTGATTGTCTTAGTGATTTAAAAATGTTCAAAACGTCAGTGTGGCATCAAGTGAAAAGCAATCTCATCCTCATCCATCGATTTTCTAATGGAGCTTGGTGGCAGTGTTGTAGTGAAACACACATTTTACAGGAGTTACATATGATGATATGTCATGACGTTTCCGTCAAAGAACTTTTAAGAGACTTTTTTATTCAAGCCTTTGGGATGTGTGCTTGGGTCAGGATCCGGTTATGGCTGGTTCCACCTTAAATGAAGCAGCATGCAGCACTGAGTACATGTTCCCAAAATATCTGGATGAAAGATAAACCGTCCCCTCTGCTTTGCCCCTCACTCCCTCTCCCATGACTCCCCCCCATGTCATTTTCTCTGGGTAGAGTGCTCCTACACTCTTTTCCTCAGTCCCCCCTCCAGCCCTCATTTCTTCTCCCCCTCTTATTTTTTTCTGAGTGATGTCTCCTCCCATCCCCTAATCTCTCTCTTCATATCATCTCCTGCATATCTCCTCCTCCTCTGTGTTCCACTCAGTCCACCCAGGGTTGATTCCCCTCCTCTTTCTCCTCCCACTCTCCTCCCATTCTAACCTCTACCCGTTCTTCCTCTGGCCTCCCTCTTCTTCTCTCCCCTCCTCCACCTTTCCCTTTCCTTCTGTCATTGGCTAGTATATAAGAGCATTGCATCCTTCTCTACCTCTCTCACACACATACGGTGTGCTTGCTGGGAAGGGGACAGACCAGGGGAAACTAGGGATTAAATTTTTTACCTGCCTATAAAGGGATATTTTCCTCTCTGGAATTTCCATTAAAGAGGTACAGCCTTTCCATTCACATAATAATAGCACTTAATAGTAGGAAATATGCTGCAATTATATTAATACTAGCTGTAAGTCTTTTATGCTACTCTAGTATAATGAGAAAAAAATGATATTTTACTTTGTACTGATATGTGTTTAGGTTTTTTTCTGGTTAAAAGTGTGAAGCCAGCAGCATAATGAATTGAAATACTTTATTATGAAAATTTATGTTGAATATCTGTATTGTTTGTTTATCAAGTGTCTGTAACAATATTGTTTGTGTCAATAATGTGTGTATATTTTATATTTCATTTATGCTTTACATGTCCTACTTTGGTATTATCCCATTGATCCTCTTTTGAGCATCACTTTCTTTGTCATAACCGTACCGTACTATAACATATTTACTGTATGGTTTTTTTCATTTCTTCCCACAGAACTGGGAACGTCATAAAAGGAGCCATCTGCTCAAATTTGTACCTGTCATCAAAGCTTTGTTCATCGTTATTATCAACTATCTACAGTGCCTTCCTGCTGTCAGAATCATCACTTGCCAGCAACATCAGCAGTGAACATATATAACATCCATCAAAGAGACCATGAGCAGCAACTACAGCGTCACTCTCGTTGGCCCTGCTCCCTGGGGCTTCAGGCTGCAGGGAGGAAAGGACTTCAACATGCCCCTCACCATTTCCAGGGTAAGACTTGAAACACATGCACAAATGTGGACACACTCTGATCAACATTAGAAAAAATAATCTTGCCTTCTCTTCAATGCAATAAAAGGATATATTTTATTTCTACACATACAGTCATTCATCACAGGGCAGCTGCAGAATGTAATTCCAGAAATGCCACAAGGCTGATAAGTGAAAAGATGAAAACTGATTTCCATGCTTCCTTCCTTCTCTTCTTTCTCTCACCTCCTCACCATCTCCCACCACCTCCTCACTGTACTCCTGCTCTCCCTTTGACTCCCTCCCCACCACACTTGTGATAGCACCACTGAATCATATGCCATCTGTCATGTATTGACCGCACAGGAAACCTTTTCTCGCGTTCTATGAATTCCACTTCACTTTGAGTGTCTGTAGCAAACGTACAGCAATCACATTTCTGGCCCACAACTCTTGGCTTCAGTCTCTCGGCTTCAACAAGTAACTTGATGGTCCCTTGGTTTCTGTGCCTTTCAGTGTCCACTCCTAACGTTACCTCTTCTCGCCCTCCCAGTCTGCTGTTAAATTCACACATAGAAGACCACTCAACTACAATATGTTTCCCTCATCACTTTAACTGTAGTGTGAGCCTGAAATATGATATTCCTGTTCTACGATTGTTCAAGCTTCTGTTCCATTTTGATGGGATGGTGCAGCTTTATTGCCACACACACAAGATATAGTTAAACACTGATACATTGCACATTACACACACACACACACACACACACAAATCACTAAAACTGGCAGTGTGCAGACTTATGGCAACATGAGACTGATGATGAATGGCTTGCCATGGCCTGTGCCAATCCCCCCTGGGGCCCCTTTGGGTTGCCATGTTTGTGTTATTACTTTGGATGTGATACTTTTCCCACTAACTGAAGCCATGTGAATTCATACCACAGTTGTGTGTTTGTGTGTCTGTTTGTGTCTGGGAGTGTGTGCATGGATGCTAAATCATGGAAGAAGCTATCTGAGTAACTGAGTGAAGAAATGACAGAGAGAAGACAGAGATATTAAAATGAAAGACATGGGCTAAAATTATTCAAAGGTAACATTTTTTCCCAGAGAAGTAGGTAATAAGTAAACCATAATTGTCTCAGCTGCCCACTCTGACCTTTACTGTAGTATCACAATGACACTTATATGGTTTGAGATCTGAAGACACTGGCAGGAGTGTGAGTAGAGTACTGGTGCAGTTTTTGGTGCTGATATAGTAGATGGTTATTAGGTCTGCTTAAGTGCACAGTGAGGGGATAATATTACTTAGTATGCTTTTATGTGAATGAATAATTACAAATTAGGGTTAGGCCAGGTCTAGAAGTGTCAATAACTCAGTCAAAGTGAAAGTTTATTTAGTAGCTAAATTCACTGTCAATAAAACCAAATTAAAATATTCTAATTCTTATTCTTTACACCCCATTCGTTCATATGTTTGAATACCTGATTGATCTTCCAACTTGTCATCCTGTTTTAAATGACAAAATGCTGTAGGATTGCGTCTTTCATTAGAGCAAATGGCCAGTTGTATCACAATGTCAATTGTATTCCATTTGTTCTAAGTGAAATAAAAACCACATTAAATACAACACTGCTGTAACAAAAAAAGAACAGCACTGGATCTGAAGGGGTGCCTTATTTAACTTTCAGCCTCAAAGAGGAGAAATGTTGCTTAGCAGAGGCGAGGGACAGCATGTGACTGAATGTAAGGTAATATTTCTATACACTGCATAGAAATGAATCTACACACTGTAAGTGTGACTTGAATACTGATGAGAACTGGTATATAGGAAACAAACATTGTCACCAAGCAGATAATCTGTTAAGACTTGAGTCTCTGCCAAGCCCCCACCCCATTCATATCATACCTTCATCTCGTCATATGCTCTGATTTGTTCTCTCTCTTTCTTTCTGTATCGTTTGACTGGTAAATGTTAGGTAATCCATGACTCACTCTTCACTAACAATATAGTTTTTCAGTTTACGTTCAAGAATCAAACCAAACCCTAATCTTATCCAACCCATTAAATCCTGGTTTATGGTGACGATGAGCAGTGCTTCTCAACGCCAATCACGGACACATACAGATATACTGGCACACACAACAAAACCACACACACACAGATTGCTCTCTGCCAGTGTAACCATAGAGTTGGTTCTAAGAAGAGACCACAGAGTATGGGTTATTAGAGAACACAACTCTACTGCCAAACCACACTTACCCTAACAGCTGCTGTTGCTACAGCCTATACGTATGTGAATACACTGTGTGTTTCATTTATGGCACTAGATGTACCCACAGTATCATCACATTGTACCAATGTTGCATCATTACTTCTTGAGCTACCTACCCAGCAACTGATGTTTATGCAAATTGTGCTCACCGTTTCATATTCTTTTTTTTTTACACTGTAGAAAAACATTTCTTTTTTAAGGGGCTCACATGGAAGGTGCTGTTTCTCAAAGTGCCAATGAAATGTTTTACCATGCCATCCCAGTTTGACGTAGCCCATAAAAGGAGATGTTTGGAGAACAAAGGAGGGAGAAGAAAGAGATTTGAGCAGAGTTAGCAGTGTGAAAGAGAGGGGTTTCTAAGTTGTCCTCAAATATATTTATTAGTAGTCTGGAGTATACCTTGAACCCATTATGCTTTAGTTTAGCAGGATTTTCCAAATACTTCTATAAGCAGTTACACAGAGATATGTACAGTATGCAGGACAACAGCTGGACAGTTTTACAGTTTAACTTACTGGTACCTACAGTACACATTAACATAATGAGAACACAGGTTTGTGTCTTGCTCGTGCCAGCTGGTTGTTTCTTTTAGATGGGAACTACACCATTTTAGTTACAGGATTATCTCTGTAAGCACTAAATTGCAGTACATTATTCTTTGCCTTTAGGTGAAGCAGCCATTTAACGGATATGCTGTTGAAAAGGTCTTGGAGAAAATAACCCGGAGAGGCAGTGTGGTTATAATTAATCCTCATTAAAACCATTTATTGTAAAGTCCATTTATTTATTTTACTTATCAAAATGTTTTCAAGAACAGGGTCTCTCTTGTCTGCAGGCAGGAAAGACCTGCCTACTATTCTGAGCTACATTTACAACACAGTAAATCAATATTTAAACATTTCTGAGGGCAACCCATTTACAGGATCCACTGTTAAAATAATTTAAGGGAAGGCAGCTCAGAGGAGTAGATGCATTAAGCTTCTAACAATAGATGCATCATTTCACAGGTCAGCTCCCATGATCTGTACCCCTTCCTTTAAAAGCTTCTATAAAAGCGTCTAGAATAAAAATCTAGAAAAAGTACACTGTATAGAAAACTGGTTTTGAAGACAAGTGAGTAAGTTAGTGCTCTGACTACAGCAAAACTGAATGCACAGCTAATCTATATTAAACCCCTTTTATGGAACAATGCAGTTCCTGGAAGTGTATCAGTGGTGGCTGCCTTCTGCTTCCCCAGAGATGCTTTTCAGCAAGTCATGATAACAACTGACCACAGTGATGGGTCTATTTCAAACACTGTTTAGTTCTATACATAGTCTTTGTCTGTCTCCCTCCCTCTCCCTGCTTTTATTTCTTCTTCTTGCAACACTGGATCATACACTAATGTTGTATCACTGAATGTGATGTAGCAAACTTAACACCTTAACCTTTCATACCAGACAATCAGAGCCAATTCACAACTCCTCCATATGACTTAGTATAATACTAATCAATCTTAATCAAACAAATCTCATGCTTCCCTCTGAGTATCTCGCTATCTTAATGAAATACTCCCAGAGCTAGAATGAACAACTTATCATTTCCTCTCCCACAACTCAATCTGTCAGTTCCTTATGTGTGTGCTTGTTGGGGCAGACTTGTTGTATTTGGATACTGCAACAGACTAGATTTTTTTGAGTTCACAGCAGTGCAACATTCATCATACACTCCAAATTGTGAGATTTGATGTATTTTAGCATTTAGTTGTGACTTTTTCTGATGTCCCTTTTATTTTATCTTTATTAAACATGTTTTTGTGGTGCTATACACCATTACACAAGTGAAAAATGCAGAGAAAAGATGGGGATTACTTTTCGGAAATCCCTTCATATTGCACTTTGACAGTTATCTGGTCCTACTGGTGACCTCACCAAAACATTTCTGTCTTCACCGGTAATGGACTGACTAATCCATCGTTAAAGCCCTGTCAGCATCACACATGCCAATACAATAAAAGAAATGAAAATCACACCTTAAATACTTCCAGCAGTCAAAAGTCTTTACAGTAGTGTTGACTGACAATTTGTTTTACTTCAGATCTTGAAACAGGACCTACAAAAATAATCCTTGAAAAATGTGACACAACATACCTGGACAATTTATCACCTTCTTAATTTTAAGAATACTAATTTTGTTTAACTGGAATGAACTGAATTATTTGACTCCAGAAGTTTTATAACCCTGGATGAACAGCACAGCCAGGTCATAACACATACTGCAGCACATTCACAATAAGGAGACTTGAATACTCTATTGTTTAATGCAGCTGTAATGTATTTTCCACAGCAGCTGCTAAACCTGCCATGTTTCCTCTGTCTTCCTCTGAGGATACTAGTCTCATGGCTGGTACTTTGTTTATTCATAACAATATTAGAGTATTGAGTAGAGAATATCATAAGAGTAATAGAAAAGAAATGAAAGAAAGAGAGAAGATGGATTATAGTGATGGTAATATTTAATACGTTCCAACAATTTTACCTAACATTTCTAAAGGTTTGATAGTGGTGTGGGCCGAGAATTTCAGTTTACTTATGTTGCTAGACTTTCAATATCTTCAGTATCGTTGTACCTCATGTACTATGTGCAGTAGCACAAGAGGAATTGAGAAGTTACTTGCAGACAGTTCATATATTAAATAAAAAAATATTAATAAGTTGCGTAGTAAATTCATCAGCTATCTTTCATAGAATGTGTTCTTGTTACATCCCAGTGATTTGGTTCATGTGCCTATTTAAAAGACTTTGCATTTGCTGCTGTTTGCAGAACCTTTAAATATGTATGTACTTGTTCAACTGCCACTGGGCCATAAAGCCTTTGTACATCCTTTTGGTCTTCATTCCTAGATTCTCTGGATAAAACTGTGTCTCAAAGACATTTGATTGTTTTTTTGCCCAGGTTTCAACATCATTACAATATGAGCATATAATAAGCTAGTTAAATATGTAATCTGTAATTTAAGACCACCACTTGGATTATTCACACCCTGTATAACTGTGTGCTACTGATGACGTGTAAGTAACGTACTGTGCTTTCACATGGAATAAGAACAATCCAGTCTTGTGTTCATATGGCTGTACTCCTGAATGTGTGTTCACCAGGCCTGCCAATGTTAAGTCCCCCAGCACCATGACAATCACGTCTTTGAGTCTGGTTTTGAATGCTGGCTTGTTCACTACTAGTTTAGCAAAATGCAATTAGCTTTTACAGCACAAAATAATGACATGTGGATTTGTTGATGTTGGTGCTCTGTTGATTTTTTTGCTCTGTTACATGAACAACCCTCACTTCATATATATTTAAATGTCCATCTAAAGGAAAAAAATGTAATCAGTTGAGTAGTGTGAAACTTATTAATATGGCATACGTGTCAGTGTTAATTTTGTTGGTACTTAGTTCTCCTTGACTGACTTGGCCAGTACTAGGCATACTTACACAGTTAGTAATATCTTGTTTTTCCCTAAATTACTTAAAGCTACCTTGTGAAGTTTTTGATACTTAGTAGTACTATGGAGCTATTTTGTTGTGTTTGTGCATGTTCATTGTAGGCTATGTGCCCAAAGATGTGGGTGTCACATGATTTTACTGATCCACTGGTGGCAGTAGAGCACCAAGAAAAACGCTTAGTCAATAATTTTGACGCTTTCCGTTAGGCACTATCCTTACCATGTTAAGTGAAACAGTAACTTTAAAAATCAATATGAGAGGAATCGTTTGTTTTCTACTTTTTAGTGGATGTGATAATATCAGGAGAAAGCAGCTGAATCTTAATAATGTTTATCTGCTTGTATTGGAGACAGATTATGCTTGGATGAGGAGGTTTCTTGTAACCAGATTCTCAATCTCATGTGCAAAGTGTTATGTGTAATCTATACAATATGTTTTTGTGAGTTTGGCAGCTGTAGTTGCAGTGAGCTACAATATCTGTGGGAACTCAATCTCATGTAGCCTTTTCTTATTATCTCTAGCATTAACATACAAGTCAGGCAATGGTTATTAGACACAGGTGTGTACAGCTTTAGGGAAAGAAGCGGTTATTTTCAGATGCTTTTATTAAATCTAAAGTATCTGTGTTAGTTTATCAGCATTGTGGGTAGATATGGAAATGTGCTAACACTCACACATATACACATACAGTACTGTTACTGGAATGTTCAGTCATTTATAGAAAAACAAAGAGTTGAGGCCCTTTTAGAAACTTGCCATATATAACATTATGTTGATTCTCATTAGCAGTTGGAGTTATTTCTGTGTCGTCTCCTGAGTTATATGTTTGATGTTTGGCATATTGTAAATTCATTTTCATGTTTTTGTGTTGATATATGACTAGCCAGCAATGAGATGTACTAAATGTTTGTATGTATGTTACATTGGTTGTGCAATAGGCTTTAGATTCTTTTGAGTGAGTCCTCATTTTAACCCTCAAGCAACCAGTCTGCCAACAACAAACTACAGGCAAAAGAAAAAACTGAAATACAGTCTTTTTAACAACTGAAAAAAGCAGTAGATTTTGTCAGATGAATAGTAGACCCTGTAAGTATTTTCAAGATACCACTGACATAACCACATTAAATCCTTGAATCAGGATATGTATAAATTATGTATAAAATTCTTCTTAGCACAGTTCACTAAGTGTTACTGATGAGTGCAAACATGTAGACTGCCCATGCTTCTGTCTCCAGCATTTTGTTAATCTTGCCCTCTCCAAACGTCTTTCTCTGTGTGTCTCCATAAATTTCACTTTGCTGTGTCCTCTGTTGTTAAGCTATTAAAACACTGTAGTTCTGAGCTGTTATATCCTCGTTACATTTATAAACAAGGAGCGTGGCAAAACCAGTTACATTTTTCATAAATAATTACATTGATAGAACATTATTACACAAGGCTTTTGCAGATCATTCTGAAAACAATGCATTTACTGGTTTTGAGGCAGCAATGTTGAAGTGAAATAAATATCCATACATTCATCAGCCTAACTGCTCTTTCTGTTAGGGGTTGCATGAGTTCTGGAGTCTATACCAGCTACCATTGGGCAGGAGGTGGGGTAAGCCTCAGACCTTGGATAAGTCACCAGTCTATCACAGGACTGACAAAGAGACAGACAACCTTTAACATTCATATTCACATTCACATCTATGGGCAATTTAGAGTCACTAGTTAACCTTGAGATAAATATATACAAGTGAAATAAATGTTTGTAGCAGTGGCATATGGGGGAAGCTCTTGTGGTTGATTTAGTTACAAGAAACAATAGCTATTCGTGTCTCCAGCGTGATGTGATTCAAACATAATGTGAAGTGAACAAAATGCCTGTCATCTCTGTCTTTTCTTGTGCTGAAAGCAGGCTTTGTTCAAAGCACTCAAAGTTGTCAGTGTTTGTTCAGACCAGACGATGCTGCAGCACTTCAGCAAGCCCTTGTTACTATTTGTTGAAACCGGATTTCTTTTATTTTTCAAACATGTTGAAAACTGATGTCGCTAGAAAAATAATAGCAAGGTATTAGCAAACATAATAGCAAGCAATTTGTGAAGGTTTTAACACACTACATGTGTTTTTTTATTCATTTCATTGTTTTGACACTTTTACAAGGGAATTTTACAAAGAGGTGCTGCATTTTGGTATTATGGAATATATCTGTTGTCACAAACCAAGGCTTTGAACCCAAATGCCAAACACGAAGATGGAAAGCCAGGTGAGTAAAAGGTTTAATTACGTCGTGCCAAAGAAGGCTACAGGTAGCGGAAAAGCTGAGTAGTTTTCATATAGTCTTCTGTCTGGTAGATCATAATTGGACTGGTTGAGAGTTGTCAGTTGACTTGAGGCTTGAGGTTGGATACATGGAAAGTCTGTCATGATCTGATTCTCAACTTTCTGTAGAGCCTTTCACTTTGGAAATCCCATTGCCACTTCCTGCCTGTGAGTTCTCCACTCCTGTTCAACTTACCCTCTCCTTTCTAAAAAGGTCCTGGTCTCTCTCTCTGCCCACTCCCTGATCAATTAATTCATTCTTGTCACTTGTACTTCCCCTATTTAAGCCACCTGTTTTACACTCCCCCCTTGCCAGATTATCTGATCTAATTTTGCAGTTGACTCTCCGGCCTGTTTACTTTCTCTGATTTGGATTCACGTTTTCTTTACTCTGCATGCCTGTGTGCCCAACCTGTGCCTGCTCTTCTCCTTTTCAGCCTTGTATATCTGGTTTAGATCTTCTAGTTTCTGGACCTCTTTAGTTTGATTCTGGACTTTGTTCTCTGGCTCTGGCCCTCCTCTCTGGTTCTGGGATTCAGATTCAGCCTACCTTTAGGTTTCTGGAGGATTTTGATGAGATTCTAGACCTTGGAGTGTATTTCCGATTTGTGGATCTGTGACTGTGTTAGTGCTGAAGAGACTTCGGTTATCACTTTTCCTCTCCTCTATACTCTGTTGTTGGTGAATGTGAGTGTTTCCTTCTCTGCCAGTCTCTGCTCTTACCCTTAGAGACCACGCAGTCCATGGTGACTGTTGGTGCTGCCATCAATGCGTCGGGTTGGCCATCTTAGATAACCCTATCTAGGGAGCTTGTAAGTCACTGCTGCCCTGTTCAATACTTTGTCAGTGGGAAAGGGTCCCAAAGACCAGGGGTTCAACTTCTTGGATTCCACTCTAAGGGGCAGGTCAGGGGCAGATTCAGGTGGAGGGGTATGCTACCTGGTGGTTGAGCAACTGTAGTGCTGGGTGCTTGGTCTCCTAAGGGTCCATTTCGATGCTACCCACAGAGATCACGAAAACCATGAATGACACAGTGGCAGCATGGAAATCACACACCTGACGAAGAATTTGTTTTCCAATAGCCATCAGAGAACAACCCTGACATGTGTCTTTCTCGAACATAGTCAACTGATTTCTCTAAGCCCTAAGACCAGCTCATCTTTGAGGGAAGGAGAGCAGGTAGATCTTTAACATGGCAGTGCAGAGACAATCTGACGATGAGTAAGGAGGAAAGGGGGGTATAAATGCAAAGGGAGAGTAGGTAACCAGCTGTAGCAGAGGAAGTGCAAAACTTGAATAAGCAACAAAACAGACAAAAAGAAGAATTATACAATAACCTAAAAACACAGGTGTACCTCATGAACATAAGTTCTCCTTTTATCTCAACAACCAAATCAAATTTAGTTTACTCATAAGTGTGTAACTTATAATAAACATGGCTGGTGATATTACGATAATAATTTACATTAAAACTCTTTTCACATTACACATAGCCATTTGATTAATTGTTGATACTGAAAAAGTGCTTTACTTGCTTTTGCAAGAAGATGATTTTCTCAGTTGTGCTGGCTTGTGGTTTATTTGTACCCTGTTAGTTCGAGAGGCACAGGAGAGGGTGTGGAGGCACAAATCCAATGGTGAAATGTTGTCTTGGTGCCACAAATGAGTGCATTTTACATGGTCTGCTCTCTTCCTGCTCAGGACAGGCAAAACATTTGTATACTCAGACAAAACATTTGTATTTCAATGATAGCATATATGGTAGAGAGACAAAATAAAGAGCAACGAATGATTCTTACCAGCTCTGTAATCCATAAGAGTTAACAAGAAGAACATAATGAGGACCTATACTAGACCTATACTGTACTAGTTTAGTGATGAGATCACATTACTATCACACGTGGAAATGTATTATAAAGTATTTTTTCTGCTCCCAAAATGTTTGCAAGTGTGCTGCAGGTGTGCCACTAAAATACTGAAGTATGCTTAGAACCCTCCTCTCCACACTGGACTTTGTGCTGTATGTAAGGGTTCATGAAAACAAGGCCTTAAATCTCTGTGTAAGGGCATTTGTGTCTATGTATACATTTTCTGACAAAGATTTCAATTCAGGTCTTCTGTTGTTGCTTTAGCCACTGTTTTCGTTGGTGTAAATTGTGAAAAAAAGATTGTCAGATCAGCAAGTCCCAATATATTGGAATTAAAGTGAAGGAAAGTATCCCAAAATGCTCAGTTACTCTTCTAATCTGTTGTAGGTTTCCCACCAGTACTATGTGTTAACTGGCACATTTGGAGCTGAGCTCAGCTTCTGTCAGTGTTGAGTGCTGATGAAAACAGCTTGAAGATAGTTAATGTACATGTAATGCATTTGTGTATCTTCTGTGGGTTACAGTCTCCAGTGTATATGTACACTGGAGACTGTAACGTTACGAATGCAAAAGCAACAGAGCCAGAAATCTACTTGGCATTTTGCATAGACAGATTATTTGAATTTCTGTTTCTGATTTGATGATTTGTTGTACTCTGTTCCTGATGAAAATAAATACTTTGGTCTTTGAAATTTTTATAGCAATACAAAACAAATAGTCTCCCAGCAAAAAAAATCCCAGCTATATGGAAACTACATACTTGCACAAATTAAAATTGCTTTCTTCTGTTTAAAATCAGTTAAAGTTTTATATGCAGGTTGCTTTGATGCAGAAGGAAACAGCAGTGTTTCGTGACTTAGAGTCAGTGTTTTGTATGTATATGGGAAGAGAAATAGCATTTGTATGGGTAAGAGGCAAGAACAGAGCACTAATTGGGGAAAACATATAACTGAACATTTTGTGGTGAGAGTTTGGGCAATAACAGTGCCAGAGTGGTTAGCTGAAACACACCCCTGGAAATGGGTCAAAATGTGCTGAATAAAGAGCCCACAGATTCAAAGACCCCATTTGGATTTTTTTCTAATTTCCCTGACTTTTTTTCTGTCCAAACAAATTTAATCAGTGTCAAGTCTATACCTTGTTACTCTCTTCTTCCTACCCTCTGTGGTTGTGAGTGATGTTGCGTGTGTTGGGCTAATATGACTATAAAAGGTTGGGGCCACAGAGCCTTAACACTAATCCCAGTGCAGAGCCTCTTTTATTAGCTGTGCCTGTGTCTGTCTGTCTTTGTGAGTGTGTGAGAGACAGTAAGAGACAAAGATAGATGCAAAGGAAACAGGCAGAGAGGAGGATATATCACACCACAGATGTATCTAGATTTAAACTGTTGTTTAATTTTGTCAGAAAAAACATTTTACTTGAAGAACCACCAAATATCTGCGCTTGAAGTGATATATTGTAAGAGCAACTTGAGAGCAAGAACAGTGATGGGCGTGTGCATGTGTGAGTTCAGTGAAGTGGCCTGTGTAGTCCTTTTTCCTGATGTCAAAAGAAACAAATGACCTCACTCCACGTTGGACACGGAGCTTGTGTGACCAAGAATGGTGAGAACTACAGCTGCAAAATGCTTTTGTTCTCTAAGCAATATCTAGATGCCATGTTAATTACAAAATAACAAACACAAAAAAACCAAATTATTTTCTGTTGCTCACACTTTGAATAATATGATATCAATAATTGTTATGAAAAGAAATTGGCGTAGTAATACTTTTATGTTGTTCCCAGAGACAGTGCTTTGGTGTCATGGGAAAAAGACAAGAAATAAGAGTTTGTAACATTCTACACAGGTTTCCAAATTTGTCATAGACCTCCGTCAGCCTACCTATAGGAGGGGCTTTGGCTTATTTGGCAAATGCTAAAATAATTTGATTTAATAAATCTCTATTAGCTGCTAGATAAGAGGTCAAAATTTCAATAAATCTGAAAAGCTTGTATTATAAACAGAAAAAAACCTTTATATAATATTTACACAGTAATACAACAGAAATTAATTGCTTCTTGTTTCTTTTTTTCATTTGTGTCATCATTGCATACAAATAATGTGTCATATTATATATAATATCTCACCAGTATAAATCTGCAGTAGTTAGATGACCTTTACCAAGAAGGAAACAGAGCTGGTTTCACAGTGCACAACTGAATTACAGATGTAATCTAATTGTATTTTATTTTAGTGTGGAGTCAGGCCCATTTATGTGCCTATTAAATGCTCAGTTGCCTCGCAACTGTTCTACAACACTTGTTTACAAAATATGTTCAGTGTTGCTCTCACAAATAAGTTGACAGCAACAGATTCACTGTAGATTAAGCAAATGTTATACCTTTTCACCTGACTAATTCTCATATTAGTCATTACTGAACAGAACTGATACTGTAACAGCATTTGTGCATGTTGAAACCATGTTAAACAGCAGGGTTGGTATTAAATACCAGTCGTTCTGGTGAGATTTTTGTGTGCCTTAAATCTGTTTCAAATTAACCAGTTTCCTTGAGTGTCGAAGTGCAACAATTAACTTATGTTTAGATGCTGATATTTAAAACATACCTCAAATCTTGTGCAAAACATTCAAAAATAGAGACATGAGAAATTGAAATTTATAATGAATGCAAACTGAAAGATCACTGGCTTATATGTTTCCTCTAAGCCCATTAAACTGGTATGTGTTCACACTATGCAGTGTCCCATTAACTATTTGTCACCTTTTTAACAGCATTTTGTACGGAGAATAATGGTGCAATGGTGTAATAACTTTTTTACCAGGACTATAGATTCGCTTTACTTGATTTTTGTTGTAACAGTGAAGTATGTGTCAAGATATATTTTGTTATTTTGCTTACATAAGCAACCACTTTGGCCTTTACTTTCTATATATAAACTGCCCCAATTTGGTATATGACAACATCCATATGCTACGTTCATGAAATCCAAAAGGCAAAATTTTCATTACAAGCTCAGCTTTAAGTACATTATTACTACTTTTATTTTGATCTAATTTAATATTCTATTTTTACTCAACCAAAGCTGATTATCATCTTTGTAAAAGCAGAATTTATCTACCCACCAGATTTAGCAAAAGAATTGGCCATTTCCTTCAAAACTTTTCTTAGAAACGCAAACTCTTCTTTCCATGACTTCTAAGAGTATTTTGTTCTCCATTTTTCATTCAGTGCAGGAGAAGGTACAAACAGTGCTTGTGAACATGAAGGTGTAGCTATATTGTAGTCCAAGCGGAAACAATAATAGGAATAATAATTACAGGGCACAGAAACATGGTTTGCAGGAAAAGTGTGAAAATTTTATTTTGTCATAAAAATGGGAAAGAATAGGAAAGAATTCTTTTCTTCTTCTTAATTTTCATTAACTACTCAAGAACTCTTTTGGTCTTTTCTCTAACAAGCTGTAAGCCCAGTATGACAACAGGTCAAAAAGAAGAAAAAAAAAAGTAAATCAAAGATGAAGGATCCTGCTATTAAACACACATCAGTGTATGTACAGTAGACGTTCTGCTTTGTGGTCAAGAACTGGGTCTTTCATTAACTTTGCAAAAATACTTTTGTAAAGGAATAGATCTAGAAGTCCTGTAATAAATACAGAGTGAATGTGCACTTCCCGCATTACCTTGACCCACCCTTCTGCTTAGTACCCCTGACTGTGTTGTTGTTGCTGTAGATAATTTAAGAGTTTTTTTTGTTTCTGCAGCTGACTGATGGTGGGAAGGCAACTAAAAGTGGTATTACTGTTGGAGACATGGTTCTGTCCATTGATGGCATCTCCACTGAGGGTATGAACCACCTGGAGGCCCAGAACAAGATCAAGAACTGCACTGGCAACCTCAGCCTCACCCTGCAGAAGTAAGCCACAATCACAAACTCTGATGTGTGTGTGTGTGTGTGTGTGTGTGTGTATTTAGTTCTAAAACCAAAACCAAGCCACTTCACTTTGCTGTGATTTAACGTGTGAACATAAGCTGGAAGCTATGTATCTCCACGGCAACACAGGATCCATACACTTTCAAACTTTTCAACCCCAGACATCCCACATCCAGGCAGATGTTAACTGTTGTTGTAAGAGTTAATCTTCGCTATAATACACAGCAACACTATTAGTTCTGCCTGATGTCCCATTCCCTAAAGAAAAGAGAAATCACTGAAATCACAGTGAGCGCATCACACATGTGGACCACCCCCTCTTCCCCAAGGCCTTCTCTTCACTGTCCTGTTGTATGGTGGAGCTGATTTATCACAAGCAGCAACTGTGTGTTTGTGTGTGTGTGTACTGTATGTGTCTGGCTTCATATTGGTTCCCATGTGGTTTGAATTGCTTAGTTATTTGGCAGCACTTGTAGGCATGTGTGTTTTTATTTAAACACCGTGAGACATTTAGGGCTCCTGCACTTGTCCTTTTGGTTTGAAGATCATGAAAGAAAGAGCTAATTTATAGTATACAGTACATGCAGAGGTAAAGTTTAATGAATTGATTTTGTTATATATTAAATCAGAATAGAGTGATGTAACAACATGCTCAGTCTGTTTTTGTCTCTGTTTGTTGTGTCTCCTCGTCTCTGCCTGTCTCTGTGTCTGGATTTCACATTCTGTTCTCCCTTGAGGACTTCTCATCTTTCTTCCACCCTCGCCCTCATTTGAGGCTAACTGAGCATGTCCTTTAATTTGTGTCCAAATGATGACAGACCCAAGATGTTTGCTTGTGGTTAAGTGGCAGAGAAAACTTACCATAAAATGTGTGTTACTGTGGAAGAGAGGGGAATAGGTTTTAGAATAACACTTAGATAAAGGCTATCGATGAGTGATTTACTTATTAGAGTAGGGGTTTATCTTACAATGGATGGATAAAGCTTTTATATTAAGTGAGATCACCAAGTTTTGCTGAACGCGATGGGAAAGCTAAGCTGAAATTGCTTTAACAGCAGACAGTAAATGTCATTTAATTCATACATTAAATTTATTTTAAATGTCAGCAAATTAATAAAACACCACAAAACATTTTTAGTGCTGTATTTTCACAATCATTTGCTCATGACTTATAACACTGTACTTATGCTTATATAGTTTGTCACCCTAAAGCTGCATTTAAACATGTGGTTAAGATAGTTAATAGCTTCAGTATTTATGTGCTTCATAAGATTTGCCATACTGAAAGAGGTTGGGATTAGTGTGGCTTTAAGAGAGCCTCTTCACAGTCAGTATATGGTTAGCTTAGCACAAAGACTTGCAGCAGAGGAAACAGTTGCCATGTCTCTGTCTGTCTAGTCAAAAGGTTAATTAAATAGAAATAAAATAAACCTCTGTTTTGTTGTGGCCAGTTAGCTCAGTTAGCTCAGTTGGCTCAGTTGGTTAGAGCATGGTTCTAATAACACCAAGGGATTCAATCAAGTATTTCTTTTGGGGCAGAAGTAGCTCAGTTGGTAGAGGACTCATCTACAAACCCCAGGGTCAGTAGTTCAATTTCCACTTCCTCCTGGCTGTGTGTTGAGCTGTCCTTGGACAAGACACCAAAACCCTATAGTTGTGCAGACAAATCATAATGACAACATTGTAAAACCACAATTTATAATTTTTTACACATTCCCTTCATGGATATATAACATGTTCATCTGTTACCTTTAGGAATGCTGGGAGGCAGACTTTATTAGCTTGTGGTGGCATTGTCATCTAATTCTTTGTTCCTCCATGCGTCAGTTTGCAATTCTTCCATTATGGCTCCAAGATAGCTGCCAAATACTGGTGTAATCAACCAAATCAAATGGGTGTGCTTGTCTGCGGGACCAGTTATAGGCTTATCTGTTCTGCAGCACTCTGTGTTTTTGACAGGCATCAGGCCTTAAAGGGTTGATTCATGCCCTATTGGAAACACATGGGGTGGCTTGTTTCATTAAGTGGCAGTATTATAATATTAAGGCTATGTGACCAGGCAGCCACTATGAAGACAGCTGGCTCCAGCTTTTGCTTTACTAAAGTATTTTAAGGTCCAGATGAATGACAGTAATCCCCGTGCCTTCTCCAGATCTCTTTAAGAAAGTTTCTCTCTGTTTGTTGCTTGGCATTCATTGGCACTGCAAGTACACTTATAGTCAGAGAGGGTCGTGCTTAGGTCAACATCTGGACTTTAATGGGTTTACATGCGTAATGGAAAGAACCAATATCCTTTGTTTCTATTGGTTTTTCATCTTCAGGCATCACTTGTTTCACTTTTAATTTTTTCTTTCTGTCTGTACATTTTGATTGGGTTTGTTACTGGGTCAGATATCAAAAGGAATGATAATAGTCAAAAGATACGGGCAAATGTTAACAATGCATGTGGTGCCTTTATGTGCCTTATATTATTTCAAAAGACATAGGCTGTAATTCATTTTCTAAAAAAATGAATGGTAAGGAGAGGACACGTACAGCACATGTGCTTGTAGAGACAAGTAAAGTTGTATCTACGAGAACAATTTAAATATACATACAGCTAAAATTATCTTTCCTTTAGCTACTTTAAAAATGCCAAATTATCCTGGCTCTGACTCACCTCTCCACCGAGTGAAAAAGCTGAAACAGAAGTGGGGTGTATTAACTGTAAAGTAAAGTCAAATAAATGAATGAAAAAATCAGCATAGTCACAGTCATTTACCTGTCTGTGAGAATTTCTTTATTCCTGCAGAGGAAAATATTTTACAGTAACTGAGTAATTTAAGTTGACATGTGCCAAAGCAATGCCAGTGTGAGTTTGCTGTTCTATTCATCCCAGTTTAGACCACTTTTAACTGGTCTGCACACTAAAGTTGTGTTTAAAAGTTCAAATGAACAACAAATCTGTTTAATGTTAAATGCTGAATGGTGGCAATTGCCCAGCCAGCTCGTGCCCCTGTTAAAAAGGCTGCTTTGTCAGTTTCCTTAATGCAAAAAGACCATAGTCTTTATTAAGTTTATATTTTTAATGTTACAGATTAGAAAAATAATCCAGAAAAATACTTCACAGTTTTGTGGTATCTCCTTTATAACACTGAATTGTTTAATAACAAGTGCTTTTAGCAGCATATGTGTGAGTTTAAGTCCTGCACCTAGACTGTACTGCATCTGAGCATATGGGGCAGAATTATATTTGGCTACAGCAGCAAATGTCTGGCAATGTGGTGTGTAAATTGAATTACATGGCTGTAAGTCTGTCACTTTATCGCAGTATGACCAAGAGAGTGGGGGATTTTCTATGCTTTCAAAGTGTCATCTGTATAGCATACGGTTTTTCAGTTAATGGTTTGATACTGATGTCTGTTAGATTTTTTTATTTAGCTGTAAATCCTCTTGTATAGATTCACATCTATCTGTTTGTCACAGATAGTAATAAATAAAACAACTTTCCCACAAAACTGACTCAGCAATAAGTTAGTAAATTAGTAATGGTAACTGGTTACTGACCTGAAATGTTTGTTGTTTTACCCAACAGCTATCAGCCTGAGTTTTTCTTCCGTCTAGGAATGCACTTTCTATTGTTATGTTAATAGTTATAATAACTTTTGAAACATAAAGTCAATGTGTGTCCAGCTCTCCTGCTAAAATGTAAGGTATAGCAACAGCTACTGGAAGGGAAAGGTAAGGAAGGAAGAGAAAAGCTAAAAGAAGTCAATGTAGGCAAAGCAAAGCAAGAATAGACCAAAGACATGAAAGAGAGAAACACACACAGTGAAGGATTGTCCAAGGCCTACAGGTTTTGATCAACTTTGTTGGCTCAAGCTGCTTGATGGCACCATGTTAAAACATCACTGCTCCGTGTTTCGATTCACTGATATTCATAAAGTTTTACTGCAATTACATACACACACAGCTGTGGAAAAGATGAACCCAGTTTCAGGGAATTTCTTTTGTCAATGAATAATACCCATTCTTATCTTCAGTGTCCAACTGAATTCCACTTGATTAAAATAATAAAATCAAAAATCTTCTTAGATAGACAGACCTTTTTACTGTGAGGGAGATGTCAGACACATGTTGAGCAGATGTGTTAACAGTATTTACAAACACACTCACATACACTCATAAACATCAAAAAGCTGGTTGCTTAGGTTTTGGTAGATTCTACTGAATATGGAATAATATAGAATATATAATTAAATCTTCAGTGGCACTGCATATTTCATTTACTATCATACATGACTAAGATATGCAGCACATACTGTGAATGAGAAGCTGGAATCAGCTTCACTTTGCAATATTTTGCATTTTTGCATAAAAAACAGATATTTAATTATTTTAGTATATAGTATATTTTTGTCTAGTATATTATAATCACAAATGTTCAGTACTTAAATTAGGCTACTTAAATCCCTGTAGTAAAGCCTACATTTTCTGACAGCTGTTTAATTGACCTGTATACATATATATATGTGTGTTTGTGTTTTTCAGTAGTAATAGCACAGTGTTGAGGACTTTTAAAAGGTACAAACTGAGACACAGTTGAGCTGTTGTGTATTCAGTCACATAGACATAGACACATCACAGCACACAGCAAAGGAATGCACCGTTAAAATAAACAAGCTATCAAACAAAGAAGAAAGGTTTTGAAGCAGCTTTTGTGTGGTGCTTAGTTAATAGGTCCCACTTCTTTTTATCAGTGTGGAGATCTCACTCTGTTGAAAGGACCTCAAACAGGATAATTACAGTGTTTGACAAGTCTTTTCTTCATGACTGAGTGTCTCAGTGGTGGTGTTGTCACATACATTTATAAATGTAATTCATATAGAAAGCCACAAAGATAGACCATAATAAGTCATGGATAAACAAAGACTGTGGATCTCTTCTGCATGTGTGTAAACACTGGATTGCATAGTGGTGTTGTTTTGCTGTGGTGCCATTGATTTACACACTCCCCTCCACATCAGATGCAGTATCAGCCAGAAAACAAGTTATGCTCACCTCGGTATCTCTGTGTCTTGCACCCACATAAATTTATGCTCTCCATTCATATGTTAACTGCATGTAAGGAGGCGTAGAAAAATACTGGAGGTACTGAATGTGTTGTGCAGAAGTTATGGCAACGTACATATTACCATTTAATATTACCAAATGTTCACACAAACCTACATGCACACAAAGATTCTGGAAGTTGGATCTCGATGCATTTGCAAAGGGATGAGGGATGTTTGTGAAAGTTTGTTTACATTGCATTCTCTGAATGCAGGCAGAATTAGATCCCTAGGTTGTATAGTACATACAGTATATGATGATGGTTGTGCGCAGCCATGTGGCTGATAAACAGAGGAACACACACTTGTGCTTGTGTACAATTTACCTCACCTTTGTGCTGCAGAGTATTTAGGGCCTAGCTGTAATCTATTTCTAGCATGTTCTAGCATTCTTTAAAATACACAGCTCTGGAAAAAAGTAAGATACCACTGCAAAATTATCAGTTTCTCTGATTTTGCTATTTAAAGGTGTACTATGTTTGAGTAAAATTTACATTTTTGTTTTATTCTGTTGTTTAGAGCATTTATTAGCAGAAAATGATAAATGGTGTATTTTCAGACCTCAAATAATGCAAAACAAACAACAAACCCCAAAGCAAAACAAGTTCATATTCATTTTTACACAACACATTACTAATGTTTTAACTTAGGATGAGTTCAGAAATCAATATTTGGTAGAATAATCCTGATTTGCAATCACAGCTTTCATGCAGTGGTCTTAATTTTTTTTCCTGTATATAGGTAAAGTCTCAAACAAACTGCATGCACATCTGTCCTATTTCAGGTCATTTTTTTTACAATGTAGTTTTCCTCACAATTAAATTGTGTGTACACTTAAGTATTTGATGATCTGTTTTTTTTTTCATATTTGTCACAGTTAAGTGATTAAAATCATCAAACTAATTTTAATATGACACAGAGATAACCAGAGTAAATGCAAAATGCATTTTTCAAATGATGAGTTCAAAATCTGTCCAAAAAAGTAATTGCCCCCCAGCTAAGTCATGAATGAATTGTGTTTAACCACAGTTTTTGGAAAGCTTTTTGGAAAGAGTTCAATTCCACTTGCCACACCCATGTATTTATGATTACTGCCAGACCAAACAAAGTGAAGCACGCTAAAAGATCTCAAAAAGCAACACATACTGCAATCTACAGAAATTCAAGAACAGATGAGAAACAAGTAATTGACATGTGTCAGTCTGGCTTTGGCTTTGGGAAGCAGAATATGGTGAGACCCATTATCCGAAAATGGAGAAAACTTGGAACAGTGGTGAACCTTCCCAGGAGTGGCCGGCCTACCAAAATTACCCTAAGAGTACAACAACGATTCATCAAGGAGGTCATAAAAGAACCCACAACAACATCTAAACAACTGCAGGCCTCGCTAGCCTCAGTGAAGGTCAGTGTTCATGATCTAACAATAAGAAACTGGGAAAAAAATGGCATCCATGGGAGAGTTCCAAGGTGAAACCCATTGCTGACCGAAAAAAACACAAAGGCTCATCTCACATTTATCAAAAACATCCTGATTATTCTGTTATGTAATTGGGCATTTGGTATATGCATCACATACCTGTTGTGAGCCACACTGATACTTTAATCAAATGATTTATTGCCTGATTTTAGCTTACACTTTGAAATGAAACCCACTAAGGACAGCATGCTTACTCGGAACTGAGCCTGTGTGTAACAAGAACAGCATGTTTGAACGAGCCAAGCTTTGAAGGAGATAATTGGACTCCCTATTTAGAAAGAAAAAAACACTTGAGATGTGTTTACACAAATACAAAAATTCATCTATCCTGCAAACATCTGAAGTGTGTCACAGTGAGAAGGGGCTCAGGGGTGTGAGTATAAAAAGAATTTACTACAATGATTGACTAGTGAGGTTTTAATAGCTTCTAGTTTGAAGACTAGACTTAAGCCTGCAATATACTGTATTGAAAGCCTAAGAGGTCATAATTCACCTCCTTTTTCTTGTTGTTTGGCATTTAATATTAATTTTAATGAGTAATTTCACCAGATGCCTTTCATACACTCCTACTTCAGGGTCATTCTGTGTTTAGAGACTCAGGTTCATGATCTGTATGATGTGGTGTTACTAAACGCCCACTGACATTGACGTCAGAGTTCATAAACACTACATTGAAATCAATATTAAACACCAAACAGCAGGAAAAAGGAGGTGAATTACGACCTCTTTGGCTGTCAATAACGATAAGGTGTGTTAGAATAGAACAAAAGAAAGGAGCCAGAGCAGCTGGTGTGACTGCAGCTGCTGGAGGGCAGAAAGCTACATGTCCACTATGAGGTCACAATCTAGATACATGTTAGATAAATGTTAACATTCACTGACTGAGGACTGGGGCTGGTAATTTAATGCACCTGGCTGGCATGCTATGTGACCTAAATCAAACACACCTGTGATTTTGCGTGACAAACAAGTGGATGTGGCGTCAGGCTACTTTCTAAATGCTGCAGTGCTCATGGTGGAACCTCCAGCTGTCAGTTCTACATTCACCCAGGAAGTACTACCTTCCTGTTGTTTCTGGTAATCCCTGCTGTGGCTGCAGACTGCTATTTGATATATTTAGCTAGATACTGATACACAGTCAATGAACACATGCTGTGGTATCTATACTTTTTATTTATTATCGATCATTTTTATCCAGTTGAGACTGATGGACCTCAATGATAATAGTGGCTTAAATGGCAGGTTCATATTTTCATATAATCCCACCTTCATACTGTATCTTGCAACTTTGTTTGCAGTAGATTTACTAGTATTGTTGTGTACTGTATGCTGCAGATAACAGCTTAAGTCATTGTCAAACTAGAGACCAAGACGAACTGTGTTAAAACTAAATTTCTAATCTATCCTTTCGTTTTCATACTAATACGCATGTTAAAAAGTAAACATAGAGCTAACATGTTAATGGTTTTAGAAGCTGTACTGTACTTGTACTGCAGTTAAAGAAACTCATAGCTCTATGCGGATTCTCTGTACTGATAGACACTCTCTGCTCAGCTGCTATTGTCACTTACCCAGCTCTGATATTTACCAAAGATACTCCAAAGCCAAGGGTGCTAAACTGGGCTCACCTGTCTCTGTCTTTCACTGGTCTGTAGTATTTGCCAAAGATCATCTAGAAACTCATGGCTGTCATCTCCAGCTAGGCTTGTAGTATTTGCCACTAATATCCTAATACCGATAGAAAACTTCTACAGCTAGACACATCTGCCTCTGCCAATCCTTTGCTAGTCTGTTGTTTTTGCCAAAGAAAATACAAATCCTCAGAACATGAGGGGTGTGTGAAGGTAGCCTGCAGATAGTCTAAGTCCAGGAACAATGAGTTAAGATCGTCTGTCTCCGCTTTTTAAATTCCTCTCAGCTATTTGCCAAATATACTGTATCTTACATTAAGCCAAGAGCTCTCATCTTTATTCCAGCCGGTGTTGTTGAATGATACCCAAAAAGGGCAGCTGGAACCGTGTAGTGTAGAAGAATCATCTGGACTGACTAGAAAAGAAAAATAAGAAACTACATTTCAGAAGTGCTGAGTAATTACTATAAGTAAGGTGCAGTCAAATCTGTAGACTTAGCATTTTGTTTAAAATAAAATTAACTTCTAATAATTGATATAAATGATTATATACAACTAATTGTAATCAGCATGTTTCTCACATTAGGTCTACTGTGTCATCAGTATGTTTGACATCAGCCAAAAATATAATATACTGTATGTATAAATATGTAAGATGCAGATGTGTGCACACTTTAGTATGCATTCCTCCCAGACTGTTTTCCACCATCCTTCTTCATGCTCATTTGTAAAAATGATAAAATTTTTAAATGGAAAAAAGAAGCTGAATGAATTACTTCAGGCATTTGTTCAATGTCAGAGTCAAGATAATTTTAAAATCACTGTCCTATCACTGTTGCATAGTTTATAAGGCATCTTACTCAGTTTCACTCAGAGAACATCTGGAGGGCAGTGTGTGCATGTGTGTGTGTGCATGTGTATGTGTGGGGTTACTGAAAAAGAGTCCAAGAGAGAGAGAGAAATGGACCAGTCAAACAAAAACAGTTGGGGAAAAAGTATTATAAAATATTAAAAAAAGTAAGGAAAATAAATGTAGGCCAGTAAATCTTACTTCTCTATGAGTGAATATCTCTGAATGATACTGACACCCAATGAGATCCATAACCCTCTCAACAGACCTAAGGCCAGATGTTGAATATGGAAAACACGTCAGGGTCCAAGTGTGGATCATTTTGATGGACAGGCTGTCTCAATGATGAGTGCTGGACACAGTTGGAGTCTTGCGTCTTTAGTCTGTCTTCTTTTCTTCTTTTTGATGTACTATATTGTTTCTGTTTCTGCTGCCTTAATTGTGTGAGCTGCCAAACTGAAAAAATAAATCCTGTAGAAGGCACAAAAATACACATTTTACTTAGCTTTGTGCCCTTGAATATTCCACTGTTTATTTTTCCGCTGAATATACATGGTGTATATAATTACATAATATGAGACCGTGGTTCAGTGCTGGATATATCTGACAAAACTGCAACATTAAAAGCCTGTTAATCCTGGTTCTTTGCTTTCATCTATTTTATTTGTGGCCCCTGACAATCAGTTTGGGCTTGCACATACCATTGCTTTCTCTTCATGGACTGAGTTTGCCTTCAAGGCAGAGATTCCAAGACTTCTTCTATCCTGGCCCCAAATGCACTCTTCATCTGAGTTTCATGAAATCTCACCAGGGTTTTGCCTGGGTTGGGTTTAACCTGTGTTGTGTAATTTCAGAAACACTCTTTAGGATGTGCTTCAAGTAAGTTTGACAGCAATGACATGACTTTGATAAACCAAGACTTGCTCTGGAGATCAGTCTGCAGGTTTTTTCTGCTCCTTGGGTTGTATGGTTCTAGTCAAGATTGTCATCATGTGTTTGTCAGTCAGCTGCAGTCAGAAAGTTCTGTTTTGTGTTTTCTATACTGTATCTGTGTGGTTGCAGTGTGGAAATGTCTACTATGTATTTCACAAACAGACTGTTTATACTGCAGTTACAGTGCATAGAATCATTAGTTTATTCAATTTCACTTTTTATTGATAATAACAATGTTCAGTGTGGGAGTCGCCATGAAGTGAGCAAAGAGGTATGACGGGTCATTATGAGGTCAAGCGTCATTAAGAATGAGAAAAAAAGCTTTAATCACAGCTTGCTGGGCTGAATAGTTAGAAAAAATATTGTAGAAATGTATTTGCATTTGTGCATGTGTTTGACGTGTTTGTTTGCCCTGTGTCTGTGTGTCTTTCTTAATTCCTCCATGTGAGCTCCTCTGTTTATATGAACATTTTAAACTTAATGGTCAGTGTGCTGTAAAAAAAAAAGCTGTAAATGTTTTAAATAGATTTCAAAAGACAACTCAGGACTCAAATCCTCCCTTCTAGTGTTTTACTGCCCTGTGACTCCAGAGACAGTGCAAGCAGTCAGACAAACTTATTCCTGTAGACACTGCCATTAAACAAAACTGTGGTGTTACAGTTTCATGTAAAAGGAAACATCTGCCTCTGACTCTAAGATATATATATATAAACTTTTTGCATGAATGTACAGTAATGCTGCATTAAGTTACTTTTATGATCTTTGGACAACTAGACAACAAGACTTACATGCTGTGCAAGTACCTATAGTGTCCATCTGTTTTATTAGCCTAAGTAGGAAGTTTGCCCTGCTACCGGATATATATGTTACAGTGATAAGTCTCCTTTGATATCCCATAAGTTCCATACACTTATACAACTTTATCTCTGAAAGATCTTTTTCATCCCATGTATTTACTGTTTAATGAACTTCATATCCTCCATTGTCCAATATGATATTAGTTACACAGACACTGGTCCAGCTGCTCCACTGGAGCGATGTTGGAGTTGTACTGTTAACCTTCATGTTGTTAGGGTGTCATTTAATGTGTCTGTTTCTTCTCATGCTCTGTTTTTAAGATTCCTAATGGTACCAGTTTAGATTTTTTGTTACTATGTTACTACAGGAATCTCTATTTAAATATGTTAAAACCATACTGTTAGTGGTTTTAATGTGAGTGTGATGGGTTTTAG
>JAUBNQ010000028.1:13842393-13860980 GCA_032353495.1 Ctenopoma kingsleyae | reverse complement strand
TATGTTGTGAAATAGGTCATTGCAGACTTTCTTATACTTTTCTCGTCTTTTTCCTCAGTGGAAGCCCATTAAGCAAGAACACCCTGCTCTGCCTTTTTCAGTCACACGTGCAGCAGTTTTATTCTGTCAGAAAGATAATATTGACTGAAGGGACCTGTCAAGAGTTGTCAAGTTGCTGAGCTGCAGTATAATGCCCATACTCCATCCACAGAAGAGACTGTCATGTACATACTTACAACAAATATATTTACTAAATTTGTCCTTTTTAAATAGAAATAAATAATGTTTCTACTCCATCCAGTCTTTGAGCCTAAAATCTCTCCTCTTCTCAAAGTCTCATGTACTACTTAGACTCAGATTCAGCTTTATCGACCAAGTACGTTTGCACATACAAGGAATTTGACACCCGTTTCTCCAGGCTCTCAACGTACTTTCTCTTAGTGATGTAACATAAATAGTAAATGTAGTCGCTTTCAGAGGGACCCAGGGTCGTCAAAATATACTGCTAGCTGTATGGTGCCGAAGCAGCAGGAAACCACTCCTTTTGAATTTTGAACTGCAGTTGAACAAACTACTTTTTACTACTACTACTACTACTGACTTATTGCTAATGCCCATTCTGAAACAATAGCTGCACTGTTTATGTCACCCACACCCTTCTCTTACCTGCTCACTCTGCTAAAACATCAAACTGGGAAAAATTGTTTTACCTAAAATTTTCTTTTGGTCATATATCTGCCACTTCTTTAAGTTTTAAACGTTATTAAAGTGGGGAAGAACTGATACATATGTCATTTTAATGTAGTTTTGTAGCCCCATTCTAGGACTGTGAAACACATGTTTCAACTTAAGCCCTCTATTTTTATGAGGAGGGGTTTAATGAATACTCTACTAGTCTTGGCCCTTGCCCAAACAGACACATGACATGTAATGGTAAAGTCAAAAGTCAAACGTAGTCCTTCCTTCACCTTACACACACATACAAAAACACATCTCCATCCACTGTGAGGAGATCAAAGGCCAAGCTGTATGTTTAGCCAGGTGTCTAGGTTTTAGCTGAGGGAGTGTCTTGGTGGTCTATGTGTGTGTGGTTGCGTGTGTTTGGTCATGTGTATGCATGCACACATAGGAATGTGTTGGAGTGAAATATTCTGTGTGTTGCTGAAGATTGATGTGGTGAATCCATGGTTGTGACAACAGTAGTCAGCTAGCTCCATGCACCACAATAACACCCGCAGGGTATACAGACAAACAGGGTAGATGTCATATCATTTACACACCTGGGAAGAAAATACAGACACACACAAGAGTCCTTATAACACCTGACAGAGTGCTAATCAGTCTTGCTAACTGGTACTTTTACAGAAATGTTCATCAATGTGCACTGTCCCTTTGTAGATATAGTATAAAATAATATTTTGTATTGCCATATGTGAACACATTTATTTTTCTGTCCTTTTACCATCTTTGTATCTCATTTTATTCATAGTATAATTATATTCTATCATCCTGCAGGTCGTGGTCCACAAACTGGTTTAATCACCCCATCTTTTGGTATGAAGGGTATAAAGGCTGGCACTGCCAGTGTTCCCAGGGGTCCTGTCCCAGCTCGACCTGCACCTCAGCCCCACCCTAAGGATGAGGACACCCTGGTCCAGATGGCAGAGCACATTCCTGCTGGGACTCGTACGCCCATGTGTGCACACTGCAACATGGTCATCAGGTGAGGGTCAGATACTGTGCCTACCAAGGTCTTTTATAAACTTAAGAATGTCTGTCTGGACTATATGTATGGATTTTTTTTTTTTTTACCAAATTACTCAAATAATAGAGGTATTCTGTATTGTATGTTATTATCATACCAGGATAATTCCATAGTTGCAATCAGCAATATGGAGATAGTTAAATAAAGAATTAAAGGCCCATGTAACCAGGAAGGAAGCAAGTTGCCATGACCATTTATAGTTAGAACTGTGAAAAAACGCAACCATGATGGTTGCATGTATAATCAAAAAGGAGGCAATCTCTTTAAGCTGGCTGCACAGACATCAATTTGTACTTAAGTAAATTAAGAACAGGAAAGGAAAATATGTCCACTGCTTAATAATTTAGTGCCCAACTTAGGCACTTAAAATAATTAGCTTGAAAACATGTTGAGTAAGTAATCTCTGCATGAAACTGTAGAACAAAGATCTGACTGTAGTGACCTTAGGACAAGGGGAATTAAGTTGCACCTGCTATAGATCACATTGTAGAATGATGTTGCACTCATACTCATCACAAACACACAATATGATATACCCTTGTAATTTTCCTGTTAGGTCAATCTTTCATCTTATCATTTAAACATCATTCTTTGATTGTCTTGACTTCGAAGTGTTCAAAGTCTTACATACATATATTACTGTCTGAAAGTTTGGAAAACAATAATTAACAAAGTTAGAAATCATGATTTCTAATGAAAATAATTGTGTCCGTCATTATTTGCTTTCATCAACAAATCTTCAAACAATTTCGGCTTGACTTTACTTTGGCATTCAAGTATTCATTTTTCTTGGTAATCCAAACAGATTTTACACCATGCTTTCTGAAGCACCTCCAACAATTTGGATTGGCTTGATGGGCACATACAGTCAATCTGCTCCCACAACAACTGAAATACAGAGACTGTGCTGGCCACTCTGTCGTAGACAGAACGCCAGCTGACTGTTTCTTCCCTAACTAGTTTTTGAACTGTGCTTTGGGTTATTGTGCTGTTGCATCAAGAAACTGACTCAAGTTACATCTAAAGGCAAGGGAATGGAATTACAAAATGGAGTGATAACCTTCCTTCTTCAAGTCATGTTTACCCTATCCAAATCACCACCAGTGAACCAGCCTCAGACCATCACATTGCCTCCACCATGCTTGACAGATGTTCTTCTGATCACAAAAGTTCTTTTTGACAGCTTTATGTTTCTGGCCATTTTGAGTCTGTCATTGAACCCACAATTGCTGATGTTCACGATACTCAACTTGAACGCCAGTTTACTGATTTTTTTTATCAGTTTTGATCAACAGTTTTGAGCTGTGGTAACACAATTGCTCTGGGGTTTTGTAATGAACAATTAGCCTTTTAAATTGCTAAACGTGCCTTAGCAAAGACAATGTGCTACACAGCTGTGAAAACGTATTTGCCCCCATCACAATTTTTTTTTTTTTTACACAATTACACAAAGATAATCCTAGTAAATACAAAACTGAAATTTTTAAATTATGATTTCATTTATTATGGGAAAATTACTGGCAATTACTTTTATGTAGGGAAAAGCAGGTTTGGAGTTTTTTTCCTAAATAAATTAAATCATCATTAAAAACTGTGTTTTGTATTTGCTCAAGTTATCTTTGTGTAGAATTAAAATTTCTCTGATAAGTGTGACATCCAAAACAAAAAAACAAGAATGGGTCAAATGTTTGCTAATAATGGGCCTGTCTAGTTTCAAGCTGTGATAGCCACAGCTACACTGCCTGATCAACCAATTCTGATCAATTTGACATTATGTCCATGAACAATGGCTTTTCTTTCAAAAACAAGGCCTTTCTAAGTGACTTCAAACTCTTGAACAGCATTGTATGTTATGAATTAAATACACATAGTACTTGCACTATAAAAGTTAAAATAAAAGCCAACACAAAGTTGCGTAGAGGAGCACATGAATATGGCCTCTCTTCTTTTTCCTCCTTCCTGTCTACATCTCACCTTTTCCATTAGCCAATTGCTTTTATTCCAGCATTATCTTCCAGCTTGTATCACCTTACATTATATATCACTAGGGTTAGGGGTATTGGCATGTTAATGAGTACAAAGCTTTGGCCAGATAAGCATAACTATTGTGTTGAGTAAATTAGTCTCTTTACCCAATCATCAGAGTGGACAGGGCTGAGGTGCTTTTATCGTGATCCGCTTCTAAGTGGAAGCAGCTTGGTCACAGGAGGCATTCACAACACACTGGATTCATAAAATGTGAAATTTGTTTCTGAAACAACATTTAGTAAACAGCATATAATGCTGAAACAGTGAATCCACTATTTAACAGTAATTCTTTGTCTTACAAATAAAAAGTAGAAATGACAAGCAACAAAATGCACCTGTTCTTAGTTCAATATAATGGACTTCAGGTTTTGCTGGTACAACCTGTCTAGGTTTGGTATGACAAGTAGCTTATGGTGTTTATGTTAGCTAATCTTACTAAAATGTAAATCAATATTGCTGTGTAACTGACATTACTGAATGTGTTTACCTTCTGGGTGTCAACTTTTATTATTATGTTACTACAGTATTAAGCTGTGTTTTAGTCTTTATCATGGCCTCATAATTCTTGCGGCCATAGTGGTTGCTGTTCAGCAAAAGGTTATATAGTGTATATGAGGAGGAAGACAGGAGAAGCAGGAAAAACATTAAGAATTAATTTCTTCTCATTGTAATAAATTCATTTTTTTGTGTTTTAGTCACTTGCCCTTTTGTGGATGTTTGTGGGCATGGCAATAAAAGCTAAAGTAAGTTATTTTTCACTAATGCTGTTGTATGTCTCTGCTTATCTTTGTGTTGCCAGGGGGCCTTTTTTGGTAGCAATGGGGAAATCATGGCATAAGGAGGAGTTTAACTGTGTCCACTGCCGTACATCCCTAGCAGATATAGGCTTTGTGGAGGAACAGGGATGTGTTTACTGCGAACACTGTTATGAAGAGTTCTTTGCTCCAACATGCAGTCGCTGCCAGGCCAAGATACTGGGGGTGAGTTGTTTGAGTAATGGTTTGTGGTGTTAATGTGCCATTTGTTATGTGTGCAAAAGTGATGACTTGGTATCATCGCACTCATCAAGTTTTCTGAGGATTACTAAGCTGAATTTACAGTAATCAACAGTTAAGATTCACTGTAAGCCATTTGAATAATTTAAGTCATGATTCACCTACCGTACACGTGCTGACATTGTGGCTTTTTCCAACTCATTACCTGACAATGAGTGCAAATCTGTCAGACATACCAAAATCTGATGTTATGTTTTTTGTGTTTTTCTATTTTTTTTTTTTATCTCCCTCAAGTTTGTGTTTAGGAAAGATTAAAATAAATGTATTTAATAAACTGTTTACATGTTTGTCCCTAACCATGTGTCATAATTCTTGACACATTCTTCACTGCTATACACTTTTCCACAATGGGCTCAGCTGTATTTTGAGAGGTTTGAAGTGGTAAATTGGATGCATAAAGACATTTGGTAGCCAATACTGTATGAACATGATTATATGAAGTACCGTAATTTCCAGACTATTGAGCGCATCTGAATATAAGCTGCACGCACTAACTTTAAAAATAATTTCTTTTTACATATATATAGGCATATTTACATATATTGTCTAAAAGCTGCAGGGGTCCACGTTCTAACATGAGATATTTACACAGAAAGATTTTTTAAACTTTTAATTACTTAAATATGTACTGGTAACATACGTAAATGCTTTTTTCCGAACAGTTCCGAACAAACTTACCTGCAGCAGCTCTAAGTCCTTCTTCGACAGCCAGGTCGATCGCCTTTAACTTGAACACTGCATCATATGCACTTCTTCGTGTGTTTTCCATGATGAGGGTGTGTGCACGAAGCGCAACATGACTGATCTGAAGAATATAGTGTGAGTGCGTTTGATTTAATTCAATAATTCAGTTTCATTGGTCCACTGTGAACTGTTTGGTAATTTCATTGGTCTGATGTGACGGGGCTAAATGTTTTGTCGGCACGAAGCTCGCAAGCCCGTAAAAATCGTTTAAAAATTGTTTAAGCCGCAGTGTTCTAAGCGTGTGAAAAAAGTAGCGACTTATAGTCCGGAAATGACGGTAACTCAAAAATGTGAGATACAGTATTTAACTTTCATTAAATTACATTGCATTAAAAACTTATCAGCTCTTGTAGGATAACTACAGGTATAGCACGAAAACAGGAGTATCAAGAAGCTAGGATCCCTTCTCTCATAACAGCTCTGACATTCATGCTTCACATGGTCTAACCTCTTTAGCCCAATCCCTTTGAACTCTTTATTTCTCACACATCTCCAACCAGCTTATGGCTTCTTATTAACCTGTTTTCTCACCCTCTCTCTGCTAATCCTTCATTTTACTCTGGCCTACCAACTTTACATTGATTCTATGTCCTGTCTAGCTCTCACAGCTTAAGGGTGGGAAAGAAAGCACTTTTAAGCTGGGTCATGTGGCCCAACAAAAAAAAAGGTAATATTTAAATGTGACATGAAAAAAAGTCATCATTCCACACATGTTAAACAGATGCAGCCATTCATTTTGATTTCACATTCAGATTGATAATAATAAATTAGAAATGGTGTTAGAAATAAGCAAGGTGTTAGCTGTCCTCCCAAAGTCACATTATTCTCTCCACATTCTGGTAAAGTGAATGTAACGTGCCACTGTTACTGTGACCAACACAGAGAGGCCAGTGCCCTAACAAACAAAACAAACAACAAAATATGATGTCTCCAACTAACTAATTGTTTGAATTTTGATCTAGGAGGTGATAAATGCCCTCAAACAGACATGGCATGTCTACTGTTTTCTGTGCGCTTACTGTCAGCAGCCAATAAGAAACAACACTTTCCACCTGGAAGACGGAGAACCATACTGTGAACAAGGTGAGTGATGATGACACATCAGCTATTCTGATATGTGAAATTAATGCTGTCTCATTCATCAGTGGATAGAAAGACACAAGTAGGATTCTGCTATGAATTGATATGTGCAAGTGTTTATTTCAATCAGACTGTACTGTACTGTACTGAATGTCTTTTTATCAAGTGTGATGTAGACTCACAAGCTATTTGCTCTCAGTTTCATTGTTTGCTGCACTGTCCTCTAGAAACTCGGTGTAGAATGCTAAAAATTAAATGGTCTTACTATTTACTGTTAACCACTGTTGTTGGATACTATATATCTCCGTCTCTAAAAGACTTCTACAGTTTGTTTGGGACTGGCTGCCATGGCTGTGAGTTCCCCATTGAGGCTGGAGACAAGTTCCTGGAGGCCCTTGGTTACACCTGGCATGACACCTGCTTTGTTTGTGCTGTAAGTGAAAGTCAGAGACAACATCAGAATAAATTCAGTTAATCGCAGCATAACACATTTGCTTCTAATTCCATTTCCACCTTTGAGTATTTGAGACATCCATTTGCATTTGAACAATGAATTTGAACGATGAAAAAAATGCTTCCAGATGAAATAGGCCGAAACATGCAAATTACACATAAAACTTTTAAGAAAGATTAATATTTAGTTTTTTGTTTGTTTGTTTTTAACTTTGCAAAATCAGAGTCTTGTTACACAAACAGTCAAGTATAACCTTTACGCATGTGTATGTGTGTGTGCGTGTGTATCCCTCAGGTATGCTGCACCAATCTGGAAGGCCAGACCTTCTTCTCCAAGAAAGACAAACCTCTTTGCAAGAAGCATGCTCACACAGTGAAGATATGAATCATCACTATTTTTTTTCACTATTTTTGCCGTACATACTCTTTTGCTTAGTGGGTAGTTAGGCCTCTTAGATCATGCAACAATAAAACTCAAAAGACACTCACGTAAGTCTAGTGGCGACTTACAAGTCACAATAAGAGAAATGCTGCCACGTATGTAAATGTGAACTTATTCTTGACCCGTGATTCAGATTCATTGTAAAATATAACCTACTTTTGCCATGTGATTCCTGATATAAGCAACAAAATATATTGCATTAAAGATTACTGTTTTAAATTTTGACTTGATTTTCATCTAAAGTGAAAGGAGCGGCTGAGTTTTGCCTAATTTTCATCTAGGTTTTCTTTGCTCAAGAACTGCAGTGTATGTCTACTATCACTAGGAATCGCTGCAGTCAGAAATGGCATTCAACATAGGTGTCAAATTTTCATAATCTGACCAGCAGTAAAATATATGTACATCAGAAACCTTCATAATACAGCAATACATATAAATATTAAACAGACAAAAGTGCAACAAAACTAATCTTGGTAATCTAGGCAAATCTTGACAATTGCATAGTATTGGCAGAAATGTTCTATGCTGAGTGCCATATAACTGCATCAATCTTATTCAGATTTTTATTTATTTTGCCTTATGTTATTTTATGTATCTAGTCTTATAATTGCATTAATTTCTCTCCTCCATATGCTCATAAAGGTGAGTGGGCTGTATATTAAATGGTATATCTTATATTGTTATAGAAGGGAGAAAAGCCTTATCTGAAAATGTGTATTTAATTGTTTGGCTAACTGGGTTATGGATGTAGTTTAGCTGCTTCTATGTTTTTAATATCTCACTTGACCTTCCACAAACAAATCATAATAATATTTTCTTTTCATTGTGGCTGATAGGTACATTGTCTATTTTATTTTGTTTATTTACACCAGGACAAATGACAAAATAACTGCTGTTATCTAACATTTGCATAATTATTATGAAAGAAATATGGGTTATTTTTTTTGTATGGGACAAAAATGGGTGAGTACAATGTACACTGTTGACCAAAACATGATTTAAATGTTAATTGTCACCTACAAAACTACAGCACAAAATTTATCTAATTAGTTAAATAAATGATGTACCTTTAAACTCCTGATATAAAGATTCAGTGTTTCTTTATACCATATTTGCTTTCAAGGCATTACTGTCTTTCCATACCAAAAATCTTGTATTGTACACACATAGAATAGAGTTGATCTGGATACTGTGAAGGCATGTCCAATTCAACATCTTCCACACAGCAGTGGTTGCCTCCATTAACCCAAACTATTTTTCACACACAGAACTAACAGACTAAGGTAATGTAAATATAGCACAGTGCAGTAGACAAACAGGATCTGATACTTTTAGAAGCCCGATCAACTTCTTCAAAACACTTCAAACACACCACTGCCAACATTAACCGCAGGTCAGGGTGAACCTTCAGTACCTTAAGCTACATACTGTTTGGACATGATGAAAGTTTACATATCAGATTGGTAGTGGGACGTGTTTATTTCATGTTGCACGTGGATGGCTCATCAAATGGACCTGTTGGTAACAGGCATGGGGGCATGAGAACTCAGGGGGCCCATGGGCCAGACCACCTATATGCAGTGACTACAAATATACAAAATGATTGATGGAGATGCACAACAACTGCAAACAAGATGAAGAATAAATATATCACAAAATGACCAAAATAGAAACGAAATGACCTGAAACAGCACACTGTTACGAAAAAAACACAAAAAACTCTGTGATTCTGTATCATGCATTAATCTCAACATTAGTTGTCTTCATGTTTGACTGTTAGAGGGGAAAGTGAATGGAATATTTACAGTATAATAGTATTTCCCAAGCATGTGATATGTCCACAGACTTTACATTTGGGCAGACATTTCAATCAGTAGCCTAATATTTTCAAAATAACTTTTCATGGTAGAAAACTCTACTTAAAGAAAGGTGACTGGTATTAACTCACTTTTCTTCTATTATAACCTGTGTTTTATCTTTGACTTGCAAGATACTAGTGGATTTATTATTATTTTTGAGTAGACTGCGGAGTTATAGTCATTTTGGTTGTGTAATATTTGTCAAGCACTAAGTGAAAGAATGTCAGTGCTAAAGGAGGCGTTTAATCTGCGCTGCTCTGTGGCACTAATCACTTCTCATACAGCCGAGTGAATTTCATGTGTGAGATTTGCGACGCTGTGAGTGTGTGTGTGAGTAGAGAGAGAGAGAGAGAGGGAGAGAGAGAGGGAGAGAGGGAGGGAGGGAAGAAAAGACTTCTACTCAGGCGTGGAAACAGACTGCTTCGCATCTGTACCCGGAGTACCGAGTCTTAAAACTTGTCGTCTCCACCGTAAGAAAACCCGAGCGTACCCTGAGGTGAGTGTACATAAGGGAAGGTGGGTGACACTATAACACCGTTTTTGCGCATTGTTCTCTCTAGCAGTGCCTTTTTCGGAAAGTTTGACAGGCGTCTTTCTTTTCGTTTGTTGGGTGTTGACAGTCTGCTGCACGTGCGGTTTGAGCTGCATCTCTTAAATCTGCAGGAAGATGAGAGGAGTTTGACTGATGTGCCCACAGCTTTATATCAACGACGTTTAGTCTGCGTTAGTCTCTGTGCAGCAGTGTTTGCCTACAGGTGTTGGTTGACCTGGATTGTTTGTACAAAAAGTACATGTAGGCCTGTCTCAAACAGTAGTAGACCTACTGCACCAGTCTATCTGTCTAAACAATCAATAAAGCAGTGTAGAGGCTACTAAAAAAGATCCTATATACGCTATGATCACATAATTTATTTTTGAGCCATTGAACTTCATGATCAGTGCTGTGTGAAAATACATACTGATGGAAATAGCAGGTTCTTGCACATATTTGGAAGAATGCCCCACAAGTCTTGATATGGCAATGTGAGTAAGATGTGTTTACATTTAGTTCTCAGTTTTTGTTCTCACAGTGGTGATGCATTGTCACGTGTTTTGTAGAATAAACGTAGAATAGTTGATTTCAAAATAAGATTAGGATGTTTTAATTAATTCTATTAATGTGAACATGCTGAAAACCTTTATAGCAGTCATTAGTAATGACTTGAAATATTCACATATGATATTTTCTGCAACATTGTTCCATTAGCAGTTTTTTGGAAAACAACTGTTCATGGTGTACCCTGTAATTTTTTTTTTAATCAAGTAAAAATATGAAGACCACATCCTCCTATTATCCTATAGTCATAGTAGCTACAATCCCCATACTCAGACTTTAGAGTCATAAGAAGTTGAAATCCCTCTCTGTCTGGATTCTTTTATTTGGCAGAATATGTCTACATATTGTAGTAGCAATCACCCCCACCCTTTAATTTTTGAGACTTGGTGAAGTGAACCCCTTCTTCAAGGGCCCAGAAACAGAAAAAAAAGAAAGAAAGAAAATATAAAATGAACCTCAACACAGCCTCCAGCATTGAATAAGCTACAGCCCCGTATTCCCCATACACCCCACTTATATACACAGGCATGCACACAGTATTCAGCTCTCCTTCTGGCTCCAATAACCAGGTCCAGGTGTTTGTCAGTGTAGGTTATGACAAAAGTATATCTGTATGTGTGCACATGAATGAGCATGTCTGAATGTATATCCAGATGGCACAATACTGTGGCTCCAGATCTTACCTCACCTCATCTGAGGGGTCTAAGGGCAGCAATACCAGGGGACCATGCAGGAAAATACTCAGCAAATATGAATGAGAGGAGCAGAGGTCCACATGTGTGTGTGCTTTCCTTGTCTGTCAATCTAGTAAGTGTATGCAGTTGTTGAGTCTTCACTGGGAACAGCAATCTTATTTAGGTCAGGAACACATCATACTAATCTGAGAAACAACCACATTCTCAATTGGCTGTGTAATTGAGTTTCACATAGCAGCTGTAAACAGAACATTTCTTTCATTTTCTTTGCTTGCATGCGTAGATCCTAGTATAGGTGTGTGTGTGTGTGAGAGAGAGAGAGACACAGTTTTAGACATCTCATGATGTGAGGCAAGGTGTCTGAAACATACTGCTGGAAATTCAGATCACATTGCTGGAGTTTAATCTATGTGCCAAGAATCGCACATTTACCAAAAACAAACTCACTGTCTATCTATCTGGAGACATGGTGAGTGGAACACGAAGAGGAACAGGCTGACAGAGAATATACTTGATACATTTTCATGCTCATTGACCCATATATTCAGTCTGTAACAGATGTCATATAACGTTTGATTGATTTAAGTTCAAGGCCAAAATAGTGGTGCACCTGAAAAACTCTGGATATGTATTTCTCAGTATGGATGCCTTAGTCTTATTTAATGTAGTTTTTAAAAAATGTGTAACAATCATAAAGTTAAAAGATGGAGCTAAACTGGATGTGACAACAGGAACTGATAAAACAATGATCAGAAATGACAGATAATGATACTTAATGATGTTCAGCAAAAACAAAGATCAAAAAGCATTTAAGAAGAATAGTTTGAGTCTGTTATGTTCTTAACCTTTTTCATCTGATATAATGATGGCTGCATGCCAGTTCCCGCTGCCTGTCATGCTTCTCCACTTTCTTAGAAAAATGTAAATGCCTTAAGCGCTTGAAACAGATTAAGTCACCACATTATTTCTGTACAGGTAAACACATCTATAGAAATGTATTTAATAACGGTAAAGAAAACAGGGCAAACATTACATGAATAAAAACAAATGTGAACCTCAGGATAATTTTCTTCTCTAATGTCCAATTTCCTCAACTTACAGATCTAGGTGATAGCAATCGAAAAAAGAGATAAGAGCCTTCAGCTTGAGGCCTTTTTCTCAAAGATATAACTCTTTTTTTTTTAATTATAACGTCAATTTGATTTATACAAATGTTACAGCATTTATCTTGAATTCTGAAACAGATATTTTGATGCTTCTAGCAGGGTTTCCTTGGGCCTTGAAAATAGAGTAGAGATAATAAACAGCCTTAAAGAGTTTTCAAAATAACACCTGAATGTAGGCTGTATGAAATAAAGCAAGCTGCCAAATTTATCAGTGTGCCTCAAATCTCTGGCTGTGTCCTTTTAAAGAGATGGAACAGCACGTACAGGGAAAGGCATTTCCTACTTTTAGGTTCAGGTTCACACAGAACACTATAATCTCCTGCAGCTCTTCACCCAGTATCCCTTTGTGAGAATTATACATTTACAAAAAAAGTGGCATGTTAGCTTAGTTTGTAGCATAGTTAGACCACTCTACAGCTTAGTCACCTAACCTCAATTAAAACCATACAAAACTATGGTCAATTACTTTCCCTTATGACATCCTGCTGCTACTTTACAATAAAACTTCAATTTGCTGGAAGACATTTTCTCCGTAAGGCAGCAGAATGCCGAACGTCCGCTAGCAGCATGTTCTCTCTTGTTTTCTTTTCTGCAGTGAGTTAATTCAGTGTTGGCAGTCAGGTATCTTGCTTTATTGATGTGGCTTTTTAGGCGGAAAGGATTTTACCAACCTGTTTTAGGTTTAGGTATGGCCTTTAGGATTTAGGTACATTTTAAGAGACTTTTCCTTAATTTCAAACCCCTAGAAATTGAGAAGATGAGGATACCATAAAACCCAGATTGAAAACAACCTTTTAAGCAGCACATGAGGTCATCATCTGTATGGTGAGTTGTCTCTGTCTACCAGACAAGCTCCGTGGATTTCACATGTCTAACAGCAGACGTCATGTTGGATTTGGTGGCATTAATTAAGGGTGGATTTTAACAGATTAATTATTACTTTCTTCACTCACATTTTCCCTGAAGTGATACTGTTCTTACTAATCTCTCAGTGCTGTGAGGTGCTTTTGCATATATTATCTTGAGGAAAAAGCCCATTTAGCTGTCTGAAGCTCAAAAACCATAGCATGTACATATATCCATGCATTACATGGACATCCTTACTGGCTATGAAAATATGTTCTGTTCTGCTCTAAAACCTGGTATTCTTATGGAAGAAAATAACTCCAGCACACACACATTAAATCTTTCAAAAAGTGATTAAGCAAGCAAGATCACAAATATGTATGTATGTGTGATCTTTGTCTTCACACACATGGGTCCCATCAGGTTTCTCACTGTTGCCCTCTGAAGCTGGGATGAGTTAAATATTTGACACTCGACTTTTAAATGGAAGTTTTGATCTATTGCCTGTGCTGCTTTGATATGTTCAAGTGAGTATGTGCTGACACATGCAAGCACAAATGGCTTAGACACACTTTTTCCCACTGAACCTCACTCACTCACATTGTTTGTCAGTACATCAAGTTATTTTTAGTAAAAATAAAATGCATACTGTGAGACTCAAGTAACATTTTTAAAAGTAACTATTGGTATATGATCACATTAGCCTTTCCTGCAAAAGCATATTTTAAAAAGAGATTTGTTGCACAGACATGATAGGATCTGACAGGAAATTTCCCAACTGGGCAGTACTGTTGTACTGTAAATGAATGATGAGGAGGACACTGATAGAGGCATAGCCTGTTCACTTAAGGTCTACCTGGAGGTGTGTGTGAGTGTGTGTGAGAGAGAGACAGAGAGAGAAATGTGATGGTAGCTTGTATATGCATGTTTTTATTTGTATTGGACATTATGTGCCAGGGAAATGTGTCCGTGTGATATAACATTAATTTGTGTTTGCATGTATAGTGCTATTTTTTTCACGTCTGTACTTATCAGTTTTATCTGTTCAAAACCAGATCATCCAGCAACACAGTCTCATTATCATAATCTACTGCTCCATTATCCATTATTCCCCTGCTCCCCCTCAGGGTGGACATTTAAAGACACAGGCTCTCCTGATCTTATGATGGAGTTATTCTGTCCCTGTGCTCTATAATTCACACAGGGCACATAGTTCAGTCACTCCTCCTCCGGTCTTCCCCCTGTTCTTTCCTTTGAGTGATGTGATGAAGAGTTGACATCAGCGTCTTTTAGAAACAACACTTGAAATGTCCCAGGCCTTTGTTTATGAAGACAGCTCTGGGACCTAAGGGGAGATCATAGTAATCAGCAAATTACTGTGACGAACTTTGAGACTGCACTGAGAGCAGCGGGATGATGGTAAAAAACATTTTTAAGTTATGATTTATTAGTCTGACTAAATGCCCACAGAATCAGCTTGGGCTTGTGTCCCACTGGGAGAATGTTAAAACATGCTACCAGCCAGATTCTGATCTCATGATTTGGCTATTTTGCTCTCACTGCGCTCCAATTCACACAGGTCACACAGCTCGGCCACTCCTCTTTAATTTCTTTTCTCTTTGTTTTTTTGGCATCTGCACCACTTTGAATATTTGCTTCTGTCATTTTCTTTTGGTTGTATTCATTTCTCTATAACAATGCACATTGGAGTGACTAATAAAAACTGTGATTCTTGATAAGCACAGCTCTAATCACAAACATAAACAGGTTGAGCCCTGAGGATGCCTTAACTCGCATACTGTTTTGCTTTAAACTTTGAGGCTGTGCTTTATTTTGTAGACCGCAGCTTTGTCTCCTTGTGTTTGGTTTGGCTCATTCCTAACCAAGGTAATCACCAGGCCTGTAGTTAACTCAAAGGAAAAACAGAGAAGGAAATGATAGAGTGATGAGTGGGGGACTGAGTGGAGGAACAAGAGGGCTGAGGAGAGGAAGATAACCATCTGGATCCACTTTAGGACAATTTCATCCCTCCTGCCACCCAAAATCTGAGACCCTCAGTTTTCATGGTGCCTCTTTTGTGGTGCCATTCCTTCACTGATGGGAGAAATATTTGTCTGAGAGCAAGTGTCATTGTTAAGGAAGTGCCTTCACCTATTGATCTAGACAGGCCCCTCACTGCTGAAAGCTTTCATTAGAGCTGCTACTTTAAATAATCTGTGACTGGGGAATCCCTTTTTTGGAATTTCCTAAATATATTGAAAAATTTGATCATTCAGCCTGAGTCATGGTTGACAGGCAGCGTGTCAGTTTTCAGGTTTCTTTTTCAACATGTGAAGAGAGAAAGACAAAGAGAAATTACTTCAAGTTGTGGCTCTGCCAGTTCTTAAGCATGTCTGAGAGGTTGAAGGGCAGACTGAGTGATGGAAAACTCTTTTTTGTGTATCTGTGTACAGCACATGAGTACATGTTCTGCTGCACATTTCAATGTCAAGATTCACAACAAAACAGACAAAACCTGACCACTAAGTTTTTGCATTATTGCGTCCAGTCACAGTCAGTCAAACTGATAGAGGCAAACAGCCAGGAAAAAATGTTAAATGAAAAAAGAATTGTAACTGTTCCAAGAGTTCAAGGTATCATCTGCACTCCCCTGTGGTATGTACGTAGTTGCTTCTTTGTCTGTTTCTCTGTTTCTTTGTCATCCTCCCTCTCTTTTACCTAGTCCTGAATGATGTGTCCTATAGCCCCCCACATGCACACATGTAGGTCTGGAATGATAAATGGCTTTCTTCGATTTGTGAAGATAACTTGTATAATTAAGCTAAGACTGTGTTGCTTCTTGTTATTCTTCTTCCTTTTTTCTCTTTCCCAGTCCTTCTCTCCCTCCCTCTCTCCCTCCCTCTCTCTCTTTTTCGCTTTCTCTTTCTCTTTCTAAAAACTCTCCACTGCCCTACACAGATAAGTAGCAAATGTGCTGCTGCAGATGTGCTGCTTTGTGTCACATCATTGATACTCTCCTGGCTGGAATTGTGCACACATTGCCTGTGCAGACGCCACCTTTCTATGAAACTAAAATTCATGATGGCCTTGCCAATGTGTTTTCCAAAGTCATTATTCCAGAGTAATTAAATCTGATTGATACCAAATCAAATTTTTCCCATAAGATACTGAATCTGATGCATGTGAAATCAAATCTTGAGTGGGGCCTGTTTCTTCACTTACATATCTGGTGCATTGATACATATCCATCTCACAAGGCAATTACAGTATCAAGCAGGCTTCTGAGAGTCTCTGCAAGTTGATTAATGTTATTGAATTCTTTTATTGATAGTTAGCCAGGGGGGAATGCACTGATCACTACTGATGAGATGAAAATGAAGAGGATATTTATGATCTAGTCTGATGTATAATTTCCTTAGGGACAAAAATGAGTTTAATCAAAGACTTGTAGAAGATATAGGGAAAAGTGAGGAGGTAAAAGTTATACACTGGATTTTGGCAGATGCTGAAGGAGGAGGGCTGTCATTTGTAGATTTAATTAGGTGATATAAAGAAAACAGATGCCCAACACTGAATTAGCTTTGCCAGATCAGGGGGGCAGAAAGATCTAAAATGAGAAAGAAATTTAAAGTAACAGAGTCTAAGAGAGACCAGATGTCTCTAACAAGCTCCTGTAGGTTTCTATCCAAAACACTATCAAGCAGATGATATTAACTCAGCATCACACACACACGATTGAAAAAATTACCAGACTGTGACCTCGCACAGGAAGCACTGATCTTTTAGATATACCTGTAACTATAGTATAATATAACTATACTTTCCTTTAGACATCCTTGCAGCTCACACACAGAAATTATTTTTCGGAACTCAAACACACTCCCAACCACCTACTAGCATCTTCAGGTTCACATTCATACAGGTGTGCGTGCATATACACAAACTTGCAACACATACTCACTAGATTAATATTAAGTGTAATACGCTGGGAGCTGTGTTTTTACAAGCCGAAACCCCTGAACCAAGTCCGCTCAGCTTCCTGTGGGTAAAAAAAGAAAGTCACCCCAGCAAGCACCCTGCACTCATAACTAGCAGTGAGACATGTGCAGCAGCTGATACTTGTTTTTAAAAGTTAACTTTTGGGTTATATGCAGCATAAAATAGCAGATGACACATGGCAGAATATAAAGTTTAGGCCCAGTTTAGGCTTAAAACATTGTTTTTCTATTTTTCTATTCACATTGTTTTTGTAAACACTTAAAATGAACGTTGTGCTAGGCTATTTACCTGATTGTGTCTCAAAAGTCCATAGTCAACTTATTTCTTTTTGTTTATTTTGAACAGTAGAAATCAATAAACAGTTATTTTGAATGGTGCTAGTGCTGAGATGCATTTTGTGTTTTATTTTTGCTTTCCAGCATTAGAAATAAGGCCACAACTACCTGGCAGTTCAGGGTGAACTGGTGACAGAATTATCTGTCATAGCTACAGTGTGAATCATTGTGATGCAGCCAGTTGGCTCAGTTATATCAGCAGCAGTCAGAGACCAGTGAATCTGCCTTCTTTAAGAAGCCAAATCAATATGACAGGATTTGTCATTGTCAAACATACCACATGCTTTTTTGAAAGCCCACTAACCACCAAGGGCAAATGATTCATTTGTTCTCTAAACCTTGCTCTCATAGATTTCCTGTTCCAATAGGACAGGCAGCAACAGGCAGTGTTCGACACGTTTTCTTTGGTGTATATGTGTCCAAATTCTCCGTGAGCATCTGTTGCAGCTTTCAGGCACATGTTGTGGGATTAAGGAATTAGCTATAACAAATAGCTTTATGCACACACAGCCTGGCCAACATGCAAATGTTACAACATAACACCCAGACCACTGCACACTTCCACGTGTTCCTCCAGTGTTTTTTCTTTTCTCTGTTGCGTTATCTTCAGTAATTAAAGTTGCCTTAATCTTTATTATAAGATTATATTAAAGACAAGGTTAGTCGTTTAGGATTATAAGCCACTGACTATAGAAAACGTTCTCTTAAAAAGGGAACACAATAAAGATCACTGAGTTTTCCAGTGCTGCCCCTGGGTTCAGGTTCTAGCTAATCAACGGTGCACACAGCCGTGACTGTTCTGTTCCAGGGGACTGGAGATGTAGCAGGGGAGGGAAGGAGAGGCTAAACAGGATGAGGGTCCTGCATGTGAGGGGGGCCATAAGGGTAGAAGGACTGAGTAACTGCATGTGGTTGCATGATCCAGGTGTGTGTTCGCATATATGTGTGTTTGTGTACCACAACAACTAACTGTCTTTTTGCCATTCGAAAATCTCCAGGGGCCTCTGTGTGTGTGTGTGTGTGT
>JAUBNQ010000028.1:13828586-13842293 GCA_032353495.1 Ctenopoma kingsleyae | reverse complement strand
TGTGTGTGTGTGTGTGTGTCCATTAATTCTGCGTGTAGATGAACAAATTATATCAGCGGTACCAAATCATTTAATAGTGGAGAGTTAACTGAGCTGTGTTTTTGAGGCTGTGCTGTAATCACTATCAGATGTCTGGGTGGAGGAGAGGGACAGAGAAAGAGACTATATGTGTGTGTGCGTGTGTGTAAATGGGTGGGAGACAAAAACATGGAGAAAAAGAGAGAAAGACAGAAAACTGATATGGCTGCTGTATGTGCATGACAACTAATGCTAATACGATTTCTGCTTATCATACTAACTGTATGCTTATTGCCAAACAAAATCTATACACTTTAGATCTTAAACATGGTGCAGCTCTCCACTCCGTCCATTTCATCAAATATTTGTTAGCATTTCCAGTACCTCAACAAACTGAAATTTTTAATTTTCTAAACAACTTGTCTTATTGTCATTTGGTCTGTAGCATATTTCTCAGTGTTTATATTTTTTAATTTGACTTTTTTTTGCCCCCTGTTTTGTATCTACACTGATTTGAGATTGTATGCCATTTGCATCTTTACTACTGATTGGTGTTTCCAGTCTGAATCTAGAAACTTGTGGGTGGCATGTTTAGTTTTGCTGCATATAAAGGTGTGTTGCAGCAAGTGAGTCTACAGGCTCTGCTTGTATTCAGCGAGGCCGTGTTCTAATCATTGTCAGATGGTGGACAGAGTCCTTGCGTCTGGAGCCATTTACGAGGCCTGTGGCCGCCTGGGGGCGAATGGTGGTGGGGAAAAAAAAATCCACGCATCAAGCCTGTCCTTTGTTGTCTGAGAACGTGTGAGATGGAAAATAGGCAGCGAATAATGGAGAATTAATGGTCAGCAAGCAGATTTTATATGACAAGCTAATGTTTTGTTGAGTAATATTAAAATGTTTGTGTTGGATTATTATTTCAGTTTGAAATGGATCATACTGTAATTGGGGAGGTGGGGGGGGGGGAAGCACTTGTTTCTGTATATTCATGCTGAAGATAATTATGTCCTCAACAACCAGCAAATATGACTGACTATTCAGTTAGCAAAACATGCCATATTATTAATTTAATTTTTATTTAAATCCATACAATAAATTAACTTGTGTACAATATTTCATTTATAAGATTTTCCTTGATTGCTAACTCAGCCATAGAGTGGATACATTTTCCTTTGCCTGTGATGTTATTGTATGTATTTTTGGTGCCAAGAACTTGACTCAACTACATGTGATGTTTGACATCTTGTCATTTGACAAACTAGCAAAAAAACGGCTTAGAAATTAGGCGCACACTCATAAAATATTAAAACATTCCATTGGACTAAACTTCATATTCTCTTTTAAGATTTAATGAGCTTAGACTGGCACGTATAAATGTGAGGGGCTCTGTTGGGTGAACCTCAACTCAAGAGATTGGAGAAGGATGTCAAATAAAATATACATGGAATATTCATTGTGCAGCTGGTAAAACAATGAATGCTTTAAACAATGACTGATTGCCTGTGTAAAAAAAAAAAAAACACAACAACAATGTGGACAGTTTTTGAAACTTTTCCATCATCAGTTACACATGTTCAGGTCAGTTTCCATGTCTTACTTTTACTTGTACTGCACTGTTTATCTTCTGTTGTACTTTTCTTTTGTTCATTGAAACTGTTACACTACAGTACTCGAATTTCAGCTAAAGTAAATTTGTAAACAACAAACTTTTTCCTTATACATTTTTAAAAGCACCAAACTATGTGTTGGTCTTAACATCTTGGTTGTCCTGAATGCTGCTACTATTTCATTCATTTCATGTGCCTTCAGAAAAGCATGTAATTAAGAAATGAAAACTTGTTTGCCAGGCCTTCTGCTGCAGGAAATTAAGGATAATCTGGAGGTTGTGGACGTTCTTTGTTGCCACAAGGCATCCTCAAGGTGAAGTGACTCTCCTTCAAGATTGGTTTTCATCCTGGATGGATTAGTTGTTTTTTTTTGTGTCTGTCTGCCCTTACTGTGCCCTTGAAGCTGTCCTCTATACCTGTTTTAATATAGTTTGAACAGCCAATGGCATCATTCAATTGTTCAACCCCAGTTCATACCATGGGCAGGCTGCTTAGGCTACTGTTATGTTTGACTGTGATTTAAGCATTGAATTGAAGAAAGTAATACTTTTTTAAAACAATCTACACAAATTAGTTGCAGTAATACAATTACAGGCCATAATTACATAATTACAACATGTTGTTGTAATTTATTGTCACACCAAATTAGGAGTATCAGATATTTAGATTTTCTTCATGTCTCTCTACTTACTTCTTGCACTACTCGTGTAGAGTAGGCAGTGAGAGGGTCAACTGTATGGAAGTACTGTAAGCAAACATCCCTGTAGCAGCAGTGTGGTACTATGCACTGTATGTTTTGAAACCAAAGAAGGAATGTTTACAGTTGTCCATTATAACAGGTCAACCTTGAATTTAATTTTAAGTACATAAACACCCTTGCATCTAAATAGAGAAGATTAATGTGCACTGTGTCCTCTGACTTAAAAAACGTGCCCACATTCAGAAGGAATTTGAACTGTCGGTGCAATTGTCATTTGGAAATCATTTAACTTTCTCATTTATTTGAAACACGAGAACAGAATTCCCCAGATTACCTCAGGAGCAGAATGTGATCTCATGGTCGATCTTCTACGCTGTGGCGTTGAGTCCCTGTTTATTGTTTCTGTGTAACAAAGGTAGAAAGGGAAGAAACAAAGGTGTGATGTCAGATTAACAGATTAATTTATTGATGTGCTGCAGGTTTCAACTGTTGTGATCTTCTTTTACAAGTAAAGGCTCAAGTGCTCATTTATATAAAATCTCAAATGTGCACTTTCAGAAGAATTTTTTTTACTGACCCTTTATTTTATGTCTATTCTTTTCTATAATGTTAAAAAACCAATTAATTGTAAGAAACCAAACTAAATAACTACATCTCTGTGCTGTGTTACATTGAATCTATTAAACAATTTAAATTGTTTTTGTACATGACACATTTAAATGTTGCAGTGTTGAGGTGAAGAAAGGTTAGAGAACGAACAGGCGGAAGACATTTGGTAACCTGGCAGGTAAATAGATTTGTTCCTTGTTTCCAAGTAGAGAATGTACTTACTGAGGGGTCTATGGAGCCATTAATGAGTCATATCCTTCAAACTGCTGTTCTCTATCTCAGACACCTCCTAAAATGCACATTGCACAGGCCTTCACACAGACATATATACACAGACACGCAGCTCTAACCAGTTCATGACTCCATACTGTACTTCACACCTCTGGGGGGTGTTTTCTGGGGAAACACATCACGTCAGTCACACAGTTGATGTTTGTCTGGCAGGTGCAGCCAGCAGGGGTGGGCTGCAGATGATTTGACGTTGACTGGTGGGATGTGCTTTTGGTGAGTCCTTCAGTGGCCTGTCATCGGGTAGCAGAATAAGTGGGGATATTTTAAGTAACAAAATCTTGTTCAGAACTTAAAGCAACATACAGACAGACATATGGCGACTGTAGGGACTTGACCTGTGACCAAATGATGAAAAGTAAATGAAGACATTATATGGTAAGCCAAAGTAAAAACTGAAAACATTTGCAGAGATCACATCTGTGCTGGAAGTAAATTATCTATATTATATCTATATTATATTCAGGTTTAGTGTAAAATAGAAAGGTTCAGCTAGGGTCAGGCCACATGCAAAATATGCCTGTATTTTATTGGAGTTGGCAGAAATTTTCCTAAGAGAATTCAATCTCCCTGTTTTGTGCTGCTGGCGTCAATGCTGCCATTGTCTAATAAATAGACTCTGGGAATGTATTTCATTAAATAACTTTAAAAAAAAAGCTGAACATCCTTGACACTGTGTTCCACTTCGCATAACTCTTTGAATTTTGAATTAAGCTCTGTGTTTGTGTTTGTGTGCGCATGCACAGTGCAGTTTTAATTTGACATGCAAGTTAAATGAAATCTGTCTGTGAGCGGGATCTGTTTTCTAGCAGGAGAAAAACATACTGTGCTCGTTGTTACAAATGATTAAAGTATCAGTCCTTTTCTTCTGCCTCACTGCACTCCCTCTCACTCCCTACTGTCTTTTCACTGTCTGTCTTTGGCAGGGTCTTCTTTAATACACAACAAGACAACAATTTACCAGTAATGTTATAATATGTTATTCTTTTTCTTAATCGTGTATCAATAATATATTAATATCGAGCTATGAAATTGTATTTTTCTTTAGCTGTCCTAGTTTGGGATGCTTTCCTGGGGAGTTTCTGGCTTGTAAATGATGTAGATGGTTTTCATTGTAACCTTATCCTGCCAGGTTGCTGTAAATACAATTGCAGAGCTACTGCTAGGTGCAGAGTATATCCCTCCCATGACTGTGTATGAAAGAGAGAGAGGAAAGGAGAAGGTAAAAGACAGACAACCTGTGCTGAAGCAACACATTTCACAATTGCTGTATTGCATGCTATCACTGGTAAAACTAGTTTTACTGAGGTGTGGATCAGTGTTGTTTTAGATTTTATTTTACATTGAGTGTGTGGGTTTCTCATTAGAAGACCTGGACACTGGGCATCAGAAACACTGCCAAGTAGACTTACAGGTTTAATATAATTGCTGGTGTGCACTTTTACAATGTGGGTGGGGTGCATGTGTGTGTTCCTATGTGTGTAAAACAGCTAACAGAAGTGCCTCAGACCAGTAATGTGAGTGTAGGGCAAAAGACCAGGCTCACTGGGTGATTGCCACATTTCCCCATAAGTATGAATCAATCTTCTGTTCAGACATTTAGCTATTTACGGACTCACATGAATTTGATCATGTGTTTTCTTTTAATGGTTTTCTAGGATTCTCTAAAACCTCTATGGCAGCACTGTTTTACTGGATAGCTCTGCAGATGGTGGCAAGTGGGTGGCATCTCGGCTTGTTGAATGGTCTGAAGTCAGAATAGACCTCATGACAAATTTATCATTAGACAAATATTAATAATGATACTGAATAACAGTGATTTAGACCGGGAGTGCATATGAATTTGTTACTGTGGAGTGTTTTTTTCACACCATGTGTAGAATTAATTCCAGTGTTTACAGATTAAACTCTCCAAAGCCCAAAAATAAGTAAAGAGCCTGGAAATAACTGTGGTTCAGGTGTTCATGTCCATATAGATTGGAAATACAAGCTGTGTATTTGTAGTTTTTATCTGTAGCCACAGAAAGATTGAGACATAAATAGAAGAACACACAGAAGGTCTTTTTTTTTTTTTTTACCTGAAAACATTTACATTTAGTAATTTGACAGACACGTTTATCTGAAGTGACTTAAAAGTGATGATGAAATTTATGAAGTGGAAAGTCTCTGAGTTTCAGTTAGTGGAAAAAATTGAAGATAAGAGGAGATTAAGTTCAGATTCTTTACTTCTGCTTATCTTACAGTGCAAACTGTATTTGTAACTGTGGATGAGTTTATGTACTCATGCATATGATTATTTGTTTATTACTTTGTACAACTGCCAACCACCACCTGTGCACATCTATGCAAGACCTCACATAGATGAAATTAAGTGTGTAACACACATGGACAAAAAGGACACCGCGCATGAGAAAATGTGCCCGTGTCTATCTACTCATGTTTCAATTGCAGGCTGCTTATTTTGTTCAGTCACTCTACCTGTCAGTGTTTTCATTGGCTATTGTGAAGCAGAAAGAGAAATGACAGTTTGTAGGAACTCAGTGAAAGAAGGGATTTAGGCAGTAATCCATCTCACTGATCCTTTTTAGAAACAACCAACTGTCTGGCACACGGCCTGGCTCTCGCCATGACACGCCGGCTTTTGATACCTGAAGGCTGCACTGTAAACTGACACCCACAGTGGCATTTTCTGCTTCCCACATACCTCAGATGATACACGAGTTAGATTGAAGCTGTTTCCCTCAGTTTGTAAAATGACTGGTTCTTGTTGAGCTGAGGTGTATTGTTTAGGGTTAATGTACACTGTAGCCCCCAGGTTTATAATTCTGTATGTAGCCCTGGAAAATTTGTTGCACAAGACACAATTACTGGAGATCTTGCAGGTTTGCACACTAGGTCTCTGCCTCATCAGTTCCATTCAAAGTATTTATAAAATGTGCGTGCACCTGGCAGCAGCTCTGGTAAAGGAGGGGTGCGGGGTCTTCTCTTTTTCTACGTTAGCGGAGCAGAGCAATGAACTCTGGTGCTAACAAACGAGAGCAGCTCAGCTCGCACTGTAGCACTTTATAAAGTTCAGTCAAGTCTGGTGGAGTAAAGAAAACAACTTGTTTAAAAAATCCCTGCGTCCATGCAGTGTTTTGGATAACGATGACTCTCTCTGATACTAATACTGCAGAGGAGAGGCTGTTCACCACTGTTGCAGACGTAATATTAACGTTTAGTGTAAAGATTTGGTGCAGGAATGCTCATACTTAATTCACTGTTCAGGTCAGGAAAACTGATTATTTTGTTTTGAGAACACGTAGCATAAACAAAAGCTGACTGATAAACTTTCTCATCAAACTGGAGTAGGTTGTAGGTTATATCAGCCTGTCTTATCCACACATTACCCACATTTTTAACCATCTTCACACTGATATTCAGGTTTTGCCACGAGTTCATAATCGATGTTAGTTCAGCCTGTTTTTAAACAATTACTCTCTGTCTTTGGTGCAGCGTCGCTGCCACAAAAGACAAGTGAGTAATTAATCTTAGAATTTTAGATTCTTGTTAACGTCAAGCCTGTGCCTGAGTTTATTTTCTTTTTCTTATAGATGTAACAGTGACGCTCATTCATTATCTTATATGTTCTCACAGCTATGAAAATAAAGCAATGTTTTATTTTTCTATCTCTCTGTGTGACATTTTAAAGATGTATCTGAGCATATATTTCCATTTAATCTGGATGAAGACGCTTCCCTGTCATTATTATTAAAGCATAGAGAGCTTTGCGCCCCAGAGCAAAATAGTAGTGGAACTGTGTGTGAGCTAAAAGACGTATTATCCTGGACTTTTTTGACCCACTGCAATTACCAAATGTCATTTCTTTGTCAGGACTGAATGGTACCTTTTTATTTCAGTATAAGTAGTTATAATATAAATTTCTTTTTTCCACTACTTGTGGTTTGAGAGATGTATTAAAGTTTGTAGAGCATTGATTTATGCACAATCTGGCCTTTTTAACACCTAATATGAATTGACCTCTTTGTCTAATGGTGGTACTGACTAAGGAGGATAACACATGCAGAAAAGGCCACAGACAGACACACATAGCTGAGACACACACACATACATAAGGCTGGAGTGGTTTATAGGGTGGCAATAAAAAGAAACGTTGTGTGAAATGAATCCAATGTGAGTTACAGTGTTAAGGAGGCTGTGTTTTCTTAGAGATGAAGAAATAGACCCTTCCCAGAGTGTCACATTTATATAAGGATCTTTTATTTGAGTTTAATTTTCCAACTCCACAGGTGGGAATCTGTTTAAGCTGACCCTCCAATCACAAGAGCTAATAAAATGTGCAGTCCCTGGTGTGTGACCTGTGTCTCTGCATTACAGCAAACACAATGCTATAAAAGTTGTATATGCTCTTCTTTTGTATGTAAGCTCTGCGTGAAGAAAAGCTGTCTCTGAGTTATAGCTAAGGATTTTATGGGACTTTGAGTAAACCTGTAGCATTTCATACTCTTGGGTATAGTAGCTTTTTTTTTTTTTAAATTAAAAAATATTGCAAGTATATAAAGTAATGGAAGACTTCTTCTGGGTACAATTTGTTTGTATAGATTTTTTTTTATCTGTGTGGGTGTATTTTACATTAACCATACTGTGATTATCTGTTTGTTTTTTTTTTAAAGGGCGCTCTGTACTGTCTCACTGTATTTTTTTTGTTGTGTTTGTGTACGCAGGCATTGTAGAGCTGTGTGACCGCCCACATCTGTGAAACTCAGCTTTCGTCAGCCCTCATTTACAAGTAAGACTAAAAATAAATGAACAGTGTACATACTGCAAGATCTCTTCTGTGATTGTTTGTATTGTGTATGACACAAGAAGAACGTTTTATATGGAAAACATTTAATCAAATCGATGACCTAAAACTGTTTTCATCACTTACCTGCTGCTCTACTGGAGGAGGGGATGAGACAAATTGACAAACACATCACTGTCATTGTTTATAATATTAAATTCACTACTAAGTAAATTTAAGAAATCATTTTAGGATATACATATAAATCACATTTCTTGTAGGTGATATTTTTATCATCACACTCGTGTAGTGGTGAAGCCACTGCACACGAAGTAGTTCAGTAGGATTATATCAGATGTTCAGAAACAGACCAGTATTATCAAAATTTGGAGAATCAGTAAAATTACTGAAGCATTATTTGGTTATTGTAAGAAAGTTAGTTGATGATCGACTATCTTAAGAAGTCTCAGAAGAGCAAATTATGTTGGAACCACCCCATTACTTTCTCTGCAAACACTTGATTTTGGAGCAAACTGCACTAACCAAAATAGCCCACATTGTGCAGCTACAGTATTTCTCAGCAGGAGGAGGATGGCAGTGAAGTGAGACAATCTCACATTGCGTGTGTCTCTGAAATCCAAAGTTGCCAAGAGCAACATGTAGATAGTGACACCATATCCTTCATAAATTGCTGATATATTTGACTTTTCCTAAAATATTTATGAGCTGTAAAGCCTCCAATGTAGCCTGCGTTATAACTGGTATACTACTACTTGTTCTTTTTCTCTCAAGCACATTCTCTATGAGCAGACATACAACAAACATAAGAGACACTTAAGAAGATACAACCACAGAATCATGAGCACTGCATGTTTGCAAATATAGACGTTTCCTCTGGGACGGCGATCTGTAACCTTAGCCTACACTAACAAGTGATTTAGCCTCTGTTGCCAAGAGGAAATGTATTAGTATCTGAGAGTATTTTACTGCATGGTCAGCTACAACAACTAAGGAGGTTTGTGAGGTCTTAGAGCTCTATGAACTGAAGCACATCTTTTGAGTACTGTGATGCATAGTCACATCCTTTACAAGAAACCTACTGTCCTGGCTTTCCTCTTGAGGCACAGACTCTAAATGCACTAAAAGCTTGCTAAAACACTGTGACAAATATGCAAAAAAATAAAAATTTAGGAAGGGGGCAAATACTTTTTCACAGCACTGTACATACAACAGAATCATTTCTAATTTTCTCTGTAATACACCAGTTTTTTTTTTTTGTATACCAACTACTCTTTGACTGACCCTAGAGGAAACCCTGCTTTGTAATGTCCCTATTAAATACCAACCTCTGAGTGGGAGACACTTGTTTCAGCAGAGCCATTACTGCTGTAACATGACACAGTGTTTTCATGAGCACATAACACATACGCCCCAACACACTCAAGAACACACTTGTACCACACAGAAGAAAATGTACATGTGAACCCGCATTCACACACACAGGTGTGCTGGCAACAGCATCTTTCAACATCACTGCAGAGTGGAGAATCAGTGCAAAGTGTGTGTGTGTGGTGTGGGGTGGGGGGGGTTATGGTGTAAATGAAGAGGAAAGTAACTATTGGTGAGGTCATGAACTTGTAAATGGAAAAGCTTCTTTGTGCTTTTCCATTACCTCTCACTCTTCTGTTGTGCATTTGCTGTAGATACCAACCTGATTGTCCATACATATTCTCTTCAGTGAATAAATGCTCTTGTTCCCATTATTTCTCTGCAGAGACATCGTAAAATATGTAAGTTCCCATTGCAGAATTTGATTTATCATTGCAGGTTATTTACATTAACGTAGCTGCATTTTTTGATTTGTGTAACTCTGAGACCTCAGAATGAGTAAAGAAGGTCAAAAATAAGAGTCTAAATAGACATGGCAGTTAGTATTCATGTATGACATTGCTGTTTGGATGGAGCTATGTTACATTAATATCGTGCCAAATATAACACCATGGAAAAGATTAAAATGTCCAAAATCTTAATTTTACACCAGTAGCTGAAAATAAATGTTGTTTGTCCCCAAGGGGGCACCATACTTATAGTTTTCTTTCACCTGTATCAATCAAGAGATAATTCTGTTTGTAAAAGTTTGTAAATTTTTTTTTGGTCTCCTAAATATTTCTGTCCTTTTTACATGTCCACACAAGCGAGCGTAAGTGAATTGTAGTCAGGTTTTCACTGACTTTTAGGCATGCAGTAAAGACATTATAAGGTTCCACTTAGTTGCTCAAGCCAAGGTTTTATCAGACAGATCTCAAGTGCTGCTCACTCGTCGCTGTGTGTGAGCTGCTGTGATGATGTTTTTTCTGCAGTGCAGTTGTTCTCACTGCCACACATTTTCTTTCTGTCTCTTTTTCACCTTGTCTCTCTTTTCCTTCTCTCATACACACAAACAGCTGTCCATATGCTTCAGCAGTCTACTGGACTTCAGCAGCAGAAAGTACTTAGTGGTCTAAAAGAGGGAGCAGTAGGCTTTGCTATAATCCTTGTTTGGGTTAGAATAGACTCCTAAATAAACTGCTGCAATGGGACACCACTGTTTACCAGCAATGAGATGACTGTCTTCAAAGTGTAGCAGTGTTCTCTCTGTAGTCATTCAACTGTGATGAGCCAAAACAGAAAGAACATTGGCCTGTGGACTGCAGTGATGAAAGTGAGGAGTAAACACACTGTGTTTTGCTTTTCACAAAAAAAATATTAATTAGATTTTTGTTGGTGTTTTGAACTCGCTTATTTTAGATAATAACGCTATCCTTGGTAGTGATAACAGTTTTAGTGTAACATATAGTGACTGATGTGAAAACAAACATTCAAATCTGAATAATTGTTCTGTTTTCTTTTTTATACTTGATAGCAAAGAAACGGGACAAAAGTGTTGTATGTACATATGTGTCAGATATTGTGGAACATTTGCAGATGGTTGTATGTTGAAGTTACAGTCTAATTAATTTCACTGTATTTAATTTCATGTAGTCACTTTACTTTTCTGGACTCTACTCCCAAAGGCATTTTTATGTGAATGCCTGAGTCCAAGCTTGGTCTCGTTTCTGCACTGCTCTTGAAAGAGTTTTGTAACAACACAACATTTATATAGCATTGTAATAAATGTTGTGTGTCATATTGACATCCTCATTATTTATGGCGACTCAAAAAATTTGCAGGTATGTCAGTGCGGACAGATATTGGCTGCTGTTTAAGAATCAGTTATGTGTCTCTTAAATCTTCCCTAGATTAAGAGGAAAAGAAGAGCAATGAAAATGCATAACTTACATACCAAGCCCACAAGTTTTGTGTACATGACCCCCCTCCATCGTCTCAGTGCACATATACACTGGATATAGACTGGAACTCACACACTACTGACCTTGAGGGTGTTAGCGGTGCTGATGTGTGTTTGGACAATACTTCAATTCCTCAGACTAGTGCGAGGACACATGGCTTGACATCAAAGAAAATAATTTCTTCCTGGGCGACGCTGAGAGCTCCAGTGTTTATTCTAAAAGGCTGACTGTCTCACTGTTTGTGTTTCTGTCTGTCTGTGCCAGTGTCTGTCTTCGTGCCTGTCTTGCCTGTATGTGTGATTACCTGCCTTTGTCTCTTTGTTTGCCTCCCAGCACAACATCAGCACAACACTTTCTTTCCATATTGGCCTCAGTCGTTCTTTAGATGGGAGTTCATTTTATTTAGCTTTGGCAATTAAAAAAAAATTCTTCCATTGTAGAGAAAGAGGAACTGTGAGCTTCAATGGAAAAGCATTTATTTTTTGGCATGTATATGATGTGGTCAGCCCACTATTAATGTTGAGTGACTGCATTTGGCCAATTTGTCTGTGCTTTTCATTTGAAGGCCATTTAGCGAAATTTAGTGATTGCCCCATTTCTTTCTATTTTAAACAAATTCAGTTTTGTTTAGCAACACTTATTAAAACCACAGCCAGCTGAAATATTCCACCTGTCTCTCATGACTCATTCATTGTTCATCTTCACACTCCAAGTCTGGTCAGGATGAAGTGATTTGTTCTTTGGTTCCTGGCTACGGATCAACTTGTTTAAGAAACATTCACAAGAGCAGATGAGAAGCAGAACAATAGGCCATGTGAACTGTGGTACAAAAACAGGAATCAATCTGTTCTGTATAGAGTTAAAACCTTTTAATGACAACAGAGGTGCAACATGAATATTAAGTTAGTGTCTCTTGAAAGAAACCAACTTAAAAGTCATAATGTGGGATCTACATGTAATTGTCTGATTGTCTTGTCACAGTAAGATTACCAAGTTGTGATTCACCACAGTGTAATTTATTTGCATGGCTAGCTGTGAGGTTTTCCCCTTAGGGATGTGTTTTGTTTTGATGTCCTCTACTGCAGCCAGATGAATGGCCACATGGAGAGCCAGGGGGTAGAAGGGGTGGGGGTGGGGGTGCTTTGGACATGTTAAAAGACACCTGTGGGGCTTTGAGGGGCCTCTGCATGATGGACGGGTTCCGCTTCAGGTGGCAGTAATTTCTCTAAGTCATGGGGAGGGTCAGTGGGATCAGATTTTGTGTGTGGGCTGTAAGCATGTAGTGTGCTTCTGTCTTTGTTGGAAATTAGAAAACAAGTTTTTTACTACATTATGTGTGTTTTGTGTTGGGTTTTGTTTCCTTATTGGGAACTAAGTGTGTGAGTCTGCATATGCATGTGTATTTGTTTGGACAACTTCCCTGTAAACATACTGTGTGCATGTGTGCATACAGACTTATCTCTCAAATAGTAATAGCTTTTAATACCAGCAGGAACACCACACAGATCGTGACAGAGCCTCACCCACAACTAATGATTATGTAAATACGATAACCATCTGAAGACATGATTGTGTGTGTGGGTGTCCTGTCTAATATACTTCTCTTTCTTATCATATGGAGATCAGCTGTTAGACAAATGTGGCATTGTTGAAAGTTGAGATAGAGCCAAATGTGTGCATGCATGTGTGTTTGGGTATGTGAAGTTGTGCTTTACTTTGACTCACCTGTTCTCTACACCTGATACTGAGCTGGACCAATGGACCTGGACAGCTCCAGGTATTTTAGATGAGAAGACTGGAGCTTGTTATTAAATGTCATAGGCCGATCTTCTAGAATAACCAATAATGTTACGTACACGCACGCAAACACACAAAAACACAGACTGCTGGTCTGTGCATGGAATCCGTATTGAAGTACACTGAAAAAAGAAAAAAAAAACTTTTGGAATACATCCTTCCTTTAAAACTGCATTTAATTATTACGCCATTATGAAAATTCTTAATATAATTGAATTGTGAAAATAAAGGCCACAAAATTTATGGACAGAGCAAGGAACCAAGCTGACTGTCCAGAGATGTGTTCATGGTGGGAGGAACTGACTAATTGCAATCATTCACACACCAAACTCTATCAAAAATAAGACAGCTTGACACAGAATTTATTAGAAAACTGTTGGTATATCACTATTGTGCAACAGTTATATAAAATACAGAAATTGTGGGGCAGTTTAAACGCAATTTAGATAATGTGTTGTCAGCCTTAAGTGCTGTAATTTTAAGTGCTAAAATATCAACATTCCTGTAGCTGTACCTGAAGGACACAGTTTATTAGTACAAATCAGTACAGAGGTATTAATTTATGCTCAACACACACAC
>JAUBNQ010000028.1:13803266-13813995 GCA_032353495.1 Ctenopoma kingsleyae | reverse complement strand
TTCTTTTTTTTAATCTAAACTAGAATTTTATTGAATTTGATGTCTTTAGCCCAATTTAATTTCTTTTTGAGCCCTACTGTCCATGCTATTCCCCTCCTTTCTCTGAACCTCTTCACTTCACCCCAAAAAGGTCACCATCTACCATTATCTCAAAACCTTCCTTCAAACCACATCAGACAATCGTAATCTTCCTCTGATCCGTTCCTTTCTTTTTTCTCATTAGCAACATTTTATTTACTCTTCTTTCTCCTTTAGTTTCACCCCTCATCCCTGGCCTGTGTGAGTCTCAGCTATTCATCATTTGCCTTTATTAGGGTGATACTGTGAAAGAATATTGTGTGGTGTGTGTGTGTGTGTGTGCGCCAAGGGCACCAACTTACAATAACTTTAAATAACTGTAAAGGGTCATCCCTCAATCTGCATATGACATCCTGTCTTCTAGCAAATCACAACAGGCATTCATTATACTCTAACACACAAACTCACACTCTTGCACACACACACGCACACAGCTTCACAGCTAGTGGGAATTGGGGGCAATGCTGTCACAGCTTTTAAAAGGCTTCCCGTGGTTAGACATGCTTGAAATGACATTCTGGTTCACTGGAGGAGGGGAGTGGAAAAAGGAGTGAAAAGGAGTGGAGGAGAGAAAGACAGGAGTGGAGGGGGAGAGTGCAGTGAGTCTGAGTTAAATAAAATAAAAACAAAAATATGAGATGCAACAGAGAAAGATGAGTGTGATCTAGGGGGCCGTGAAAGTCAGAACATGAAGGAAATGATAGAAACCTTGACTTTAATTGTGTCACTTTTTATCATATGTTAATATAGGAGTAGCACTTTTATACAGAGAAAGTTTGTTTTCATAAACATTACAACTTTGACCGCATTAGGTGTTTAATATAAGGCGGTAGCACAGGCAGGTAAGACAAGCAACTCAGATTCAAAGAGGTATAATATTAAGATATTGTGTAAAGTAAACATTTTGAAACTTACTTTTAAGTTAAATTCACTCCTAGATAAACTGATAATATGTTAAGCATCACCCAAATGCCCCTTAAAAAGTATGATTCATAAATCACTAATTAATTTCCATTTTGATGCAATATTGCCAACTAATTTTGACATAATTCTGTGGTGCCCACATCTCAGCTTACTTTGAGCCGATACTACTCACACAAATTTGACATGAACATCACTTACTGTATGTTGTGTTTCATGTACAAAAGGGGCTTCGGTGATGAGGAATATGAGGGGAGTTGACCAGGGCAGGACTGTTTATTTTTTCCTGTCATCAAGGAGCGAGGGAGCCAGGATGCCTATTGTTTGTCACTAATGAATAATGTGAACGAGTGTGAGAAAAAAAAGAGGTGCAAAGAAAAGTGGTGGCTACAAATGAGACTGATTAACATGAAAGCAAAAAGTGTTTCCCACATTAATTTGACCTAAAAACCAGTATTTTGTGTCAGAAAACATAGGTGCTTGTTTTGTGCTGTTTCAGGCCTGCAATGCTTTTTACTAAAGGCAAAGTCTTCTCAGCATACTTGTTTGTCTCCTTGGGATACAGCAATCGCCTTATGGCCAAGAGGATAGCTCTAAAAGGGAAATTGTCTATTAGGGTGTCTCAACCCATTTATTTATTAGCTCCAGGCTGGGGTGATGTAATCTCTAACAGTTCCTTCAAAGTGTCTCTGCCAGCTACCTGATATGTTAATAGCACACTGCCCTGTGAAGAGGTTTTATAAGAGTTTTTTTGTTTGTTTTTATTTTTTTAACCTAGGTTTTCATATCTAAAAAATCACAAATTTTACTGGTAAAATAGTTTTGCACAGTCCTGTTCCTCTCTGTTTTTGGGCTCAGACTGAAGGTCATCACCTTGGGCTCAAAACTTCAGGACATGTTTAGTACTGAAATTTAGTCTCTTCCCTACTTGAAGTAGGCCGTAGCCTCCTAATTACTTTGCCACTTGGGCTGCTGGTGACATCATGCTGTTACTCTGGATAAAGGCTTGTGATACATTCACTAAACTTACTGCTCACAATATCCACAGTTGCAATTTCTAATTAGGACCCAGACAGTTTTAAATTTTTTGTCTGTACCATATATTGTATAGCAGTTTTCCAGTTGCTACCCAATTAACTAAATTGGTTATGTACCACTTCTCAAAATGTACTACAGCTAGTTTATTCAGGAATATATTCTACTTTCACCTTGTTGACAGAATTCATGATCAAAATGAAATGAAACAGGTCTCTGTAAACTGTTAGAGCCACAGAATCCCACAGATCCTGCCGCTTGTTTTCAATATCCTCCTCACCCTCCTACTTCTTTCTAAACCCCATCATGCTCCTGTCTGCTCCCTGCCCCCGTTTTCTTTCCGCTCATGTCCTCCCTCTCTGAGTATGTGAGTGGGTCAGCCCTCCCTACTAGGCAAGTGAAGTAAACTCCCCCTTTTTTCTTCTCTCTCTCTCTCTCTCTCTGTGTCTCTCTGTGTCTCTCTGTCTCAGCTGGGCTGCTACTGTCAGACTGAGTTGGAGGACAATCAACTGTGACTGCTGCCGCCGCTGCTGGTGCGTTAGTGTGGTGTGGACTTTCTCACATTGTGGTGGATACACACACACACACAGAGATACAGAAGCTTGCATGCCCGACACTCCCCCTACCGCACTCTCTCTCTCTTTGGCACATACAAACACACACTCGGAGGGAGAGGCAGTGTGCAAGTTGTGGATCCTGCGGCGTGGAGTGTACTGAAGAGAGGAGAAAAGAGCAGCAGAGCGGCAGACTCTACCATGCCAGTGCAGGGAGAAAGACTGAAGTGCTGTCTCTCTCTCTGTCTCTGGAGCCAGAGTCCTCTACTATTGCTTGGACTGTTTTGTCTTCATGCACAAGCACACGGTAAGTTACTGTAAACTTTCTCTACTTGCTGTTACCTTCATCTTTACTGTTGCTTTTACTTAGCTTTGCTAAGAAGCTGTTCTGCTACAATTCATGAAACGTTTGCTAATTCTTAATTTGTTTTAGATTTGTAGATTTAGTTGTGAGGTCTGCAATGTTCATGTTGTTCTCCCTACTCTGTCTCTCAGCTTCTTGAATTCTTAGCATTTATTGGTTATATGTGAATGTTACTTTTGAAAAGTTGCAGCATTAATCTGTGCTCTGGTATGCGATCTGCTCCAAAATGTAGCAACTAATAGAGACAGATAGAGAGTACTAATAGAGAGATGTACTGTATGATATTGTTCTATATGAGTTATTCATGTTTATTTTTACGTCTACATCACAGGAGCATGTTGCATTTTATATTATGTGAAATTTAGTTGCATATGTTAAATCACAGTGTATTTGCTGTTTTAGTCAAACTGACAGAGAGGTACGTATATTGTCATGGAGTGACACTGTTACCGTTAGCTGCATCAGCCACTTTGTCTGTGACCATGTTTGGTATCTGCAGTGTGATTGGTGAGGTGTTAGAGAGAGAACATGTCAGATTTAATAGTGGTTATGTGTGTCATCCAGGTTTGATTCTCTGCTTCTGTCGTTTCTCATGAATATAGATTTAACCACAGTTTAGAAGTGTAGACTACAGTGTAGAATATGTCACAATTATTGTCACAAAAAGTCAGTTTTGAGGGAATTCAAATGAAAATGTGTCTATTGTTCATTGTACACACTTGTACTGTTTCTTCGTGTGTGATTGTGTCTGTACATATTTGTCTTTTTCTCTTTATTGCTGCTCTATTTAAAGTCTTTGGAGATTGTCTCAGCTGGGAGCCCTGAAGTTAAGCCAGCAAAGGCTCATAGCTCATACTCTGTGCTGAGGTCGTTCTGTGACCTCTGGCTGCATGTCATCCTCTCTTTCTCATCCATCTTTCCTGTCATTGTCACAGAAACACCTACCCAGTCTTCCCTCCTTTGGAGCCCATGCTAAGTTACCCCCTGCTTTTGATGTATTTATTTTTCTCTTAGATAATGTTTTACCATTTAAAACCAAGACTAGGAAGGAATAGTAGCTGCTTTTAATGTCATGAACATTTAAGCATTTGTACTGTACACGACATTGATATGATACGATGATAATTAACACATATCACCTTTTTCAATGACATTTTCAACAAAACTGAGAAATTACAACTTTGTAAGAGTAAATTTCATGGCAGAGGTATTGGATTGCAATAGATTGTACCAGTATAATTAACAGCATAAAGTTGGCCCTCTACTAAGATTTTGTGTGTTTGTGTTTTTCTCCTAGCAAGTGATTCACTTGTCTAAATTCTTTTTGGCTGTCAAAGTTAAATCAGGTGTGTTCAGTGCAACAGTTCCAAAACTGTATTCAAATAGCATTTTGCCCAAGGCCTGTAAGCAACAGGCTGATTCATTGGTTGACACCTAGATGATTGATTGGACCAGCAACAGGCTCATTCATTGGTTGACACACAGATGATTGATTGTTTTTGCAATAGATTTAGCTGTGACTCAATGGGCAAATATTTGTTTTCTGAAAATCTCTAGAACAGAGGTGCAGTGGGTAGAGGGATTTTATTTATTGGATTACAGTATCTGTACTTAATGTTCTCTTTCTCTGTCTGCCCTTTCCTCACTGTGTTCTCACTGTTTCTACTTTATGAAACACACATGGATGCTTGGTAGACTGACAGGAGGTCTAGACTTGGTCAGCTAGTGTTTCCTGGCCCTATAGCCAACAGGTGAACTGGAGTCATTACAGGTATTAGACAGGCAGTAGACAGCTTCAGTGTTGTGTCTGCATGAAGGTCACACTTGCCCTGCAGCATGTCAAGGCCATTGTCTCTGCAGCAATTGAATGAAGGACGATGTGTTCATTATTCTTCAAGGAGAAAGAGGAGCATAGGGAATGCACACACTTTAGAAATCACACACACAGATATTCTGTGACCTTCCACCTACGCCAGGCTGCAGCCTTCAATGTGAGTTCTGGGAAGTGAGGAGTGAGTGTGATAGCTTACATTTCATTGTCCTTGGTGGAAATAAGCACTGCTGTATCAGTTTTCACAGTCAAAGCTCTGCCAGTTGCTTTGCTTTTGTCACCGACTACTAATGAGAACTCTGTTTCACTCTGCAGAATTTTAGGTTTTGTTTTAACAGAACAAAACACCCACCCAGTTTTTAGCCAAAATAATCTCTTCACACATGTTGTTGTTTCACACTGTGTTTTCCAACTACTGAGAATGTACTCTACAATTCTTCAAATAGGATTTCATAGTGATCTGTTTTTAATCTACGTAAAGTTGTTGGCAAAATCTACTGTATCCCTTTCTCTCTGTTTGTTAGTATGCATCACTGAACACCTGCTTGCTGATTTCAGGTTTCAATTAGTTTAGTCCAAAAACGATTCCCATGGTTTAAAAGAGACCAGTTGTAGATAAGAGAAGACACACAATATAGTCTAACTTTAATTTATTAATACCCATCTCCAAAGCATTCAGCTAGTCTATGGAAAAATGCCGCTGGTGCTCAGCTCTCAAGTAGTCATTGACAAAATTTCTGCGGAGAGCTGATTGAGACAATTCTGAGTTTTGAGAAAATAGAAACTGAAGGCGTTAGAGCTGACTCACTATTTCAGACTGCTAGTAGCATTTTCTGTTTCTCTGTCTCAAACCTTCCTCACAGGATGTGTTTAGTTCCATCACTGGAAACTGATACCATATTAGAACTACCGATGCGCGGGCTGTAGAACTGAAGCACAGAGGTAAGGTGTTGTTGCCGTTTGTTGAAAACTAATTGTTGGCCTCCTGAAGTAAACTCGCACCTTAGGTTTAACCTAAGAGTCGGTGACAAAGCAGTATATATACTTACGAGTGTCTTGTGAGATGAAAAAGTCATCATGAAATGACCTCTAAAGGGTTGGGGGGTTGTGAGGAGAGTTTAGAGAGTTTAGGACTGAGGGGTATTACATCCTGTAATGGATACAGATCCAGTAACTTCTATCCCAGTCAGATTACCGGTCTGGCCCTGACTTCTTAAGACCCAGCTGGAGCAGGGGGAGCGTGTGTGTGTGTGTGTGTGTGCGTGTGTGAGTGAACGAGTCAGGAACAGTTCTTTTCTTTTCAATACATAACCATAGTCTCTCATAGGTATAGTAAAGTTTTAATTTCTGTACATATAGTCATAGTTAAGATGCACAAAAACAGAAATGACATAAAATGTAATTTAAAAATGTATTAATCTGTATGGGTTCAGACAGCAGCCCTTCAGACCATGTTTCAGTCATCTACTAAATGATTAGAACAAAAATTAAATACCTTTCAGTTCACATGTCAAAGTGTCCCTAGATAAAACGCTGAACTCTGAAAACTTGGCACCTTAAGGGGGCAGTCTGATCACCAGAATGTTTCCAAGGGGATTAATAAAATATCTATTGTTATTATTATTACTATTCATTTTAATAATCCAAAGAAATGTTTACTTATTCTTATACACCATTGTGCTGGAGCTGACGTTTTGGTTTGTTGTTGTAGTTTTTATAGCTTCTGGCACTGAGATGTTGTGAAGCATGTGTCCTGATACTGATTGTGTGAGTTAAGAGCTGTCGGCACAGCACAGCACAATACAGTGATGGACGGATAACAGGTGAAGCAAGGCAGAACAGAGCAAAGCTGGCTGTCACAGCCACAGTGTGCTGGTACTATAAGGGCTTAGGGTTTTCCATGCACTTGCTCTCTCCCCAGTCATACCCACACCTCCACCCGCTCTCAGCCCCTGGAACAATTTTTTTGGATGTTGAAGGGTGAGTAGGCAGAGAGAGAGAGAGTCATGTTGCTCATTGTTTGTGGCAAATGGCTTTGTGTTGAGAGTCACTCGCAGTCAGAGATATTCAGTATAGACGACAGAGGTGGAATTGTCAGGTATGAAGAAGAGGAGAGATGAAATGAAGGGCAAAAACAGAGAAGAGCTAACCATGTAAGAATTAGACAAAAAATGATAAAAAGTGTAAATTCCCTGTCCAAAATTTGTTACAACTATTACAAATGTACCCAGATTTTTAATATTGCTTTGTTCTTACCTGAAGTTTAAGCTGAACTGGTTGAAAACAGTGAGAGTTTATCAGGTCATAATTGGTCTTACTGGCTTATTAAATGATGCCACAGTGGTTTGTATAAAGCTAAAATAAATCAACTCATGATTGTAGTGTTTTAATCCAAATGTGCAATGCATTATGCCAAGTAAAGTAAAGTAAAGTAAAGCATTAATTTATCACGGAAAAGGACAGTGGAAAAAAGAGTGTGAAAATGGATGAATGAGTCTGCTACTATAAATTTGGTACTGAAAAATGAAGACATTTGTAGGCTGTAATTTAAGGTCATTTGTTGATGCCATGATGCCCACTTGCCCAAATGGCTTTGCAATAGAGACAATCATCATACGCTGTAATAGGTACCTAATGGGTATCCAGATGGGAGTGGATGTTCTGTGTGTGTGTGTGACCAAGTTTAGTTGCAGTATGTTTGTCCAGTGAGATAATACAGAGGAGGCCTGGAGCCAGTGGTGGGTGATATGTGACTTAGTTAATGGGAAGCTAATCACACAGAGGAGACAGTGGGACGCATACAACTGTAAACACACATATGCTTCCACAAACACCCTTGTGCACAAAGCAGGAGCTCACTGACACTGATACACGTGGACATGTATTCTTGTCATAGATGTTACACGACTGTACAATGCATGGTACACACATCAAACACTGCTAATATGCTTGTCCAGGGCATACAAACACAAACACACACATACAACCACACACTCATAATGTATATGCATATACACACAAAGGCTGTAAATGGAAAGAAAGAATGACTGAGACGTCACAGACCAGAACTCTGGGAAATAAACACATGGCACACATGGTAATGTTAACACCATCAACCCTCTTTCTACACAGAAACGCACACAAACCAAAAACATCTACACACACACTTTCTTCACTCCCACACTCACCTACACACAGATTTGCCTGTTCTCATTCTCAGTGACTGTTGTCTCAAATTCATATTCTGTTCATTTATCTTTCAGCCCAAGCCATCAGTGTCAAGAGCTATTAGTTCATTATGACAATGATGGTGTGTGTAAGTCAGGAGTGAGAGTGAGTATTTGACTAACTGACAGTGTTTTGATTGCCCTTAGTGAGGGCTGGATATGTCCTGAAAGAGAGATTATAGTTTCTGGTATCATATTACAAACACATTACAGTATGTGTATATGCACGTTCAGAGGAATTGAAAGTTATACCACTGTTTCATATGCATGTTGTGTGTGGGAACTGCGGAGTCATGCTGAATTTACATGATATTAATCCAGTCCAATCCAATGGATTTGTGAAGGTTCAAACCATTCGTAGTGTCAATAACATATGGCGGTGTGACTGTAGATAGGGGGATGAGGCAAAAGGAAACATTTAATGTTAAAATGATTCAGTTTTACAGTTTTTTTTTTGTCTCAAAAACCTTCTGAGAGTCAGTGGAGGTATGTAAGTATCTAGTCAAGCCCATAGTCTGCAGATGACTGTTTAGAAGTATTTGCCACCACAATTCAGGAGCGAACAGGATGCAAATTGTTATGGAAAAAAGGGGCGTGGTAATATGCCTATGAAAATTCTCATTGAGGTCACAGGATATCTAAAAGTTCAAAGTCATAGTCAAATGAACTTGCTATAGGGTTTAACCAAATATTCTCCTTTTATTAAGAGGCTTAATCACTTTTAGATCATATACAGTGGTCATATAAAGTGATGGTTGGTTGGTTCAGTACAAACATAGAAACAGTTTTCATGTTATAACTACAATCTTAAACACCAGCTTGTGACAAGGTGCTGGATAATTTACATTTGTCAAACACAACAGCAAACACAAAGTTCTTACATTCTCAGTATATGTTCATGTCCCAAACCAACCTGCATGCTACCACACAAGATTCCAGTAATTATCCTGAGGACTGAGCAGCATGACCTGGGTTACTGTGAACCACATACACAACTTCCTTAAATTCTTATCTTAATCAGAACGTTCACTTTAAATAAACCATTTGGGTACATACCAGCTGAACAAAATGAAACTTGTGAATATTTGAATTAGTATTTAATTTCAGTCAACAGTCTCCCACTACTGAAATGTTTCTTGTCCTTTATGTAATCCTGTGTGGAACAGTGTATTCAAAGTTTGTGTGTCACTTGCAGTATTTATTTAAAGATATTGTAAAGCTGATATGTATTTGAAGTGGGCCAATTTCTCAGCTTACCAGGAAGGAAAAGAGTGTGTTTGTGTTACCGCATATGGTGTTGACCAAAAGACATAGGTAGGTATAGCATAAGTGTTTGTTTGAGAAAACACATACAGTTTGACTTTACTAGTGTCTCAGCACCACTCAGCAAGGTGTCGTTTTACTCTAAGTAGTTTAACTTATCTTTATCTTTAACTCATCTGTTGCTTCTTTGTCTTGCATCTGTATTTTTGCATATCACATAGACACATATATACTGTACATGACGCACACAGACGTTGACATCATATGACTAGACTTCAGCCACCTTGTTTCTATCAGCACAGGATTGTGTCTCCCAAAAATGCAGAGTATCTACTTCTCAAAACCAATGCTCTGCTTGTAAGAATGTGTCCGTGTGTATTTTTAATTGCTTTTACACAAAGTGTGGGTTTCTGTGTGGAATGGCAAACTTGAATTGTTATATTTGCCATGGCCAACTATCGACTTGGCGGGTGTGTGGCAATTGTTTATCACTTTATAGACATGATTTTTGCATACCACTATGATGGAACAATGAGTCACATGATGATATCATGGGAATAGCATATCCAATATGGAAAAAATAGCTCCCAAGTTTCAGTGGACCTGGGTGTATGCGTGTGTATTGTAACCTGATGCTACTTATTACTGTACTCACAGTCTAAGTATGATATATTCTTTGACAAAGCAGATTTTAATGACACAGTATTTAATTGTATTTAATAATCTTGATTATTACCACACAAGGAAATCATTGTCAAGGTATGACACACTGCAAGCGCAAAGTATAATATTCACCAATCAAGCAATAGAAACCCAAAACTGAAGAAGTCTGGATTTCAGCTCTGCATCACTGGATATCAGAGCATGATGTGTTACAACTGAATATGTATTTAAAGACTACACTGATATATTACTGTTGTCTCAGCCTCTGTGCATGCTGTGCTACTCTGTATGCTCCTGCACATAGTAAAGCATTCATTTGTGTTGTACACATTTAACTGTTGTAATAAAAGACCAGCTGTTTTAAGGGATCTGTAGGAGGCACGTCTTGAAGATTATTTGTCTTTCACAGCAGTTATTTGAAAAGAGATGTAGAAGGACATTATCCATCTTCTTTGCATACATTCTGGAAAGCATTAACTCTGTATAATTATAACTTTTGATCTTTCAGCCAGTTTAGTTATATTGAATAAAATCCTTCAGTGTGTTTCTATTTTAGATTTCAGTGTTTTATGTAGGGTGGGTGACACAGCTAAAATCTTCCATGATAGCATATATAATATCTTATATCACCATAAACTAAATGACAAATCAGGTGATAGTGTAGCCGGCCTGCCGTGTCACTTCTCCTTTTTGGCCGGAAAGAAATCTGCGTTGTTATGATGATGATGATGATGAAACTATGGTAAAGAAGCAAGGACACCCACTGTCTTGCCAGCCAGTGGGGACATTTATT
>JAUBNQ010000028.1:13778929-13792067 GCA_032353495.1 Ctenopoma kingsleyae | reverse complement strand
AATAAAAATGGACATGAAAATAAAGAAAACACATTGAATGAGAAGGTGTGTCCAAACTTTTGGCCTGTACTGTATATCTGTATATCGATCTATCTATATATATATCTATAGATATATATCTATATCTATAGATAGATCGATATAGATATATCGATATATATTCATCTGGGGATCATTTACATTCTAAAACATAATGCAATAAATGCACTGAAACATAAAACATAATATATACTGTATTCTGCAGGTCAGAATGAAATGATGCCTTCATGTAATGCTAAACTTTATTGAAACATTTACCACCTTTTGCTCTTCTTCAGGTCCAGAGAACAATAGCCAAGCAGATTCAGATGGTAAAACAGATTGGCAAGGGGAGGTATGGAGAGGTGTGGATGGGCAGATGGAGGGGAGAAAAAGTGGCTGTTAAAGTTTTCTTCACCACTGAGGAAGCCAGCTGGTTCAGAGAGACTGAAATCTACCAGACCGTCTTAATGAGACATGAGAACATACTAGGTAATATTAGTTTCTCTGTGATCTAAATGTTGTGAATACAATATATCCCTTTGAGAAAGTTACACACAGGAATTTGATATTGATAGGTGATTAACATTAATGTTAGGTGACTAAAACTGGGTTTTGTTGAAAAAAGTAAAATAGATAATAAATAAAAAGAAAAAAAATGCCTATGGTTTGGCCCCTATATGGCCCATAGGTTTGCTTATGTTCAATATGCTGCACGACACTGCACTCAGCGCCATAACAGATCACTTATAGCCAAGAGACCGTACGCCACAACAAATTATAAAGTAGAGAATAACAGCCTGCAAAACAAAGCTTGCATAGTACACACACACACACACACACCACAAGATGCATAGCAATTAAGTAGTGGGCCAAAAGATCACTCACCAGTAAACTAGAAGACAGACGCTAGATGCTGCCGTGCATAATGTTTCCTTCCACAGTTGACACCACATGTTTGATTATAAATTTTGCACTATCTGTAACACAGTATTAACACAAACTTCATGCATCCACTAAAATGTGTTAAATAGAGCAAGTAAGAGTTAACACTTCCTACAAAGAAAAAACTTGTAAAAACTATAGTATAGTTTCTAGTGTTATTAGTGATTTTAAAATTATTATTTTGTCTCATTAGCAGCTTCTCACTCATCTGTAAAGCACTTTGAAAGCTACTGTCATGTAACACCCTACATTAAAAGGTACCATACAAATGATGATATCTAAATTTGGGATAACATTTAGAAAATCTATGTGTATGTAGTGTGTACTATGCAAAGTTTACGTAATTATTTCAAATAAGTGACACTTGCTTTGTCTTATTTTGTAGCTATTCACATGGCATGGAAGTTACAGTTTCTCATTTTAAGCTCTCAAGTTTTAAAACATGTATCAAACTTATAACTAAATATATATTATAACTTTTATTTATATATATATATATATATTTACAAAATACTATTTATTTAGCCAGTGAAAACACTGAAAATCATTGATTTCTATTTTTCACATGACCCAAAAGAAAAAAACATGGTAATTTGAAAATTAAAAGTACTGCTGTACTTGAGTGGTTGAGTGAGCATAACTGATACTGATCTTACGAGTACTATTTAAAAGCACACACATTCACACAGACCTATGTATAGCATACATCATACCTGGCATAATTATTGGAGCAAAGGCCACAGTGAAACTCCTGAGATATGTATCTACAGTTGAATAGTTGCAATACATTACTGTCAAATTCAGCTAGTAACCTGGCGATTTGCACTGTCAAAAGCTGCTTTGTTGACTGCCTGTTGAACTAATTTTCTCTTCATCCCTCTCATCATTTACAGGCTTCATAGCTGCTGATATTAAAGGAACTGGCTCTTGGACCCAACTCTACCTAATCACAGACTACCATGAAAACGGCTCCTTGTATGACTACCTCAAATCAACCACACTAGACAACAAAGCCATGCTACGACTGGCCTACTCCTCTGTATCAGGACTATGTCACCTCCACACAGAGATCTTTGGCACCCAGGGCAAACCTGCTATTGCTCACAGGGATCTGAAGAGTAAGAACATATTGGTGAAAAGAAATGGGACCTGCTGTATAGCTGACCTGGGACTGGCAGTGAAGTTTATCAGGTATGTGTCACAAACATTTTACTATTTAGCATGATTTGAAGAAATTGTTCTGAATTTACACTGGCAAGGAAAATGAAAATCAAATGGTTGAAATAGATCACAAAAACAAACAATATCCAATAATGATTTGGTGTTTCCAACTTTGTGCCAGTGTAAATTTTGGTAGCAGATTGGAAATGTCTTGAGATCAAAGTATTTTTAACTTCTATTATTTCAAAGGAGTCATAACGTATTGCCCTTTAATTTGAAATAATTTCTTTCATCCTACTCTTCAGTGACACAAATGAAGTGGACATCCCTCCCAATACAAGAGTCGGCACAAAGCGGTACATGCCTCCAGAGGTTCTTGATGAGACTCTGAACAGAAGTCATTTTCAGTCATACATCATGGCTGACATGTACAGCTTTGGGCTCATTCTCTGGGAAATCGCTCGGCGTTGTGTCTCTGGAGGTAAATACAGTAATACAGTTTTTGACACAAACAGCTTCTAAAAGGCAGATTTCCACAAAATGTAAATCTGTTTTTACAGGGCTAGGTAGTATGAACTTTGAAAATGGATCTGACAATAGTTAATTTGTTGTAGGGATCCTTGAAGAGTACCAGTTGCCGTACCATGAGTTAGTTCCTACAGACCCTTCATATGAAGACATGAGAGAGGTGGTCTGCATCAAGAGACTACGACCGTCCTTTCCAAATCGATGGACCAGTGATGAGGTAAAATAAATCAAAATATGCATAGGCACATATCCGTGCAAAAACACACACAAATTAATGCCCTTCACACCATAAATTTTTGTCTCTACAGTGTTTGAGACAGATGGGGAAACTGATGACAGAATGCTGGGCACACAACCCAGCCTCTCGCCTCACAGCCCTACGGGTCAAAAAGACACTTGCCAAGATGTCAGAATCACAGGATATCAAGCTGTGATCAGGCACTGCCAGGTGTGTGCTAACACACATAGAAAGGGCACTAACAATCACACTGGCTCTGGTCCAGGCTGCACAAGCCTTTTTTCTGGGAAAAGGAGGTGGGACAGTAAACAAGAAGCTCATTTGGAGATACCAGGATCACAAACGTTGAGTACAGATGCCAAGAGCTCTATACTCTGAGTCCCCTTTTGAAAAAAAAAAGACTACAGTGGTTTACTAAAACTTAATTAATAAAAAAAAAAAACAATCAGGTCTTTTGTGGCACTGTTCTGTCCATCAGAAATCAAACAATCTCATTTCAGACTAGTGTGAGGACTGTAAAACCAGATATAGGTTCCTGTCCAATGCTGCCTTGGAGAACAATACTGACTTGGCACTGTAGCTGCAGAGATATGCAAACAGGCTACTGACCAGTGAGTGGAATATAATACCACTGCTTTCTGTGAAAGCTACCCTACCTGTAGATGAAGGTCTGATTGATAGAACTGAAGGGATGCGTGTAAAGGCAACTTGTCATTGCTGTATCACACCTCCTTTCAAATACTGTCACCCCACTACTGGCTTTATATTGTAATTGGTTTGAACACATTTTTGTCGCTCTTTAATGGACTGCTTTTGGTTACAACTGACACTATGTGACATGAAATGAAAATGTATTTTGAGGCTTTAAAAGTTCTGTTTATGCTGGTAACATTTGTAGACACTGAAGAAAAGGTATACCTGTATTTTTGAGTTGTGATGGGCCATGAAAGCAAAAGTGTATTTTCCATGTAAAACTCAAACTTTAAAACTATATGTGAAAAATAAAGTTTATCTGTACAAATAAATTCTGGATTGAGGCTCTAAATTCCTCCCGTGTTTCCTTCCTGTGCAGTGGAACTCAACTTACTAATAAAACCTAAATGAGGAGAGGAGTAATTTTGATAATTGAGCAAACAATGCCATCTGTAGGTGCTCCAGGGTATCTACAGGCACAGAAGTCAATCTGACTGTAGTGGTGAGTTCTTGCTTGCTGATGTAATGTTATATTACGTGTGGTATTGTGATTGTCATTTGCCATAGGGTACTGCTATTTAGTCATTTGCCATAAAATGGAGTAGCTTATGATTATGTATTTTAGGCTTTGCAGTAGAAGCCTTCACTTAAGATGTACCACGGTATTGTTACAAAACCAAAATGGTCCTAATAAAACGCACCTAGCTTTCCCCCAAATATTATACCACAACAATTACCCTGTGCACATGACAGGGTCACTTTTTCTTGCCAAGCTGCCTTATGCATGAAAACTAAAGCATGTATATATAATAATATTCAATTAAATTGCCTTCAGAAGTGCATGAGTTTTCTTTTTGTTCAAAAATACAGTGTGACAGATTTTGTGTTTTGTGATATAAATGGCTTTTTTATTTAATCTGTACCTACTGTACATGTCTGTGAGAAGAAGTAGTGCTTTTTTTCCACTAAAAAGGTTTAACGTTGCCCCAATAATATGTTTTCACTCATCCACATGGCTGATGCACATTTTGTGGTGACTCAATGAGGTGCATACTAACGAGTCACTTGGCAGTGCCTCTTACTGTTAAGACATGCTCTCCATATTTTCTTTGTTAAAAAAGCGGCATGCCTCATTACAACCCACCAGTGCTGCTGAGCACACAGCATGTTAAACAGTGACACCATAAGGATTTTCTGTTTCAATTTCCTCCCCTTCAGGCTACTTTATCCAACTATTCAGTGAGTTTGAAGCTTGAAAGTGTGAATTTCACAGAATAAATAGGTATAAAATTAAAGTACTGCAAAAAACGTATATATTCAAGGTCTACAAATTGCATTTGTGACTATTCCCCTGTATTACAAGGTGTGATGGTACAAAATATACATGTAAAATTGTTCTGAGATCACAGTTGTTGAAATAAGCCACCAAAGGCACTACATGTTTTCAGCATTGCTTATAAATATAATTTATTAATTGTCTTAAAAATTCTTTCTTACACTTTGTACAGAAGAGAATTAGAGGAGACAGAGGCGAGCATTCAGCAAGATTGAGCAAGATTGATGAAGCGTGCCAGAATTGGCTAAAATGGATTCAAATGGTAACACTACCTTGCACTAATTAAATCAAATCACTCCTCATATGAAAATAAAAATGCACTTACAAGGACAGTTCTAGTTATAGACTTCTATCATGATCACTGATGCCAAGTTTGCATAGTAGACACTGCTTTTACAAAAAAGGAAAGAAACTTAAATAAAAAAATTAAAACATACAAACTAGTATCTAACTGTACTGCTCTTTTTTTATACTCTGAAATTTGCCAAATATAGCTGACAGTACACAACTGTACATACTGTGAATAGAAAATATTTTTACACACTTTGATACTTTCATCATTTTCACATCATGAAGCGTCATCTTTTTCCTCATATGAAAACTAGTTTTCAGTCTGTCCTGCTGGTAAATTGTTAGTTTGACTTACTGCATTACGTAGAATTCTGCCTTTCACGCAATCAGAGATGTTGATGATCACATTATATGAAACAGACATTATCATGACCGTTGGGCTTGTGTTTTGTTCTGAAGCAAGCTGAACTGATGAGTTGGTGTTTTAGACTTGTTCCCTTTGACTTCCTTAGATCTGACTTCAGCAGTTACATTTGAAAAAATACTGACCATCCACTCCATTAACCATTTTGTAGTTTGGTTCATGAGGCTGTTCCAAATCAAAACGTATATCTACTACTAGACGTCTGGTTTTACACTGATACGACAGGTCTGATTCTCAACACGTACATTTCTCAATGACTGAACAGACAGAAAAATCTGTGTGAAAAATCAATCTCTCAAGCTTTTCTCCTGTGTGGACAGGCATAAGATGAAATCTGCCATGACAAGGTAAAGATCTGACCTTTTCTACCAGTGTTAACTTGGCCTCTGTCTGCTTTGTTTTGTTTATATCCTCTTCACTATCTTCTCTTCATACCTGATGTTTAGTTTTATATGGCATCTCTCCATAGTTCAGAGCAGAAATATCTTAATTCCAGTATGTGAATATTTTACATATGTTTTCTTTGTACTGAATGTTCATGTTGTTCTTTACATACTGAATAGAGTTTATGTCTCCAGAGGCATCTGACAAGTATTCAAAAGCCACTAAAAATTAGGCTGTTTATCTTTCTCAAAGCGTGCGTATTGACCTTATCATCAGACACTGTTGACCTGAGTCAATGCATACATTTGAAAGCCAGTCTTGGTTCACAATGTTATTCTGTAAAACACAATATATTATTATATTACACTTCATTTTACATAGGCCCCTTCAGCTCTTATCTTGATTTTTTTTAGCTCTAAGTTGCAACTTTTTCAACAAATACACCATGAACTGGAATGTTAGTTGCTAACAGAACATTGTTTGAAAAAAAGGGAAACGTTGCTCCCCCCCCCAATACAGTCCACACCTATAAAAACATTAAAATGACAAAAAAAATGTTAATGTAAATAACATAATAATGATCACTGAACAAAAATATCATGGTAATACAAGGTCATTAGAATAAACATGATAATGTATTTACACGTTTCAGATGATCAAAAAATGTAAATGCTTTTTCTTCAAAGGCCACTGGATGGTGCTAGTGACCAACAAAGTCGTGGTGGTGATCACAAATGATTTCACATGACCTGACAGCAATTAACACAACTGAAATCCTATGATGATGGGATGACAAAAATATGCAAGAAATATATATATATATATATATGTACGTTATATATATTTTAGTAAATTAAAATAAGATTGATAAATCACTCTATTGGGTACATTTAGCAGTAATGGATGGTAACAGTTGTATTTAATTCACTTATCAATACTATGGTACTTTGTATATTACTGTACTTAAAAACACATCATCCATTTCTGCCTCCTCTCTCTTTGCTTAGATGTTGGACCCTGTTCAGAAACAAGCCCCAACAGTCTACCAGATAGACTCCTGAACTAGTGGCTGTGGTTAACCAAATGTGGTAGCCATGGCTAGAATTCCCCACCCTTCATCACCCTTCATCACCAAACAACTCCACTCTGGGGAGGAGGAGAGCAGCAGATAGTGTGTCAACAGTTAAATTTGGTTTGAGATGCATTTGTAGCATTTGAAAGTCACCATTTCTGTCCTTTACAATGGCTTGTGGTGAACCTCCACTAAGTGCAGAAACATTTTTGCTGCTTAAATTATTTTCCTCAACCAAAATATATACAGTTCTTATATTAGTAAAGGGATGGCTCCTTTAAAACAAATGACATAGTGTTCTGTGCACGAGAATTAAATATTTAAAAGGACTGACAGTTTGTATCTTTGCCTCTTTTATCTGTTTTTCATAAGTGAAAAAGGAAATAAACGTCAAAACAGACAGGTCTGTCACAACCACACACTGCTGAAGTTTTTACTTGCATCCGTCAGGAGTGAAATTCTCTTTGGATTGGATATTTTTTTAAAGAAAATTAGAGGCACAAGTTCAATGAAAGTGGATAGAAAGTGCCTTTGACTTACTACATCTAGATTCCCTGTGACTTAGATGGTTTAATATTGTCATGCATTTGGGACAAAAGCCACAAACTCAATACTTAATATCTAAGAAAAATTGAAACATCATTTATGATGTTTGATGACATGATTAGCCAAAAAGGGAAAACCTGTTGAGTCTGGCTTGTTTCTGGTCAGGACCCTGGACTGACAGTCACTGTTTATCAAACTCTGATAGCAGGAAATGATCCACACATATGGACAGCAGAATACATAGAGCGTTCCCTAGGAAACGATATAAAGACAACAAACTGTACTGGCAAACATGTACAGCCAAGGCTCACAAGAGGAGAGTGGGATAACTTCTTTGTCTCCCCGTGCTCATTATCTTTTTTCCATTCTGTTCTTACAGATGATCACCTGCCGCTTCTTCCATCATTGTATGTTTATGTCCTCCCTCTCTTTTGTAATCAGTTTAGCTTCTCTCTCTGTTTACTGTCTTCTTGCTGAAGAGTCTCTAACTCATTCTCTCCTTTTCTTCAATCTGCCTTCTCCGACTTCTCTGTAATCAGTTTAGCTTCTCTCAATTTATGATTCTGTTCCATTCCTACTGAGGTTTTCAAGGTCAGTATCTCTGCTGCTTCTTTCTTTTTTTTTCCTTTTCTCTGCTTGTCTTGGTTCAGTATAAAGTAACAGCAAGACAACAACAACTTGTGTCTTACTAGACAGGGTCTTTTTTTTTTAGGCGTGTGTATATTTTGTTTGTTCCTGATAGACTCTGCTTGTGTGGTAGGTAGAGTTATCTCCCCTTCCTCGTAAATACACACAAAAAGATACAAATAGTTCCAGCACCAACTTTCGCAACTCCCGTGCTGTCAGTCACCATACTGGCATGATTACCATGGTATTTAACCAGTGCTCAATCACCATGGCGACAACTTTACTTATGCTCACATCTAATTGGTTCATTGCCCATGCTGCAGTATCCACTGTAGAGAATTCACATGTAATCATGTTCAGAGTTCTGTCATTGTCAAGGTAACCACATTGTTTCATCAGTGTTCTGTTGTCATGGAGGCAAGGTTACTGTCATGGCGACCCATCTCTTCCAATACAGCAGCCAGTTCATTTAGGTCTCCATCAGGGAAGTGCTGGGCCTCCCATAGATCCAGGATGACACCTGTTGGACTCGACTTGGTGGCAAAGTAGTTCAGGTACCTATAACAATCAAGGACAGGATGGAACATGTTAAATATGGTAAAATCTTTAAGATACCCTATGATATAGTATAATGATAGAAAACATTGATTTCCCACAGTTCTGTCAGCATGTTTCTTAAAGATGCATCATTTTGGCCCTTGTGGTTCATGAATATTATGCATTCACAATATGAAACACTGATTATACTGAAGCTATAGGCTCAAACAAATGTGTCAAATTATTAAATAAATAACTGATTATAGTAAGGTAGTCCATAGAATGCTAAAAATGTAAATTAAGAACTGAGGAAGACAAAGAGACACACAAAAGTAGATTATTAATCTGATGTATAATTTTTCTCACAAGCTCATTTGGAAAGCTCGAAATAGACATAGTTACCTTGAAAAAACCTTAGATAAAAACTTTTTAAAAACATTTTTGATAGTCAAATTGGAAGGAAGAAAACGCTGCAAAACAGCCCAAAGCTATTTGAAAAGGATGAAAAGTTTTTACAGTTTCTACTTTCCCACTGAGAAGTTCAAGGTTGTTTAATTATGAATCCATTATAAGTTAAAATGTAAGGAATCTTTACCTGGTGTAACTGCTCTCTTGACGTATAACCTGACATCTTGTGAAAGCGTAATGAAAGCACCTGATATTAGACAGCACTAATACTACTAACAGGAAACAACTTTGATGAAATAGTGATAGTGATGATATTAATTTAAATGTAATGTGGCAGGTGAATGCAAACTAAATAAATGACAAAATATGAAACTGAAACAGTATTCATGTACAAAATGTATTAACAACTCTGCAGGGAGAACTGTTTTTATAGTAATGGTAAGTACTACAGCCATCAAGAGTCAAGTACATAATGGTTGCAGAGGGGATGTCTGATGGTGAGCCATCTGTGACAATGATCTCAACGCTGCCTTAAAGTGGAAAAGCCGTCAGATTTAAGTCTTATGGGGATAAAAATAAGACTTTCTGTTCCCCTGTAAATCCTGTGATTGTTCTGTTGGCACACTGGTACTTTAAACAACCACAAACATGTACATCACTTCTCTGCTTTCTATCATTCACTCTTCCTCCAGATTTTTTTTTCATTTTCTCTCACTCAAAACATCTAATAAAGTTATATTCATTACTTTTTCCTTTCTCACTTTCTGCCTCAAACGATATCTGTCTGCAGTATGTGATAAGGAGAATCCTGCTGTTAAGTGAACTCAATCACTGAGATTCACCTTTTATATGTCTTCTTCCACCATTTCTTTCCCAGCTGACCAAAAAGCTCACATTTACAGCACACAGCCTACTCAACTGCATGCTCAGGTTTTGTCATTTACATGTACGCTGATCAGCCAAAACACAGCAAGCTGCAATGAAATGTGAAATTAAATCTGTTCACCTATCAATCATGGCAAGCATCTCATTTTCCCATGCTGACCTTTAACCACCACATCATCATATTCACCAGGTGGTTTTAAAGTTATGACTGATTAAGTATATTGCCATCAAAGTTATGCGGGAAGTGATGGTTGTAATGGCAAAGCATGAGTCATACTTACAAGATAGTTACAAGAATTACAAGTTACAAGAATGAGAGGATAAAAGATGGTATTTCCTTGTTAGGCCATTATAATGTGCACCTTTTGAAGAGCTGTTTTTAGCAGAAATGTAAAACGTACAAAAAGTAAACAACACTTTGGCTGTTGTCCATTTTTCTCATACTGATTGTGAATATTTGGTGCCCACATTAACAGACTGAATCATGAGCTGGCTGCCTGTTGGGACAATGAGGTGCACTTGTGCCCAATTATCCTCTCAATATCTGCCTCTGCTTCGGTAGCTGCTGGTAAATGAACCTCCAGACTGAATCATCGAGACATACATCTGGGGATAGCGATAGTAAGGCTGTTACCTGTGAGTCAGATGCAAATAGAAAATTGCTGCTACAAAAATCTTTACTATTTAGGTACATGGGAGTCCAGCAGTATTGCATTTTACTCAAACTCTATAGGGATCAACGTTCAAAACACTGAAATGTGTTTAATGTTGTGAATAATTGTACTTCATTAGATAAGGTAAGAATTATTTGATTATACAATGTTTGTATATGTATGTGCAATTATATATTTGAGTCCTAATGAGATAAAATAAGCAACAGAATAAGACTAATACTTTTAGGACTTCAAGACTTTTTAGTCTGCACAGACTCAAGTCATCGTCTACTCAGTCAGTCTTTATAGAAGACAAGTGAGACAGGACACCTTGATAAGTTGCCATACTATTTTAGAAAAGTTTTTCTGCATAAATGATGCCCCAAACCAAGCAAAATGCCTAAGGCAAGAATCAAGGAAATAAATTATAAAAAAAGGCTGTGTGTGTATGTGTGTGTGTCACCTGTCAAGGTTGAGTTTGTGGGCCAACATTCTCCAGTCATTCCCTCTGGTCTGTGGTGCATCCAGACTGCCACACAGCTTCTGTCTGATGGATAAAGGAATGCGGAAGGCATTAGGCCCCACTAAAGTGGTGATATTACTGGCAGGGTCCATCAGGGATGTGTCTATGCACTGGACCTCCTGGAAAGATAAAAAGAAACTGGTCAAATGAAAAAAAAAATCCATTAAATCTGATCAAACTTTAATTAGTGGATAAATTTGGTTTCTGTGTATTGTTGCATACTCAGAATATGCTTGCCTCTCTGCCACCGGCCTTCAGTGTGACCAGTTACACAAGTCTCCTAATTAACATAGGCAAACACAAAGATCTGCTCCCAAGCACTCTCTCACTCACCCCACTGTCAATCTCTGTCTCCTTCTAAACCTTCATCCTGTTAATCTGCCACTCCTGGGCTGAAAGGAGGCTGCAGTCTAATGAATGTGGCTTGGCAGAGGGAAACAACAACCGCCACAGTTGATGTAAATGATTACTATTTACTGCGTCTACTTAGACCCAATTTACAGCAGAAAGCTCTGTGAGGCTGGAGATTGAATTATCGATGCAAAGAAACATCTCAGTTTGTCTTTCATAGTAATAAATGCTTTAAACCCTTTTTCCATACTTTCCAAACATCGCATGTAATCATAATAAGTATTTTGTAAAACTAGATCAAACCAATATAAACTGGCCCACAACTTAATAAGTTATGGTAACACTTTCAGGTGCCACAGCAGGAGAGTAAGATTTGTACAAAAATACAGAATAGAGCAAAAATAGCAGTAATAAAAATAATGAGAAATAATTAGGCAGGGTATATACAGTAGATAACAAACTGTGTTACTCTGTGAGAGGCAAAGGTAACAGCAACACCAAAATGACAGTGCCTTAAACTCTGCAATCAGGCAAATCGGTCTGCAATTATCTGAGTCACATAAGTTTGTTGGAAGTGACAGAGGCCAATGTCTGATCACAGCAGAAACAAAGGATCTGCAGAAACATTCCTCTGGAATATTTACTATTCCCCTGGAATAATAAAAAATATTTAATCTTGTGACAAAATTTTAATTGCTCAAAAAGTCCTAATATTTACAGTCTACTTTTTGCCTAACCACTGCTCAAACTCCACTAAATACATGTTTTTTACAGCTTACAGATTTTGACTGTCAAAGCTAGAGTACATCATGGGAATCCCTCCGTCCTACTGCAAGTATTCCACTATTTTCAGTAAAAATATCTATCCTTGACACAACAACTGTCACTGTGCCAACCTATCTGGTTAAACGAGGGTTAAAAAATTCTAAAGTGTAACGCTATCCCTCATGAACACCATGGGAGAATTCAAAGCAGTGGCATTCCAAAAGAAATGTCTGACCTTCGACCAAATCCATTCACACACAAACACAGAGACATATACGCATACACACAAGACACACACGTTCAGTGAGTTGGCGGCTATATGGGCTAGCAAAATCAAAGACAAGTTATTCCACTCGTGTTATGTGACCTCTAGCCTCAGTATAAATGATTGAGCAGAGTCACAGAACCACAGCAGGAACCCTGTGTGCCTGACAGACAGAGAAAAACTTAGTGACTTTAGGACCTTTAGTGGGGGAATGCAAAAGTGAATAGAAAGATTTAGAAGGAACCTCCTTCCTTCGCTCTGTCTCTCTCTCGCTCTCTCTCACACACGCGCGCGCACACACACACAAACTTGTTTTTCTATCTTTAGGGGGGCAACTCATTGACATAATGTATTTCCTAGCCCCTTACCCTAACCCTAACCATCACAACTAAATGCCTAACCGTAACCCTAACCCTAATCCTAACCAAAACGTAATTCTAACCCAAACTCTAAAACCTAGTCTTAACCCCCAAAATGGTCTTCAAAGT
>JAUBNQ010000028.1:13767104-13778829 GCA_032353495.1 Ctenopoma kingsleyae | reverse complement strand
CACACACACACACACACACAGTGTCACTGTCTTCATTTCCTTTCAGTATGTATCATTTTATCCTGCCCTTGGCCAGTATGAGTTAAAGCTGTCTTTCACAGTCAATGTGTCTGTTTTGCCGTCTGCATGTGAAATTCAACAAACTCACCTCCTCCAGTGTATTGCTGAGCTGAAAGATCTGCCCCTCTCCTTCCACCTGCCGTACACACAGTTTGCAGCTGATCTCTGTGGTGGCCGAACTCAGCCTCTCTAAGGTAAAGGTACAGTGAAGACTTCTTTGACTGCCACTCCACACCTGATAAAATGGGATCTCCTGAAAAAATGCAGACATAATATGCATATTTTTGCAAGATCAGTTTTTAGGCAGGTAAATCGATGGGTCAAAGTATCTTCTAAATGAGTATTTACTGTAATTCTGACAAAACACAAATAGTTGCTGTGACCCTCCTACTTTCTTGGAATTTTACCTGAGCAAATCGGCAAGATTGGCTGATTTGGGGGGTCATCAGCTGATGTTCACCTGGGCTATAAAAGCTGGCTTATGCAGTTCTTTGTTCACTTCCTTTCTACAGCTACAGTAGTAAGAAGTAGTGAAGTAATACTACAAACTGGATTATTTGCTGTACTTGTGAAAATCATGTGCTACAATGTGTATCATATATATGTATATATGTAGAGTATGTTTATATCCATCTCACCTGATACTTTGCGATGAGTTTACTCTTCCAGAGTGTGTGTGGCACATCATGGATTGACAGTCTCAGATTATGTGTGCTGTCTTTAAAGTTCAGAGTCTTTGGTTCATCCAGAAGCTTCCCTCCCATCTGGGTCTCCATCTGAAGGACCTCCTACACAACCCCCCCATCCCACACACAAAAAAACAAAAAAATAACTGCTTCAGTTTTCATCTACAAGTTTGCTTCTACTTAATCTTGCTTAGTGAACCATTTATTTTTAATACAGCATTAGAGATGGCAGAAAGCCTTTAATATATCTTGTGTAATTACTGCAGACAACACTGGGTTGAATTCTTGAAGGTGTTGAAAAACACAGAAGAACGAAACACTTGAATTACAAAGGTTTTCATTGAGATATCAACACATTTCAGTAGTTGTGTTTCCCTGATTTAAGCTTCTCAAAAGAAAAACTTCTCCCTGCTAACTGCACTGAACTGAAAAGAGACATTAAGATGCTCAATTAATAATTTAGTAGTAGTGTATAGTACTGCTGTTGTGAGATTTGGGGAAATGAAACATTTCTTTAATGTAAAACAGTAAAATTAAATCACTTGCAATGACTTCAGAAGATGACCTCCATGCAGCATATTACTTGTGAAAAGAATACATGGAGAAATTTTATTCTGATTATTTAAAATGCTGCAGCACATTTTTGTCTTGATTATCACCTCTTGTTTTGCTAACATGTCAAAACAAAGGTGCACTGCTTTCTCTTACACTCACTGTATATTGTGGTTTTAAAAGATTGTGTAACTACCATACCACTCAGGGCTGATGCAAAAGATGATGCACTGCACTTAACAGCGGTCATTGTTTTCATTTAGTGTCTTAGATTCCAGCAAATGGAAAAAATAAATCACTTATTGTAAAACTGATACTATTCATTTGATGTCTTTGTCCATATTGTGAAAAGAATGAAGCATTTTGCATTGCTATGCTGCAGTTGTTTCAATAATGCATTACAAACACAACCCCGGGGGGGATTTGTGCTCATCCTTTTCAAAATGACTTCTGTATATCAACTAAGCCCACACCAAGAGAGTACTAAGAAAGTATCTGTACCCTACAGATGTACCAGCATGCATAATGGTAAACACACATACTGATGGAACATCAACATATTTACAGGTTCTTAAACTGCATATAATTAAATGAACAAATTAACACACACACACACATTTGATCAGTATGACTTCTGTTGCCTCCTACAGCCTTTTCAAAATAATCAATTCCTCCTTCCCATCATCTTCCTACGCAGCTCTATTGTAGATATACTGCAGAGACTTCCCCTTTGAAACGCCAACCAATCAATTATACTACACAAAGTCTTCATCATTAAAAAGTCAACTCTGAACTTTGTTTTCAAGCTACTATTGCTTGTTTGAAATGTTAAAACTGAGTGTGTGCTGATGTTTGTCTGAGTGTGTGCATGGCTGTGTGCCACACTGACACTTGACTTATCACTGCATGCATAAATTATCAATGTTAATCTCCCATATCAGATGGTCCCCCCAGTGCTTTGAATTTGTTTAAATTCTAAAGCATCACTATTCTGACATTGCTTGACCCTGTTTTGTTTACTGCTTCTCAGCTCATTTCCAGAAGACTAGAGGTGAAGAAACTTCTTTTTTATAACTTTAGACAGTTACTCTGATTCAAGCTATGACATATTTTATTTCAAATGCAAATTCAGAGAAAAGTTTAACCATGGGTGGTCCAAGAGAGAACACAACTCCACAGATGACTAAAGATCACAACAAAGCACTCAAAACAATAATTGGGTTTGAGTCATTTAGTTTCAGTACTATACCTTGAGTGCATCCTGTGTGTCATCCAGACAATAGACCCTGATGTGATAGTCCAATGTTGTGCAGGAGATAGGTCCAAAAACAGCCAGTTTGAGCCTCTTGGCGGCTGCCTTGCCGATGGACTGGCCCACCAGGCAGTAAGTCCCCAGTGTCTCTGTTAGGATGTGACATGCCTCCGAGTCCATCTGCACATAGCAGGGGGTTGTGAAGTTTTCCTCTCCCACTACAACCACATCCTGCAGGAATCATACACACACACAAAGTCAGACACACTTTAGATGCTCAGAGTGCCATGCTGGGTTGTCTGAGACTGAAATATTCAATACTTTAGACTGATAGAGGTTTATTCAACATATCGGCCACAATAATAATACCGCCTGATGGTTTCAACATTGTGATGGACACAGGTCCGTAAATATTGTGATGTTAACGTAACTAGTCTGTATCTAGTCTGGGTTACCACAATCATTTCCTGCTGTCACAGCAAACTGAGCTTTTCCTCTGTTTCACATTAAAGCTCATCCAAGGGCTCAGTGGTTTTCCCACTGTAGACAACTCTTTTTGAGAAAAGACATACAGGAAAAACCACATATTATGATCAAAATAGTGATGATGAGAATGGTATGATTATGTTCTTGTGCTAAAATGAATAAATGGACTCACAGTGCAGGTAATCCTGTTTCCAGAGATTCATTTAGGACCTACCTTTACAAAGTAGTATAGTTAAAACCTGGGCTTTATTTGAATGCCAGCTTTGTTTGAGAATTTACGGGCATTTGGCCAATTCCTGTCTGTTAAAATAACACAACTGTAACTGCTTTTTGAATCATGTCTCCTGATACATAAAGCTCATTAGAAAGCAAGGTTGTGGTTTACACCCGATGCACATATGATGTGTGAAGAGCTGTACATACTATTGTATTGTAGTATTATTCCTAAGAAAACAAAACTGGACTCTAAATGTTAAGTAAGTGATACTTTATGCTTTATTAAGTTTGAAACATTTTGGCTTGTAGATCTTTTTAATAGCAAAGTGTAAAACATCGCACACCACTCCAGTTATTTATATTAGAAAAGCAATTTGATTGATAAGATTGTAAATGTATTAATGGTGAGCTACTGAAATGAAATGCATGTAAATGTATATCTGGCTGTATATATGTATTCTGAGAGTAAATCAAGGTGACCCTTGACACTTCACGGGCTGTGAAGTGTGCCCAATCCCACTGTGATTATTTGCTGAGTGTTGTTCATATAATTCCACCAGCTTTCTGTCACAGCGTGACTTATGGTAAATCCATATGGTGCCTTGCATTGAGGGAGGATGCAAAGGATCATTCTGGTCTTTCTTTATATGACAATTGAATCTTAACACACGTATCTGTTTGCCTGTAATTGTATGTGCATGTTAGTGGATGCAAACACATTTTTGTGGGGACATTGTGTGTTCTACATGCAAATGTATGATTCAAATATTGAGTTTTGAATCACAGTTCATGCAGAGTTGTGTTCCTACAGATGAGGTAAATCAATACAAAGAGGTAGGAAAGCAATATGGTATGAATCTGTTATTACTGGTAATCACAACAGTGGCTGCTCGCCCCCTGATGTGAGGGGAATTCAATTACCGTCCTCCCCCTGTTTTGGGGAAAACTTTCTGATGGGAAATGGATGTTCTACTGCAATAAGAGAAAAACAAATCGACTTCCTGATGAAATTCCACTTTTCATTTTTCTCATCTTTACCCACTCTGCACCCAACTTCTTCTGCGCAAGTCTCTCTCTCACACACACAGACACACACACACAAAAATACACGCAGAGAATCTTATGCATGGCTAATTGTGCAGAGACATTGTGTTGAGCTGTGATAAGCAACAGAAGACAGCATACGGGTGCCTTGTAGACACAGTGATGCTGCAAGACAGCCTTATCACCCACACCCACAAGGATACTCACATGCACGCACGCGAACAGGCATAGACGCACACGGACACACACACAAGCACACACAAAACCAGAACGCTGAGGTAGAGACTTCATGCTGAGAAACGCAGGAGGAGGGAGAAAGAGAAGGGTAGAAAAAAATGAAGGGATGGAAACATAAGAAGAAAGATGAGAGAAGAGGAATACAGCAGGAGCATAACAAATTGCTCCTGATAGGAGTCTTCAACCCCCTACTTGTCGACTAGCCTGTAGGCACTTTATGTTTACCACGTTTCCTCTACTTTTCTTTCTTTTTCCTCCCTTACTCCATGTTTGTACATGTAATGCAGGGTATTCTTCTTGGTGAAGAGTAATATATATATATGTGTGTGTGTGTGTGTATGTATATATATATACATACACACACACACATTATAGCTTGCTGTTATGGTGCTGCCAGGCATTGTATATGTTTGGTATGCTTAGTTGCCACACTGTGTAGCCTCATCCCTTGATTGGCCAGTGTCTCCTTACTGGTGAGCTGATGTATTACAAGCCATCAGGACTCAAACCATGAGGTGGCTGTGATGTAAACTGAGCAGTCCGACCTTTGTGTGATGCTAACTTTATTTGTTGTACAGTTAAAAACTTGTGTGTGGTTATCATGTGCAAACTGTTAACTAGCAAGGTATTTGTTTGTATCTCCTGTATTAAGCAAAAGCTTTGTTGTTTGTATATAAGCATAGAGTACATAGCTTTGATTTGTTTGGTTTTTACTTTAAATGAGAAACCTGTTGGCATGGTTTTTTACATTTAATAATCATCCTTCTGTTTTAGGGTAGTTTTTTGGATTTGGCACCACTCAATGCCTCTCCTTAAGTAGTTTGCCTAAGTTGTGTTACATCCTTTTTGTGCTGACATAAGTTTGTGGCTTTCTGAACAATAAACACTGAAAATGGCCTGATGCTGCTTCCATTATCCGTTGTATTACCCCAGGTTGTAACACTCACTCAGAGTAACAAAAACTGCACACACAAACACAAAAGACACAGTGCTAAACACTCACCTCCCATTCTCCCATGGCCAGTTGGTTCTTCAGCTGTATGAGCCAGTCTTCCTGGGCATCGTCAGCACAGTGGTGGATGGTGAGGATCACTGGTCTGGTCAGCAGGGCTCCTGGAGGTCCACAACTCACCACTGGGCTCAACACTGTCTGGATGTCCTCTACTGGGGGTCTGGAAAAGAGAGATAACACTGAGGTGAATGATTCTTTAGAAAAGAGCAACAGGAAGCTGCAGAACTATATGAGCATCAACTGCAGAAAGCTGTATTGATTTGACTTCTTGTCTGTGTTATTTTGTCATAATGTTCATATGTGGAAAATCTCGACCAACATCAATAAATAGGACAGGTGGACAGTTAGACTAGAGTAGGATAGACTAGCTTAGAGTAGATGAGACAATCACAGGGCAAAACAGATGAGGGCAGAGCAGCAAATTCAATTAGATTATTAGTGTAGTCAGCAGGGCTTCAGCTGGGCCTCTGCTGGAGTCAGTAGTTCATAGCTCATAGGTAGAAAACGACTAATGGTCACAGGCACATGTTTTTTTTTACAATGAATTCAAGTACTGGATTAAAATATAACACTTTCTAACTACGTATGTATGGTACAGAACGGCAACAGATTATTCCAGGCTCTTCTACTGTGAATTAATGTGAGATAATAAATGATAAATGCTGATGGGGGTTTATTAGCTTACTTTAATTGGTAAATTGAAAAGTAAAACCACATGAGTAAACAATACCTAAAAAATCAAAATGCATATGAAAATTACTTTATTCTCCTGTGTAATCCATCATACAGTAATTTTCTTTTCTCATGTTGCTGAAGATTTATTGACTGGGGAAGAGCCCATACAGATAGAGGAGATGGATCTAAAATTTAACAGTGATTTTTTTTCCAGCCTGCCTTGTGTCAGGGGGGCACTAATCCTTAGCAGTATTATCGATTTAGCTGCTGGAGCTCATTATTGACTCATGAAGGGTTCACATGGGTAGGAGAAGCTAACAGATAAAAACAGTATGACTCAAACTGTAACAGCACCTTTTGACTTATTTAATACAGGGATCATCACTTAATGAATTACAATTTTATCGCCTGGTGATATTACATAAGTAAGAAAATTGATGTTTTGAGATGTGTATGTGGTTAGTTCTTAATGAGCCTAGCCACATGATTCTGGCTTGGCAAGTGTTGCTGAGGTAAGTCACTATGTGAGTTTTGCTAGCCAGCTATTGAATGAAATGAAGGAAGAGAACAGAAAAAGTTAGATTCTTTACTGTAGTATGTTGTGGTTGGTTAATCCCTCACCCCATATACAGTGAGAGTAACTGGTTTACACTGGTTAATGTGCACCTTGCTGGAAACACACCTACATGAACATGATGGCAAAAATCATGGGTATATATCTCAACAAAGGCAAATAAAACCAAAATGATGTGCATGACTAAATACTACTAGAGGTACAATGTTTCACTTTACAAGCATTTGCCAGATGTATAATTTCAAAATATTCATGTAGCTGTGTTTGTGGAAAAGATACATTTAAGGTATGTTGCTCATAAGAAGCAAAGTACAGCAAATCATCATTGACTGAAATCACACACAGCACCAAACTGTCACAAAATCTACATCAAGTACATTTTGACACAACAGCTGAAATATAGAAATCTTGTCACTTGTTTATTATGTCTCAAAGAGAGCTTTACCACACTCATGCACAGGGTTGGGGAGTAAAGGATTATAGTACACATAACAGGATTTCAGTAATCCCAAAAATAGCCACTAATTTGTTGGTTACTATGGAAAAAGCGATTTCTTTGCATACGATTTAAAAAAATGTTTTTCTTTTAAATCTAAAACATGGTATGAAGTGAAAAATCTATCACATTGCAGTCAACATTTATTCCACACATCTTAAAATAATAGGTATTATGAGCTCTGCATTTGGGTAATGCACTGAGTCTGAGTGAAATTTGGACAATACTGTATTCTTACTGAATAGAGTATACTAGAGAGTAACCGTTTCTTGGAAATTTTAATTCTAGCATTAATGTAGGAACTTTGTGGCATTAAGTGACCTCTATTGAATGAATCACCAAAAGAAGGTGCACATGGATACATTACAAATAATAATAATTCATTCCTTCTTGTGCATCCTAAGCTCTTGTCACACTGTGAAAGCTTTCCCACACAAGATAATACCCAGGAGAAAGAGGGAGAAGTAGAGACAAAAGAAAACACAAAAACAAAGAGAACATAGAAGGAGATGCAAAGATAAGGAGAAAATGGGGACAACAGGGAACAACACAGGAAAAAAAGTCACAGAGAAGAAAACTAAGAGAAATAGAACTTACCTCAAGCTGTCTTTCCTGTGCACAGTCACATACATCTCATACAGTCTACCCTGAGGAACAGCACCCGCTGGAACCAACAAACTCACACCTGCAGGAGGGAGTACAGTGGAAGAAAGATGTGTGGGGGTAGAAATGATGAGTTCCATCAAGGATTTATTAATTTCCCCATGCCCAGCTGAATTATTGAATATACAACTTATCATCACTTTATCATTATGATTAATTATTGAATCACATTTTTTAAAGGCAACTTGTGTAAAAATGTTGTTATAAAGATATCAAGTGAATTCTGCTGCAGTGTTTTATAGCTTTGAAGATTTTCTACATATAAGAAGATAACATTATTCATTATCTTTGCCCACCCTCTGCATTTAAATCCTAACATAAGTCTAACTTGCTTAATGTAGTCAGTTTTAGTTTGTGTTTAAATCTCAATCATTTCTGACAGATGATTTTAATGTAGTTCTTGCTTTTAGTAGTATTAATGTTATGTGATATATTATTTTATATAATTTGTTAATTAAAAACTCAATTAAAAACATTCTTGTATCTAAAACCCAGTAATATTGAAATTGCCCTGGTCACTGCGTTTTCACCAGGCTTACAGTACTGTATGTTTAATACTGTATGTTTAGTTGGTAAATGTGTGCAGAATGCTCAGCTTACCAGAGTTGGGTACAATGAGGTGTCCTCCCTGGTTGTTGAAGGAGCCGTGAGCAGTACAGGAAGGGTCTCGTGTTCGGGCTAGACTGTGGTTGCGAAGGTTCATAGTGTCACTGTTATCTAACAGAGACTGAGTTACCTAGGAACCAAATGACAACAATCAGAGATAGAATTATAAAGCATGAATTACAGGGTAATGTGCAGAAACAGGCTGCAGCCCAGCAGTGACTGGGTTAACTGAAAATCTAAATTATTAATTAATTGTTATATAATAACAGAAATGTATTCACCTGCTGCTGTAAGTCTGTGATATAAAATGAAGTTAAATTAATGCATGATATGGTGCAATGAAGAGTAAAAAATAGTTTTTTTTTTTTGCATATTAAGCCCTGAGTTTTCTGTATGATATATCACGGGTCCTGTTTACTACACTGAACTGTACACTACAGGTACATAGACAATAAGTCATCAACGTGATGTGGACTAGAGGATGTACTTCCTCTGACAGAGCTGATGTCAGGTACTGTAGAGGTGCATTCTAATGAAACAAAAAGTTCATAGAGGTCCAGTGATGTTTTACTGTGGAAGGACAATCTCTGGTTGTATAGATCATTCTAGTTTTATTTTTGCCAGAGTTGGGTACAATGAGGTGTGCTTTTTGTTCCTTTTTCCAATACAGCACAATTGTACTGCATTCATCAAGATGCTTTATTTTTTTCTTATAATTTTTGATAACCATTAATTAAAATGTAAAACGGAAGATCTGCATGTGCCTTGGAACGCTGCCATAGGGCTGAGTTAGGAGTCTGTGAGAAGACAGTGGATTTACAATAGACCTATGAAACCACCGTAGGGTAAATGGTAAAATTTGACCTGCTTTGCATTTTTCTGTTAAAATAAGGACTTAAAATTCAGTTGTTTACTACTGCATCACACAAAGCTGACAAGAATTTTCCAAAGTGTGCAAAGGACAGGCACCAGGCTAAAAACAAAATAAAAAAATGTCCTCAAATTAGTCAGGAAAGGTTGGTCATTAGACACAATAGGAGCTCAGAAAAGGCACAATAAAAATATCCACAATACCAGATAAAATCATCAAACGATGCCACTAAGCCGTACAACTCAAAGGTAGTGAGTTCAGGTCTCGTACTGCCTGAGGAGAAGTGCCATGATGAAACTGAGTGTTTTCATCTGTATTTGAGATAACTGACTCTGGTATGCATGCCATGTAGTTGACAGAGCAGAGAGGGGAAACTGGGGCAGTGAGCTGCATGTATACTAATGGTGTTTGCTTTTTTATTTATCTGGCTGGGAATACATAGTTGCCATGTTTCAGTACTTCTCACTGTCCTCCTGCACTGTAACCTCACATTTGTGAACATTTATTTAAAAATCATACCGTGTTCTAAATGAATACTTTAGAGCTGATGAATAGAATACTTTAGAAATACAACAGTTACGTTACCTTAGGAGACAGTTTGGATGTAAAGTCACCTCCGAGATCGTCCTGTGGTGTGACCAGACCAGAAGAGTTGTAGACTTTGATCTTCAAGTTGGGAAGTGGGTCCAAGAGAGGAGAGTTGGTCATTGGGATTTTATCTGACACATCATGGAGGGCATACACTGGACCACGATACATGGCGGCTGCATTTGTCAAGTCGGGAGGAGCTGTCAGAAGATCAGCTAGAGGGGTAAAGTGAAAAAGAAAGGAGCAAACTAAAGTAATCAAAAATACAAGAGAGAAAATACAGTCTTCTGACATGAATCCACAAATGTAAACTATTAAGCTAAAGTGCTAAATGGTGTGTAAGACAGAGAGGAAAAATTTAAACTAATGCTTAATACTTTATGTCCTCAACAGTGCAATGCATGGCTGCTTGGGCAGATGTGTAAAACTTATGGCAAGATCAGTGAGCAGGAATAGGGGGAGTAAAATGAAGGCCAGCAGGGCTGCTGATAAGATGTCTGTGTCTGGTATGATACACTGCAGCACACAGGGGCATGACCTGGATCAAGAACTAGTCATGGAGCATGCACAGACAGGGGGAAAGATGAAGAGAGTGCAAGAATGGATAGAGGGACAGTGTGTGCAAATTTGGAAGGTGATGCTGAGATGTAAACTCAAAATTTTTAATAGTTAATACTGACAACTGTGAATTATCAAAACAAATTACATAGATTTGTGATTTAACCTCAGTCTTTTTTAAATATACAGTAATAACTGCTCAACTCCATGTCATACTTTCAGCTCTTCAAAATGTTGCCACCAACTCTCACTTTGCCTGCACAGTCAGAGGTTGTCACACTTTGATCACCTGGCTGTCTATTTTAAAAACATTCACTATGTCACAGTTCGAAACTGACAAAACCTGCTGTGCACTTTTACCACAAAAGATGACAGCGCTAACAGATGATAAGAATTAAGACTGATTGTTATACTTCTGTTGATTGGAAATTATCCTGTTGTGATGTGTTCTAAAAGCGGCCTTTTAACTGTCATTATCCAAATATCACTATCAATTTACAACAGTAACAACAACAATATACAACAAATTGTGTTTGATATTCAAGCAAATATGAATCTCATCAAAATGTATTTATTTATTATCAGAAGCACAGAGCAAGACTATGTATAATTTGCAAAGCAGCATTTAATATGAGGTTAAAGGTAGGTCTGTGAGATTCCATTCTGTGCTCATCACAGAAAAGATAAGAGCCATCTTCAGTTCAACCAATGTACCTTTAAGGCTTCTATACAAACAACTCTCTGCCATCAGAAAACCCAACAAATATTCAAGATTTAATTGGGATTGGGATCAGAAGAAGGCAAGTTACCTACTGAGAACTATTCCAGATTTACTTGCACCAGACTCTATTTTTTTGGGCACAGAGCCTGAAATCCTGCCGTTCCCTCCAAGAGCCCATCAATTCTAATTTTAAAATCCCTCATTATCACCCCCCACCACTACTAACACACACACATCTGTCACCTATCACCCTCTTCCTCTCTATCACCAAGCTGTTTACCCTTAAAGCCAGTGGGTATTCCTGCCAAATCATCCCTGCTGAAATTTAATTAACAACTAACAGGAAGATACAGAGAGAGAGAGAGAGAGAGAGAAAGAGAGAAGGAGAGAAAGAGATTGCAAGGACATAATTCTTCATTAATAGTAAT
>JAUBNQ010000028.1:13755163-13767004 GCA_032353495.1 Ctenopoma kingsleyae | reverse complement strand
AGAGAGAGAGAGAGAGAGAGAGAAAGAGAGAAGGAGAGAAAGAGATTGCAAGGACATAATTCTTCATTAATAGTAATAGGAGATGGTCCCTCAAGACAGAGTGACAAGCATCCTAATGCTTTAATGATACAATGTCACCCAATCTCCATGCATGCGAAGACATTCACCCTTGTACACACACACAAACACATTCATGCATGCATACATACAATTACTTTGGCTTGCCGTAGACCAATTTGCGTTGCATCCTCTCTTCGTTTTTACTTGGTATAACATGATTTGAATATTAATCGTCAAACCACAGCAGACCACATAAACAGACACCCTAAATTATTTAAGATTCCTGTTAAAGGTGTTTCAGGTGCACAAAGTTGTAGCTTGTAGGTCCCTCTAGATTACTACTAGATTATTAACACAGAATCAGTGCTGTAGATGTAAGCTCTTTCTAAAATGCCATTTCTAGTTGAATATTGTAACTATCAAGTACTAAGTATCATAAGTACCAGCATGGTCATTTAGTCTGCTTTAAGCCATCTAATTTAAAGCATTTAATTCAAGTTTGTCTGGAGTGTGAGTGCGTGTCTGTGTGCAAATGTGCCTACTGCCTACGCTGACAGACAAATGAAGATTCTTACAGGAAACTTCTGTTCATTAGATCTGTGAATTGATTCACACAAATTCTCTGTACATTACTGTGATTTCCAGTAAGCTCTCAATTGCAGTGTGTGATTCTTGTTGTGTTATCCATTCTCCAAGACAGAGAGGATGAGACGACAATACAGACAGCAGAGAGTGAAACATGGCTCCACTTAAACAGCAACACAAACATGGAGGGAGTGTCCGAAGTGGTAGGAGTCACTGTGACGAGAGAGATGGAGACACAACTAGGGGAAGACAGACTCAGAGACGGAGATGAAGAGAGGAAGATGCTGATAAACAGGAAATGTGATTGACCTGAATGTGCAGATGGAAAGGGAGAGAAAGAAAAAGTGAGAAAGAGAAGAAGAGTGACACACACACAGAGAGAGAGACTCCTTCCTGGAAGAGAGTAGTGTCTAGTAGAGACTGAGATTAATCCAAACCAGCAAAGACTGACAGCTTGAAGCAGAGGAAATAAACAAAATGATACTAGCATCAAAGCCAGAGCAGGTACAGTTATTTCCATTCTGTATCCGCCTGTCGTTCTGTGTGTGTGTCCATCTATTTAGCCACCCACACATTTGTATCTATTTATTGCTCTCTATGCACATCGTGTGATACCAAAATATTGGCATCGCAATTTTGGTTTGTTCCACGCTGAGTAGTGTAGTGTTTTACTGCAGGCCGTGCTCTGATGTAGGTGGCTATTCGGGCTGAAACATATGAACTCCGTTTTCAGCATAAGTTATTTGATATTCCCATCTAAAAGATAATCTAAAAAACACTTGCAGTGGTTTAGTGGTTTAACTCTTCACCTTGTCACAGTGATGTGCACATGTACTTCAGGAAACTGTGACAGCACTTCAGTGTTACTAAAAGTGCAACATACTTAAATGACAAATCAGCAGTGCTACATTAGTATGGTAATCTACTACGTATTCTTTCCCCCATAGATTAAATGTCATTTTCCGTAACATTCATTACCTGATCTGGCTGTTTTGATATTAACAGACTGGAAGCCTCCATTAAGTGCTGAGCTGTCGATGATGTCTGAATCAAAGTCACGGTGAGTCTTGCGGTAAACAAAGAGCGCCACGATGACAGAGATGACCAGGCACATAATCACTGCGATGACAATGCCCACGTACAGTGCCACATCATCTGTGCTTGGAGCAGCTAGAGAGGACACACAAAAAAAAACAGAGACATAATGTTAGACAGATACTGATACTGATACTCTACTTACATGAAAATATATATCAAAAAGAAAATTAATCTGATATGGCTTCCTGTCATTCTTAATTTGTGTTGGACAATTTCACTTTTACCTGGGACCACCCGTCATCCTCAAAGGACAATCTCTGCGGGTTCCATTTCAAAGGAAACTTTTAAATAGCTCTCCAGCCTGTGTAATATGATAATTTGTCTAGACAAAAGCAGAGTGGCGGAGACACCTTTCATGAAGAAAAAAAAAAAACCCAGAATGGTACCAATTCTGAAAATTTAATAAGGTTCTTAATTATTTTACAAGGGTTCTAACATTCATTTTCAATCTGGCTGAAACTTTAATGGTGTTAGAGTGAGGACAATGGTAATGTGTTGAGGTACGGACTAAGAAATTTTTTATTGATGGGTGATGCGGATGCCACGATTACAATATGAGGCAGAGAAGAATTGAGGAAAGGATGGACAGCAAACAATTAAGAGCACTGGGGATGAAAAATGAAGAAGTAACAGGAGGGGAAGCCAATATCTTGGGAGGAGTATTGAAAAAAGGACACCCAAAAGAAAGGAATTGAGCAGAAATTAGAGGACAGGTTGACCAATACGAATAAAAGGGAGTGTAGGGAAAAGAAGCGTGAACTAAAGAGAATAAAGGAAGCATAAAAAAAGAGAATAAGTAAGCAGGGAAGATGAGAGGAAACAAGTAGGACTCAATAAATCAGGAGAGGAGAAAGGTGATAACAGCAAGGAAGAGGAATAGGGTAAAGGAAAGAAAAATGGACTTAAACTTCAAAGCAGCAAAACAAACAAGCCTACATATTTAACATGAAAGCGCCAATGCAACTTTTTGAGCAGACTCTCACTTAAAGCACTCGTCATATAATCATGTCTTCTGTAGCCAGTAGGAGGGGATTTGTCTGCAGCTATTAAGAAGAAGACAGAAAAGTGTAGGAATGCTCCTTTTAATCCGCCCTTAAAGTTGAGAGGCAGATAACAGGCTTTTAGCTACAAACAGCCTGAGTCATTTGCTTAAGGATTTACTGTTGTCGCATCAGAACAAGTTCAGAAAGCATGAACTCGATTATGCACGAGAGAATCCTTTGATGAGCCACACAAACATTCATGCTCACACACGCCTGTGCATGATACACACATTCACAGCAGAGAGGTCACTCACTGTGGTGTTATTTACTCATTTACCACTGGAGGGAGCTATGAACCACTTCTAGTGCCTCAGGGGAGCTGCGCATGTGAAGGAAAACACTATGTCTCTCAATCTATCTGAGACTGATTAACCAAATGTCTCTGGACACTTTGTCCAATGAACAGACGATTGATGATGATGAGGGATGTTTTGAAATAGCACAATGTTGTCTAGCTGACGAGACATAATATTTAGTAAAACAAATACTATCTTAACCAGTGTTGTAAAATGAAGATTCATGCACAATCTGTGACACAACAAACACAAAAAGATAAACTTATTCATTCACAACAAATATAAAATATGTATGTTATTAACATACTATAAAGCACAGATGATGAACAGGTTCAGGGAGCGGGGAGGCTTTACGTAAACTTAAACTTCTTAAACAACCAGGCCTAAATGAAGTTTGCAGTTCATGATTTCTTGTAATGTTCTTGTTAGTTTTTCCTCGATAAACTAGATGTGAATTAACTAGGTGATTATTATTGACAATAAGCAAAAATCTTACATATTTTCTGGTTCCAGATTCTCAAATGTGAGAATGTTCTATGTTTCTTTGTCTTATATGAGTAATTTGGTACTTTAGGTGCTGTGACGCCTAGTAAGATATTATAGGGGCTTTTTTAAAAACTGATTTCCTAGACAAAACAATGCTAAAATATCAGACCGATGAATCAATAATGAAAACATTAATTGGTTCCAGTCCTAGAGTAAACTTGTAATGTATTGAACTCTACCAGAGTTGCCCTATCTGTCTTAAATTGTTCTCTAATGTAGTTTGACTTTCAGTGTGTGAAAATGACTTGCCAGCTGTGTCACATAAACCATACTGTGGCAGAAGAAATTAAACATTCATATAATTTATGTTTAAAATTGCCTGATATGCATTTCAGAGTTTATGCTTTTTCACATTGATTTATGGCACTGTGGAGTACTGCAGCTCAGACTGCTGAGAAATATCTGTTCATCACATTTAACACAAACTTAATATAAGTTCACCACCTCTATGTCTGCAGACTTTTTAACTCCTATAGGTTTTATCAGCTGCGGTTATAGATTTCATTTTGACGTTCTTAAAAAGATTGCTGTAAATTCTGTAATGCCCCATTACTGCACAAAGTTGCCTGTTATCAAGGTCCTTGCACTTGCCAAGGGGGAATAGAATTGGATAATCCTCTTAAGTACCAACTTCGTGATCTTAATTATGATTATCATCATCCTATCTATTTGGGGAATCTTGTTTCTACTTTAACTTGAAGGTCTAAAACTTCAAGAACTTCAGAATGTGTTGAATGCGCGTCAGCCTTAAAAACATTTACTAAGACCCACTGTGTTTTCTGTGTCTGTTCTAAATTCACACAGCCCTATAAACCAAATGTAAACTAAATGTTTATGACAAACTTTGGTGTCCATTACTGAAATCCTACTGTAAAATTAAAGTACTGCAATGTGTAAAAAACAGCTATAATGTTGCACACATTACTGAACAAATTATTCAGAAATAAAGATTTAAATTAATGTTGGGTACAAGAACAAAACAACAGAAAATGGAAAAAAAAAAAAAGAAAAAGAAATGATGCAGAGGTTATGTAAAACGCAAAGCACTTTTTTTAAATAGACCATAATATTTTAAGAGCACAATTTACTTGATGGAGTGATTTCTCAATCGAGCTCAACTTTAAAATGCTCTCCAAATGTTTCTCTACAACTCAATGACAGATTTTTTAGAACTGACAAAAAAATGCACTTATGTACTGCAGCTCTTCTTGAGCACTCAAGTCCATTCAGTGCTGTGTATGTGTCAACTTCGTTGATCTTTCATTTCATTGTTCTTCTGCATTAAAAAAACATGCTGTTGTGGTTGAAAACTTCCTGTTCTTTAATTCTGATTTCTTTTACTGGCAAGCAGCCCTGCATAATAGGCTGTCTTTTTGTGACAAGATGGAGGTTGAAAAAGGGATTGAACGTGGGTGTGCACTTTTGACCATACCCAGATGAATTAATAATGTGTTTGGACCTCTGTGTGTGTCTAAGTGTGGCCCGAGGCTGTGCTCTGTGAAGCCAGAATGACAAAATTGGCAAAGATAAAATGAGGAAGGAGCATAGTCTGACTAAGTACTGATAGGTGTACACTTACACAGTATATTCATTTTTATGAGCACTCATGCAGGCAGTTGCACTCACAATGAATGCACGGAGAAACAAGCAGTTTCATGTCAGAAGCACTCACCTGCAAGACTGACTAAACTGCCTTTTGAGATATATAATACTGTAAACTGTGTGAGCCTTTCAGTGAACAGACCTGAAATTAAATGAATGATAAATCACCTGCAAAAAGAGACATATTCAAACAGACATATTCTGTCTGTGACTTTTCAGCAAGTACAATCTGACATTTCTCTATAGGAGGGAGAATGTTCTATAGGCTACTAAAGGCTACACACACGCGCAAACGCACACACACTACCAATAAGCAAATGTGAAGAAATGCAGGTAAAACATACACATGCATCATTAAAGAACTGGGGTAAATTGATAGTATTGACCTATCAGAGTCCAATTTACAGGTGACAGTGGTGTGTGTATGAAAGACTGTCCCTTATTTAGGAAATTGTCCATCATAGTTTTATAATTGCTCCAAGATAATCTACTTTTGTCACTTGACATTTGTATGTTAAAGTTTCAAGTGTTTCTTCTTAAATACTAAGAGAAGGAGGACGTTAACACCAACAACAACATGTGGGATGGTACAGGTGCAGCAACAGATCTGCAGGACTGCTGCTCCAAAGTCATGTATGGAGATGTATGTTGCATTTGAGTAGGATAATCAGTTACAAGACGTGAATTTCTGGTACACTCTTGGTATCAACCTAAGAGCCCAGTGAAGTAAAACTAAATTGTGGAGTCCAGAAAATTACTGAAATTATACAGAAACTTTCTCCCTCATGCACAGTTGATTACACATATGGGGTAGAAAAGCAGTTGCACCAACTAACCCTCAGTCAGCACGGATTGCTGTCTATCGACTGGCCGAGCTTTTTGTCATTCTTAGATTCTGTCCAATCTGCAGTGGAGAGGATTTAAAGAAGGGGGAAACAAGAATAACTCAGCTTAGCTTGTCTCTATCTTCTCTGTGATCTGCATCCAAAGCTGAGCTGTGGACAATCACTACTTGAAACTCATTCAACTGCCTTTTTGATCTTGCTTGGCACAAACGTGTAAACGCCACCCTTGCTGCACTCCTGGCAGACACATCTGCTCTAAGTAACTGGCAGGGATGAATGGAAGAAAGAGAGTAAGCAAGGGGAAGTGAGCAGTCTTTTGTAAACGTGTCTATGTGTATCTTCTATAAGGAATGGAAAAAATGGTTGTTGGTGCTGTGAAATAAAATATGGAGTCTTTTTGGAGTCACTAAAGCCTGAAGGTATATTTATATGACTAACAAACAACTCTTTATATGAAGTCATTAGATCTCATGGATTGTGTAACAACAGTGCAACTGTAGCAATTTAATGAATGGACTGAAGACAAGCTTTTCAGTGCATCTTGTTTTATGCAACTGACCTCTTTCAGTATCTGCTGGCTACAAATATGAATAACAAAAAACAGACTCTACAGAAATCTATGGTTCATTCGACATCCTCCCACCCTTCTCATCCCCTCAAGCTAAGCTGGTCTGTAACCGACACAAACAACTGTGTCAAATTCTCCAACAGGAGACACATAAATGAACGAAGCAACAAAAATAAAGCGGTGATAATTATAATGCTGCTTTCTTGTTTTTCTTTTTAGCTTGAATGTGGTTTGAACCTTCATACACAAGATACCCTGTGACAACAGTCGCTCAAACATCCTCACTTTTAAAAAGAGACGACAGTGACAACTAGGGGTGTAAGAATTCTCTAAATCCCTTGTTCAGTTCAGACGTTCGTTTCTGAGCCAAAGTTTGGTTCATACCTCCATTTTTCTTTTGTTTGTGGGATGCTGGGGAATTTCAAAACACGGATGGCTCTGTATTGTCCCTAAACCCAGTGCATCAGACATGCAACTAACAGACCTGCAGCTCACAGATCAAGCCTTCTATATAGACCAAACCCCCAGGATCAGCTCCGGGCAGTGATGCTATTTTGGTGTGGTGGCCAAACTGTGCTACTGCAACTTCTTTGTTGATCATATGATGCACACTGGTTCCAAAAGCACAGTTTCCACAGAGCATCACTGCAAAAGGAGCAGCTATGGAACAGTGAATAAATAGTTCTGAGTGAAACTGACTCTTTTATTTTTAGAATTTGATCCATTTGGTCCATTATCTTTGGGAAAGTCAAGAAGAACTAAAGCATTATTTTACTTTATTCTCGTTTACTTGAGTGGGGTTCCCAGAGGTGCGACTGGAGGAGGTAGGAGTGCACATGCTTTATGACCCAAAGCGTGGAAGCGAGTATTTTTTAAATACGGAATCCATAAGAATCTGGATTTTTTTCAGAGAACGTGCCACTGACCATGGGTGCCATATTTGATGTGCTATCCAGTTCTTATAATACATCCATGACATTGTTACTTGCTTACAGTAAAGCTCACAAAGTCAAGTGTTAGACACTATATTCACAAATAGACAATATGGGATAGAACCCATGTTTTTCTATCTGTTACCATTAAATAACTTGTGTTGACCAAAAACTGTAATGGAGCAGCTTTGGAAGCAGAATCTGATAATGCCAACATAGCCACTGGATGTCGATAAAGGTACGTAGGTGCTCAGTATTGCATTTGTAATGTGACTTAACATACTTAAATTCAGACAAGCACATAGACAGGAGAAAGCAGTCCACAGTTGTACTGTAGAGTTTGATCTGTATGTTGACAGTCCACCCTCAGACATGCATAAATGATGAAATTTAAGTCACACAGAAACTTGCAACTTTACAGATGTGAAAAATACTAATTAACTTGAAGCCTACATGTAATTCAGACAGAGCATGCATACAGCCAATGTAGCAGGACAACCCAGGAACAGTGTCAGCATGAAGATACATTTCCTCATAAATTAAGACTAAAACAAACAAACAAAAAATGCTTTAATAACTGTCATTTATACTTTGAGAAAACGGGACCAGCTTGGTGATTAGTTAGTAACGACGCTACTCGTTCAATGTTCCAGCATTTATGTTATTGACTGTATACTTGAAAATTAAAACCATAGTGACAATCTGTTAAATGGCCTATGACTGCTTCTATCTCCTCTCCAGCTCTCTCCGTATCTGTATCTGTCTGAGACTAGACATCTTGCAAAACACACAGAGATGATGAAACTGCTTCAGCAGACCCTAAATGAGAGTCATTAGAACACATCACAGCGTTCAAGGATTGCTTTGAAGATAAAATGAGAGGGAGAAGTAAAAAACATAGTAATAATAAAAAGCAGAGGTCTTTTCCCTCTTGCACTTCTCAATTTTCGTCTTCCTCACAGTTTGTAGCAAATCTCTTTCATTATATCACTTTGAGGACACCAACAGTAACGGTGAGACATGAAGGGAGAAAAGGAAGGTGGGTAAGAGAGCGGGAGAGGACAGCTGTACAGGAGTAAAGGAGAATAGTATGGATCTTTTTTTATATCCTATTATCATTTCTTGTCCTTTTTTCAACTAATCTTTACATAAAGGAGGACTACCATTGCCACTTATCCCTGTGCCTTTGTGTAAATTATTCTGCACTTCCACAACTGAGGCATTAACGATCGTCCAGTTTAACAAATCAATCATTCCCTTAAAGGATACTTCAAAGAGAACGGCTCAAATCAGGAGAACCGTTTCAACATTTCGGTTTAATGTCTGTAATTGGATCAACTCAATTGAGATACACATGAGACAATATGCTTGTAAACACAAAGTAAGTGTTCAAAACTAAGGCAAATTGCCAATTTCAGCAGTGATTTAAAGCTGTCTGGCTGTTCTCCAAAATGACCACAGCTGCAACAAACTGTGAATCAAGTGAACTGGCGCTGTATCGATTCACTGCTATCAGACAGGTAGAAAAAAAAAAAAGAATCAAGTTAATTAGAGGAATCTGTCCCCTCTATAGTACATTCAAGACAAAACTAATGGAGCTGGCACAACCTTTTAAATGAATGGAAGACTGATTGTGTTTTAGTAGACCTACCTAGAACAACAAGTAAAATATAGAGATGCACACAAATATAGAGTGTTCTGTATATCAGAAAGTTAATTATGCTTCTGTACATAACCTGTAAAGTTAAGAGGACCCAGAGGATGCTAAAGGAATTGTTCAAATACAGTTACAAATACAGTTCAAATACAGCATTGCTCTAGATATAGTATATCTAGAGCAATGCCCTTAAATACTTTAGAGTGAATATATAAGTATTGTAAACTACTTTCCATCATACAAGTAATGATGGTGGATTAAAAGATTCATTTATTACTTCTTCCTGAAAACTAGAGAAGCTAACGTTTGAAGATAGTTGTTTGATCAGTACAACAATAACAGTGCACATTACAAGACAAGCGCAAAACTTTCATCATCTAACTCAAAATGACATGTAATGTTAAAACACAAAGCCTGAGACAAAGGTTGATGCTCAATCAAATATTAAAGAAACACGAGGGTGAGGAAGACAAAAGGAAAAGGGATAATGATAGAACATAAAACATCAACTTACATGGGATTCCCAAATCACTCTTTTCTTTGGGCTCAGTGGACTTCTGAAACAATGAACCTTTGGACAGGAAAGGAAAGGGGTGGTGGAATGAATGAAGGGAGAAGAATGAAAAAAAAAATCAAATCAAATGAACAAGTCACATAAAATGGCACAAGCATAACATGACACAAAAATGCCTTAACATGCTCAAGTTTGTTTCTTCTTTTGTGTGCTTTCTGCTGTTCTGCTACACATTAAATATAAGTGTCTTAATCAAGAAATAAATCAAAGTCAAATGAATACTGAAAGAAGAAAAAAAAGTTTGCTAAGGTCTAAACATGGAGTAAAATAAATAAAAATAAAAACAATGATGTAAATTGAGAAACCCAATGTGTATAATGGAATTACTGCTGTGTCATGTTGTATGGTCCACTTAGTCGAGGTAGACAGAAGGTCTATGACAGATAAACTGCTGATGTACTCATATATAATTGAGGTGCTGGTGTATAATTGATAAAGGCAACACAGCAACATGGCGCGCTTGAAAGCTTCTTGCTAGACCAGCTGACTGTTGAAGACACACTGATTTGGCAACATAGGGCAAGGAACACTGACAAGGTTAAGTGGGGTGATGTACACATCTCAACATACAGTGCACGCTGGTGTTTCAGGAAAGCTTGGCTACAATGCTCAGATTCATTTTAATTTTCATTGTATACTCTAATTCAAATTAAAGATGGTTATTTGCATGAATTTGCATGTTTCAGTCCTGTTTTATCAGATTTCTTATTCTTGTATAAATGACTCAACAAATGACTGCAGTTATGTTACTGCATCTAACAAATGTGGTGCTGATTAATGTCTGAATCAGTGATGATAGTAAAAGCAGCATGCCATGAGAAATAGTTATGATGTTTTAATTATCAGCACAATTGTTCAAACAAATATGACAATATGATGACGGAAAAATGAAGCATACATGACTTAGTAAGAGTCAACATAAGAATTGGAGAAAAGAATAGATGAGGACAAAACATTCAAGGAAAGGAGAAGAAGAGGTATAACACATACTGCAGGAAACAATGTGGCAAAGAGAAGCATTAGAGTTCACAGTGAGAAGAATCAAAAACGGGACGTCTAGAGCTTTTGATGTGGAGATAGCTTGTGTGATACTACTGTTTGTATAAAACAACAAACACAAACGTTACATAACAGCTAGTATCTCTAGTGATTACTGTGGTTTTAGGGAAAACACAGCATATTGTATTTGCTCAGGAGGTACAGTTATGCAGTACTCCCATTCACGCATACACACAGAAGGCAGTGCGTGAAATGTCATGCTCTCAACGATGACACAGCGGAGCTCTGAGTGAATCTGTTCCAAGAATCCAGATCGATGTGTCAGAAAAATGTCAACAGGCCAAAATATATAACACAAACAACGCTAAAATAAAAGAGAACCTCGAAGACCTATAACTTCTATAACACAGAGACAAGTATAAACGCACACATTCAGCCTCACACTGATATAACACATGAACACAAAAAGACAGGAGCCACTCCATGCAGGGCAGAATTGAGGTTGAATATCTACCACTCAGGAGAGAGAGGGGAGGTGCAGAAAGAATGGAAAAGAGAAAAAAAACAAAAAAAACAAGAGTAGAGTGAAGTGCTTTTTGAGCACAAAGTCAATTACAGAGCACTATCTAAAACATTAACTACCTCTCTACATTTACAGTGTGTTATCAGTTCATTCATAACCCTGAAACCCTAAAAGTTACCTCTTTTAAAACCAGCAAATACCCTTTGATGTGTTCAGAATGAGAAAAACAATGTAAACAACATAGAACTCACTGACATCACTCACATTTTTTTCTGTTTTACCAGTAGTTTTCTGTATTTGATTTCTTTACTAAATAAAAATACAAGTAAAAACTATATTTTAAAAGAGCCATCATTCATAAGCCATGAAGAATGGACAAAGAGTCTCTTCAAGCCGTTCAAAGATACCCTACCTAGAAAATCATGTGCATGCTGAAATCTCCTCTAACAAACACACACAGCAATAAACACACACACACACACACACACACACACACACACACACACACACACA
>JAUBNQ010000028.1:13722015-13743965 GCA_032353495.1 Ctenopoma kingsleyae | reverse complement strand
TCTGTGTGTGTTTATTAGAGGATAATACCAACAGATGCCACACACACCTACACACGCACATGCACACACACACACACACACTCACACTCACACTCACACTCACGCGTCACCCACCTCCTGATGTGTAGCTAAGTAGAATAGTAATCAAGCTATTCATTAGTGCAGTAACAAAGGCCATTACTGGCTAATCAAAAATCTTCAAACTCAATTGAGGAAAGCTAATAGAAATTTAATCCAACAACACACATGAATATGGCGAACATTATGTGTGTGTGTGGGTGTGCAAGTGCATTGATATTAGACAAAACAATTAACTCATTGTGAAAAGAAGAACAAAAAGACTTTGTTGTTTCAAACAATTACAGGAGACTAACCATCATGGAGAGAAATGAAAAACAATAATTCTTAATTTTTTTCCCTCAGCATCAAATAAATTAAGTTCTTTAACTATAAATCAGTGCATAAATGTTTTTCAAAAGTGTCCTTTTATTTCTCAATATACAGGACATGTCTGTGGTGGAAGATACTGAAAACAGCAGTGCATAAAACTTCCCCAGGTCTCTAAAACATTATTGATCTCACTGCTTAAAATCATATCAGATATCATTGTAGTTTAGGAGCATTTTGATCCAGATATTAATTTAAGGAATTAAATCAAAATACTCACCAATAGCTTCCAAATGTGAACACAGCTGTAGGAATAATTATTGCTTTTGGGAAGCCTGGTAGTTCTATATTATTGTATAATACTTTTGTAACCTGTTCTCCCTAATTGGAACAGTGCTGTACAGTGCAACTCCAAACTAAATATATAAACTATCTTACATGCACTCATTATCTTGAGAGAGTGATACATAATTTAGTCTTTGCTTGGCTTTCCAAGTTAGCAGCTGAAGATGCAGTTACCAACTCACAGAATGACCTGATGGCTTTCAGATCCTATATCCACACAGATACTCTTCTCCTATGTTTACAACATAGCCTATTCCATGAAATAAAGGACACAACCAGCCTGTATATACCAAATGTAGGTTTTCTAACATTACAGCTGAAGTACTGTAATTTGCAAGACTAAAACTAGCATCCATTGATTTGGAAAAAAAGGAAATGAGATTTGCAGTGAGCAGATTGTGGGTGCCCTTCTTCCTCCACGCTGCCATGACTAGTCTCTTGTTAAGATCTTGGCACCTCTATACCTGCCAATTTGTATCATTCTAATAAATACAGATAGCTATGTTTCAGTGCCAACAAACCCTCTGGACTAATTGTCCCCTCAACTTCAAAGGCTGCACTTCACTCCCACTGCTGGACAGGAGCATGCTCTTCAACTACTGTATATGTCGAACATGAGGACATGGGGACAGTCTCCATTTAAGCTGCCATCAAAGACCGAGACTTAAAATATTATTTAAGAATATAAGGGAGCAAACAATACTGATGAGGGGCCATCACTGACAAAAGTCAGGGAGACATGGGTAAATTAAAAAGAAGAACAAATAGTTTATACAGAAAAGACAGAAAAAAGATATTAAATACAGCCCCAAGAAACTGATAAGTTTTCAGGGTAAATATAAAAAACAGTGTTGATGTCCTTATATTGATCATAAACAGTCAATAATAACTGCCAAGAAGTACATTGATTGTGTGAACCATGGTTGTCCGTCATCTATGGTATTTCTGTGCAATTTCATATCCCTGTCTTAATTAGCCATATGTCCTGGTGTTTCTGTCTGCATCCTCACTACATTTGGGAGCTGATTAGGACAATCCTGCTGCCCAGTGCTACTGTGGGGAATTTACTACAGCCACCAGTGCCACCACAATACAATACGTGCCCAAACTGGGCAGACTGGCCAGATTGTGCAGGTTACAATAAGGTCAGTGCTGATGTGCACCCATATATGCAGTGGGTGTGAGGGTGCATGTGTTTGTGGATAAGTGTGTCAGTGCCTATGCGCGTGCATACCAGCATGGGGCTTCAGAGGCTTTGACAGCTTAATTAACTAGATCCAAGCTATAGTGACATAAAGACCCAATTAACCATAATGACATAAGTGGGTCACCATCAACAGTCTTCCCACACTGATGTAAAAGACACCTTTGATAAACCTTTGTTCTTAAAACAGTTTTATCACTAGAATTAAAATGTATTTGGTCATTGAGGAAGACTCTCACATAAGAGAAGGGGTCCAGAGTGTGCAGCAGAGCATGACGAATAGCACAGTGCTTTTTTTGATGTCCCAATCAGACAGAACTGGGACACAGAAGGACACCCAGTTGGACTGGGACAGGCCTACAGAGTCCTATTTATAACCTACTACTTTATTGCACATTATAATCCTACTGCAATGATGCATTGCACACACATATGACACAGTATTACTGTACTCAGCCATGACTTGTGTTTGTTGTTTTGCATGTAACTCTAAATATACATCTACAAGACATCATAACAAAGCTTTAGGTTGAAAGATTCAAGTCAAAATAATTTGTTACTACAGTAAGTCCCTGTGAACTAAAGCAAAGTGAATGGTTCCCTTTCTGCAACATAAGCTTATAAATTATAGATAGAGGATGATAGACAAAAAGAGATAACTAAAATCAGGTGAAATGGGGGAGAAGAGAAGAGAGGAGAGACAGAAAGAGGTGTAAAACAAGGAAGTTGCTGAGCTCTAAAGCAGGTCATAGATGTGCTGAATAGAAAGCCTGCATTGGCTTCTCTAGGGTGCACATGAACACACGCGCACACGCACGCACGCACACACACACACACACACACACAAACACGCTTTTACCTCTGAGATTTAACACAGGTGCAGATGCTTCACAGTGATCTATTAGACTCACCCTCTCATGTCAACATTCAAGAGTGGAGAGAGAGAGGGAGAGAGAGGGAAAGATAGATGGGGAACAATCTCAAGAGAGGGTTGAATAGAGAAAAGGTATTTCCACAGCAACGGTGAAGGAGGGAGAGCAAGAGAGAGAAGGATTGGGGAGGCAGTGATTATGGCGGAGGAGGATGAGGAAACAAGGAGTGCGGACTAGAAGCAGATATCTGTGGGTGATCCATTAAAGCCAACCCGACAATGTCAACAACTAGCGAGAGGAAGCAAGTGAGGAAGGGAAAGAAGGAGCCTGTAGAGGGGAAAGAGAGAGAGCAATGGAATGAAAAGGACAAATGAAAAAGTAATGAGGAGGTAAGGGAGACCGATGGAGAGAGGAAGCCATTTGGAATTTCCATACTATGCCAACAATTAGGGAAGAAAGATGGAGGGGGAGCAGAAAGAGAATGAGATGCTGAATGGAGAGGAAAGGGAGTGGAGAGACTAGGTGGGGAAGATATACAGGGCTCATCCATTAGACCTAACACTTGGGAAAACAAGAGCAGGAAAGTAAAAGTCATGTGAGGAATGCAGGGGAGAAAGGCAAGGGTAAGAGAAAGAAAATGACCAAAAGACAGGCAGAAGTTGGCAACGGTAATATTTTATCCCAAGTATCGTTGTTGCAGAACATGCTCTGTGTGTGTGTGTGTGTGTGTGTGTGTGTGTGTGTGAAAGAATTCACCAATAAGTCCAGGTTCTGCTAGCTCTCCCAACACATCTCTCTAGAGAAGAAGAACCAGGCATTACATAGATTAGTACTACCACTGTGGAGGATTGATAGATGAGTTGGACCTTTGAGACAAGGTGCAGGTGATTGTTGAGTAAATGCGAAAAAGAAACGTGCAAAAAGTGGAGGAAGCAGAGAAAGCGGCCAGTGACTTGGAAGTAGTAGTTTTAAAACCATGAGAGAGCGCACACAAGATAAAGTACAAAGCAGGAAGGCTTGAGGCTTGGCAATGGCTACTAGAAAGCCAAGGGCAGGAACATGCATTAGTAAAGAGTTGATATTGAATTTATTTAAGCCTGAATATGTCCAACTATTTCCTGACAAGCAAAAATAACACTGCCAGGTGAAAAATACAATGCAGCCAGCAAGCATTTTTATTAAAGCTGATTAGCAATACATTTATTTCGAAGACAACATACTGATAATCAATAAAGGCAGGAAAACTGAAAACATGTTTAAAAATGTATTTAAGGGAAACACAGATGGTCACAAGTGGAAGGTGAGCCAACATAATGAGAATTATTTGAGACTCACTGTAAAATATACAGTAGCTTCTACATTCACAAGTCAAATAATTCACTATGGCCCATAATTTGTTAACATTATTTTGTAATATGAGGAGTATAATGAATATTGCAATTTACTGTAACAAACCAAAGTTGTCGTCATACATATACATGATTAATTATCTACTCTACTCTTAAGAATGAAACTAAATTTATATAACATCATTAACAGCCAAGGAGAACGGGCTGAAAATAAAATGTTTTTTAATAAATTCCACTCCAGATCTATGAAGATATACTGCACTTAATATGATGCCTGAATGTTGTTAATATGAAATGGAAAGAAAGACAAACAGGAAGGGTTACACTTCTTTTGTTTTGTTCAGGCTAGCTGCAAGCATTATATATTTTTTATGGATAGATCGACATCTATCCATTTCATTGACAGTTCAGTAAAACACAAAATAATTGCCTTAGTAACTGTAAGCATTGCATTTCTTTCTAAATTTCAGAACCAACAACTAATGACAGGAAAAAATTAAACTGGAATCATAAGTAAATAGAAAACCCTTCAGATGTTGAGCTAAAAGGATGAAAATGCATTGCAACTGTGATAGAGGCAGAAGTAACTAAGAGGATGGAAAAAAAAAATACAGAGATGACAGTTTCGGGTAAGAGTGTTAGGGGATGGGAAGTTGAAATGAGACCCTGGGCTCAAATCATTAGAGGAAGATGCAAGACGGAAAACATCCAAATCCACTCAACAGCTCAGACACATCAGGGAACATTTCCCCAAACAGGCACTGACCTAGTAGCAGCTGGAATCAGAATCAGCACCTCAAATAACACCAGGGAAAAGTTCAAAAGTGAAACACTTTCTACTTTGATAGAAGGACTGCAAGTTAGGAAATTAAAAGATTAAACCTAAAACTGCATGCTGTACTGATATTGCTATTCTTGGTAATCTGCGAACCCATGTTTTATTTATTTATTTTTATTTATTCATTCTTGAGCAAGTCCAATGGGTTTGGCAGTTACACATCTTATTATTTACATTTACTATTAAGACTTTATGACTATTACCCTCATGCCACAACTAAATTGATAATTATAATAATGAATAAATACCTAGACATGGTGACTGAGATTTTTTAAAGGAAGTATGTTGACTAACTGACTTTCCCAGTTGCTGTGTGCCTGTGCTGAAATGATTGACAGGTTGTTAAATTATAGAACAGCCCTGTGCATGGTTGCAGGTCAATGCGGTAAAAGTGTTGAAACCCTCTGTATCTGTGTCCCTGTTGCTTTCTCTGGACAGTGATGTATTTTGCCTTTCCTGGCGAACACACCAGTTCACTAAGTACTTTAACATCACTAATGGCAACAACAGAAGAGGACAGAACGAGAGGGTGGGAAGTAAAGGTGAAAGAGAGAGAGATGCAATGAGGCAGAGTCAAGGAGAAAAAAATGAAGAGAAGACATTGGGGATAAAATGAGAGCAATGGGAGAGCGTGGACAAGAAACCATAGGACACACAGTGTTAAAGAGCATTTACTGTATGTGTTTCAGCATTATGACCTAAAACCACCTGTAATAAAATATAAGAAAGTGTTGAGTTTTCACCTTTCTCACCCATCAAAACTACATTTTCCTATAGGCTATAACAAAAACATCTACTTAATAAAACGCATGTTTAAAAAAAATAATGCAACTGTTTGTAAATAGTAAATACATTTAAATAAAATGTGTGTGCAAGTGTAAAATATATATGTAAAATATATATTTGTATTGTGAGTGGGCAGATACTTTTATAACACACAGTTGTGTATGTGTGCAGGCTTTTATGAACATTTATGTGTGTCTTTTTGTGTGTGTGTGTACACGCATGTCAAAGCTGATTCACTGTACAGTGTAGGAGTGCTGATGACACTCCATAATCATTAAAGCATGAAGAGGCTGTGAGCTGATTGGGGGCATGCTAATCCTTTTTAATTGACTCTCCAACTCTCCAGTGTTATTAAAACCACCCAATAACAAAATCAGCTTTGCTTTATTAGCTGGGTCAGCCGAACTATTGGGGACCTCCCTGTTTGTTAGTGTTGCATTTGGTTGAAGGGCACACAGTGCATATATGGGCATGATAAACAACAAAAGGAACATATTAAAAACATATTTAAAAAATAGTCTATTATAAAAATGAAATTCTGTAGTATATGATTTATGTCCAATGCCATATTCCCCTGCAAATACAAGACATTTGGTGGTCGGTACTTAGTAAGTGTAATATATTGTACGCCAGTTATCAGATGTTGGAGTGATTAATGGGTGTGCAGCAAATCTGACTTGGATACCAGAGATCTGGCAATTTCTTTAAATATTAGTTGTCTTACCTTGGCAATAATGTTTGGTGCTGTGCAAATATTTAAATATTTGAGTTTTTGCAGAGTTCTTCTTCTTAGTCCTTTTATTTTGCCTACATACACATTATTTCATATTCTCTCTGTTTATGATGTCCTAAACTACAGGGGCATCTCTGTAACAGCCACTGCCAGGTCACAATCACGCAGCCTACAGCATTGTAACTTTGAAAGAATTATACTTCTGAGGTCAGGATAGCATCGTATCACATCGTCGCGCCAAGAGCTTCTTGGCAGAGTCTTGATAAGCTAATGTTTCAATACAAATCCAGGGTGTAAGCAGTGTCATGGTTAATACAGCTCAGCAAAAATGTGGTCATATTTGATTTCACACCACCAAACACATTTTACGTAGTGTTAAATGGATAGCTGCACAATGTCTTTTATAATCAGACATTGAAAACGTACTGTCTGCTCCACAAAGAAGCACAGTCATGACCTGATAATGTTTTGTTATCAAAGTAGCAAAATTTATAAAAAATATTAATTGCACTGACAATAACCTCCTTCAATAACTGATTGAAGGCTACTTAACTGCATAGTGATGTAAGTGAAAAGCAATTAATTTAATAAGCACTGTCTTATTAAACATTTCGGTCTTGGTCTCAAATGAGGAATTTACTGTCCTAATTATTTTAGTTGTTCAACATATAAAATTAAATCAGAAGTAGTACTGAGAATGGTTTTATTTTATTTAATTTCATGAATAAGTTTGAAATATTCATTATATTATAATTACTGTATATGCATCAATATACAGTATTCTGTTACAGGCTCGTGTAAACTTTACAAATTTCAAAGTATTTTAAGGACCTAAAAGACTTACATGCACTAACAACTCATAAAACTTGACAGAACAGAACAGAGTTTTTTTTATTTGACACTGTCGAACCCAGTGTATCCATTCATCCATGACAACGCTGTCAGGACTGCCAAGGGCAGCACGGGTAGCTGCCTGACAATGCAGTACACTCTACACTGTCTTGTCACCATCAATCCAAAGCTTTGTCTCAGAACTATGTCAAGAAAGGCAGAGGGCATGAGGAAGAATGAGAGACAGCGATAGTGACAAAAAGAGACAAAATGAAAAAAGACCACAAGTCAGAGAGAGTCAGCAGAAAAGTGTGAGAAAATTTGCAAAGACAGAGACAGAAATTGAGACAGAAGGCTAAAAGGAACAGACATAAACAAAAAATAACAGTCAAAGATTTCCGCAAAGATATAAAATAAAATAAAATTAAAAAAATTAAAAATCACCTTAACTGCAAGGAAGACAAGCCAGGTTAACAGAAAAGGCTATCCTATTACGTTTTCCAAAGCCTCTGAATAGGTAATGGAAAGAGAGGGAGTAGGTTCTCCTAATTTGATGGGTGTGGAGGGGTTTATACAAACACTTTCATTATCTCCTACCCTCATACTTCCGAGGCAAATACCCGCTCAGCATTCTACATAAAAACAAGGTCCAAGTTTTAAAAAAACTCAAGCCACATATGATCACTACCCTGCACACTTCCTGTCCTCTCTGAGGAGAGAAGAAAAGAATGCAGGTTGGGTCAGGAGGAAACAAAACACATGGCAACTATATGTAATGAGAAGCTTCCCTCTTTTGATTGATAGTTTCCTTAAATGGTCTACACCCAAGTACTGCAAGTGCTTATACAGTCACTGTTAGGACTAAGATAGAAAAACTATTGCCCCTGTGAGAAAACTGTTGGAAAAACAATGCATCCAGTCTCAAAATTGCATTACACAAGAAAGGGAAAAAAGCCAAAAAGAAAGAGTTTTGCAAACAAAATGTATTTGAGTGTCTCAGTCTAGACAGAACCAGTGACTGGAACCAAATGGAACTGAACTACAATACCGAGCAACAGATACACTGGTTTTATGACTGTATAAAGAGACACAGAGAGAAGTCAACAGAATAAAATAGTGAGGAAGCATAATAGCTAGTGCTGAGGTTCTGCAATGGAAAATTCCCATTTCTGATTCAATTCCGCACAGTCTGCTGGGTTTAGAGTGGGATCTGACTAATGCCTGAATTTACTGACATGGCTTATCACTGGATGAACAGTCTCTCAAGGCTCCTAAAATCACAGCTTACACTGGATGTATATATTTTCTTCGTCTTCTTCTGTGTGTGACACCTAACCCTTTTTGAAAACACAAAGTGGTTTTAAAAGACTACATTGGAGTATGAGAGGTGAAGGTGGCAAAGAGATATCTATGTGTGTCGACTCATTTGTCTGTGTACACACATCATGAGGTAATGATCACAATGAATTTATTAACAAAACAACACAAAAGCCTCCTTGTGTGCCCCATTTGTAAATTACTCTGCAGTAATAGAACATCGCAACAACATTTTAATAATCTTAATGCTATTTCAATAATTCACCTAGGCAGTCACACTGGAAAAAAAGAGATTGCTGACTAATCTGTGGATTACGGTGATGATTTCTGACAGAGGTTGAGGATCAAAGTAAAATGTGATGGGAGATGAGCTGTGGGGCTTACTATGCTGGCTCAAAGAGGATTAAGGTAAGGATCTATTGGGGAAGCAGCATTACATAAATTGTTTTTGTGCACAGAAACACACACGTATACACGCAGATAGTCACACAGGTATACAGGCTATACGCACGTGTTTCTCTAAGGAAAGCCCGGGATGAAAATGACTAATTCTTCTGGTACAGCTGAGGGAAGATCTAATGATTTATTTGCTATTACAATTTTATAGACCTTTTCTATTATTTAATGTTAGTTCAATTATTTTCAATATGACATTCCTAATGTCTATTTTGTAGCTTTGTGGATATTAGTTTTAGCTTTTGATGCTGAATTGACTAGAATGATTTGGCTAAATGCATGTCTTGGATCTGGTTTAAAGTGTAAAGACTTAAATAGATCTGCTTCAATCTCTGGAAATGGAAAGAGTGTGTGTCTTTATTTATTAGTTTAATTCACTCTGTCTTCTTCACTGTCCATTTAAAGCACTTTACTGGCACCAATATTATAACCTCCAGATAGATTCTGCTGGTAAACGTCATCATATGACACATTAACGATGATGACTTCAGGGACTGAAGTGCACGGAAATGTGTGTCTGTGTACAGTATATTGTATTGAGTGTGAGAGTGATGTAGCCGTTTGTGTCACTAATGCCTTTTGACAGAAAAGTCTGCTATGATTTGCATCACAAAGACACACTTTTAAACACAAACGCAAGCGATTACACAAATGCACATGTCTAGACTATTTTGCAGTGGTTAATACTGAGCCTGCTAATTAACACTACATGATTCTGATTCTGGTGCAAAGATGGCATTTTTAGTGTTGTTACATAAGGTCAAAGGTTATCACAATTTTTTTATTGTTGTGTCACTTGCCAGTGTGTAACATAACATTTCAGTAAGCTAGCCAATGGGACAGAGCAAAAGCAGCAATCAAACAAATTCCTTGTTTGGAAGACCTAAGCAGAAAACAATGATACTGATCAAAATCTGCAACTCAGACTTTAAACCTAGCCAAATGCAAACTGGTAGGGACACAATGTATTCATGTTCACTGGTGCACTGCAGCTAGATATCCCTGTCCTCAGAAGGAAAGCAATGTCACACCTCAATATATCAATGTATATATTGTCTCAAGGCAATATAACAGCCTTATAGGTGGCAGTTGGAAGTGTGTCTTGTTCAAGAAACTTGCACTTGAATCCAAATCCCTTATTTTAAGGACAAACCCCCAACAAGATCCGGGGGACAACATAGTTCATATAAGAATGAAATGTTATTGTAAATATATTGTTATATAATAAAACATTAAATAAAATGTCTCAATAAAAACTGTAGGTCTCTTTTCATTTAAAATGTGTCTTATGATGTAAAAGGCCAATCGCAGACAAATAATGTTTAGGTTGATCATAAGCCAATATGATATATAGTAAGTGAATAACTTGCACTAATTTAGGGTGTGGATTGAATGGTTAAGAATGCGACAGGAACTTGACCAGGCTCCAGGCACATACGCAGTTACTGTCTGACGTTGTGTATATGTGTGTATATGTGTGTATGTGTGTGTTAGGGATAGACACGAAGGGGGGAACCTGTCACCACACACTGATGTGTTTATTTCACTGCAGCTGGGGTAATCACTCACACACTGAGACAGACGCAGACAGGCATACACACATGATCCATAACCCCATCTGCTATGTGCAGTTTAGTGGCTTTCCTGGCCTTTGGGGTCACTCCTACTCTTTGGGTTTCAAGATGCAATATATTCTTGCAGTCTGACTGGGTCCTGTATTTCCCACTGAAATATACAGTCAGTGGAGTGTAGCTCAGATCTAAATTTCATGTTTAGTTTCTTTATGAAGCTTTCCTGGTCAACTTAATTCATCTTGAGTTGCTTGGATGACCTCAAGTTTCCAAAAAAACTAAACCAAACCAGAATTAAATAAACACAACTTGGGAATATTTATAGGAGTATTGAAATTGATCAGTGTTCTCCATGTGTTGCAAGTTTTCTGAATTCGCTGTATGTGTCCATAAAGCCTTTCCCGATGAACTGCTGAACCCTCCCTGCTGACTCCAATAGCTTTCCATCAGCTTTTAAAGGTTTTCTATCACAGTTTAAAGAGATTTAGATGTGTCTCAAGGATTTCCCAATGCCTCAAATTGTGTCTGTCAGGAGCTCTAGATTGAAAGGAAGAAAAAAAAAAGTCTTGCAGAGGAGATACACTGATGGCAACAACAGCGCTGTCAAAGGAAAGTGAAAAGGAAATAATGGTGCATTAGTTGGTGTGTACACATTTTCTTTGCAGTCTCCAATTGATTTGACCCTCACCTCTCAAAGCTAACACTTGTTCAGCTGTTAAAATGATGGCTAATCTGTCCCACTTGTCAGTGTACCTCTTGTCAGGCTTTAGTACAGTATGTGCATGTTTGATGGGGAAGGTATGTGAATTTTTTCAGGCTGTATCTGCACATATGCATATTGGCATGTGTATGTGGACAGAAAGTGAACATGAATAAATTGTCTGTGTGTGTGTGTGTTTTCTGTGCGTGTTTTTGGAGTCACAGCTTTGGTGCGGCATTCTGTAAGCCACGTGATACCAGCTGGGCATTATGATGTGGGTATCATATATCAGGGGTCCAATCACATCACATTGACAACTTTACACCAGTTGTCAACTGATAAACACGGCAACCACAACCACTAATATTAGAACATTATACGGAGGTCACAGGACAGCAACAACAAGGGCTGTCACTCAAAAACAAAGCTTGTGTGTGTATGTGGAAAAGTGAGAAAGAGCAAAAGGAACAAGAAATGGAGAATGGGAATGGAAAAGAGAATGGGCACGATAAGAACAAAGAGAAATAGAAAGTCGGAAGAGATAAAAAAAAGAAAGTCAGGGCTACAACCTGAGGTCATCAGTGGGTTTTAAACCTAAATCCCTCTAATCAGCTTCAGCAGACAGGGGAGACAGACCAATCCATTTGCCCTGAGATCCCATTATGACAGGAGAAAGGAATGGAAAAAGGGAGCAAATTGAACATGGTGGAAAAATAGCTCTGAGTGCTTCTGTATTAGTGTGTATATGTGAGTGTGTGTGTATGTGTGCACGTGGTTTGTGAGTGCATGAGTATGTTGTGTTCAAACAGGTGTCAAGAATCAAACACAGTAAGAAAGTAGATAAGGGTGGAGTAGTAATGAATCATTAGTGTGGAGATTTGTCTTTGGGATGATGGAGTGTGAGTTGAGTGTGTGGATGTGGGTTTGTGACAGAAAAAGAGACACAAATTGAGTGAAAAACAGCCTCCACACTTTGGGTGTGAAAGTCTCTGTGGCTCCTCCTATTGAACTGATGTCACAATTAAAACAATTTATTTGCTTGATTTACCCAAAAGTAGGACAGGAGATTTGAAAAACTCCTCCTTCTGCCTCATTCTCTCGCTGTAACACATTCATCTCTGTTTCTCCCCCACCACACTTTCCCTCACTTTGTATGCTAGTCTGTGCGTGAGCCTCCCTCACCCCTATCTCCTTCAGTTTCTCCCTTCCCCTGTCTCTCAGGGGAGCTGTGTACTTAGGTGCAATTGAAAATGACTATCAAACCCTGAGGAGCGAAATCTGATTCAAAGACTCCTTATCCGGTGGCGCAGCCCTCTCCATTTGCTGTTCTGCACTTCCCGAGTGACCAGCTAAATGAAATTATGTCTTTTTATCCATTCAGGTGGGAACACAGCCAGATGAAACCAACAGAGTAGAGAACAATCCGAAATGTAAATGACATTGTTCACTGTAGTTATGTTTCTCCAAAGTAGATGTTTACTGTGTGGCACAAGTGATGACTGAATAAAATGTTAATGTTCTGTCAATGTAATTAAGTAATACAACAGTATTTTACAATGAGTGTGTTGTGATAGTGTGTGTATGTATGTTCTGACCATCCCTCCGGGAAGTTGCAATGTTGCAAATGCAAGTTCAGCCAGCATTGTCTTCTTCATGCAGCGCCTGTTGGACGTTTTTAGGCGGTTGCATCTTTTTCATTATTCACTTATCGAGAAGAAACCTCACTGTTCTGACAAGCGTTTGAAACATGTATATTTTGCGCATGGCAATGATGATAACATGGCAATAATATCAGGCTTTTTGAAGAACAGCAAGCAATCCACTTTCAGTAATTATCCTCATTTTCTGCAAAACTCAGGTACAGTAGGTGAGCGAGAATCAAAATGTAAAATAACACATGAATATAGGCTAATCCTCTGCAGTTACTGAGATTTCTTTACGTAACTTGTGCTGCAACTCAAATTGGCTCTCTGGGGACATTTAAGTCTAAGTTTAAACTGTGTCTCTTTGGATCAGTGTTACCTCAGTGCAACAGAGCTTTCAAGCAACTGTCAGTCAAAACAGGATTCAGCCTGTTCCCCTAATTTCTCCATATGACAAACACGAGTGTTGTTGTGCATTATGAAACAACGCCTTATATTTTTTGAAAACATGTTGGAAAAATGCTTCAAAACAAGACAAATATGAAGTGATTTTATGTTAACTTTTAATTTGACTTTATTAAACACTAACCCTGCTCAGGTCACACTTAATATTAAGTGTTTGTTAATTTGCCGATTTTCAATGGCTATTCTCGTTATTTTCATTTTGAAAAATCAAGTCTTATCTGTTTGTGCTTCAGTCAAAACTAGTAAAAAAAAGGTTGTTTAACAAAATTCAAAAGGGTCAGGAGGACACATTTTTATTCAGGTCACCCTACAACAACAGACTGAAGACTTTGAAAGAGTATGTGCACCCATCACACCACTCTGTTCTGCTGTCTGTCATTCACAGTTCCAGGCAATTTCAGAATGTGTCACATTTGTAATAACTGACTTTTCTGTGGCACTTTCAAGTTATTTCCACTTGATGATTTCTATTTTTACATCTTTTTGCATTCTCTGTTGTCTTCATTCTGTCATTGTGTCTATTCAGTCACTTCCTTGTTCCGCTCTACCAGTCCTCTCTCCTAATTTCACATCTTACTTTGTATTCACTTCAGGTTGAGGTTAAGGGTAACGTTACACATACCTCGGCAGCTGGTATGCCCTCCGGAGGGCGACACTGTAGCAGCACTTCCTGCTCCAGAGACACTTCCTTTCCCAGAGGTTCCTGTTCAAATGATTTCTTCAGGTCTGAGGAGAGAGACACAAATTGACTACTAAAACACAGCTTAACCACAGAGCATATGACAACATTTTTGACAAGTTTTTGACAAGTTTTAGAAATGCATTTGCTTGCTTGGTTTTCAGTACTTTTTGAAAACTTTAATAAATGCAGTTGGTAAAGTATTTGACATATTAATGACATTGCACTGTTACTGTACAGCATATCGATTATATTAGTAATACGTTTACATATAAGGTAGTACAATCTTTGCTTAGGTAGCCAGTGAGAAAGCTCACAATGTGGACTACTGAGAGTGATGAGCGCTGATTCACTGAAAAAATTCGACATAGGTTGAATAATTTAATCTCAAAATCCTGGAAACATGACATACAACAGCCAGACTAATGATTATCAAAGAAGAAAAGTCTCAGTGGAAAGCTGAGGTGTGTGGGTGATCATTGTGCAAAACATCCTGTGATTCGGCACCATTTTGGAGCTGGTACCATGTCATTGTAACGCGGGCTCATTACTTTGATTCCACTTGTCCCCACTCCCCGGTCACTTTGTAAACACAACACAGCAAAAAAAAAACAACACAGATGTATATTCCTAATGTCCTCCAAAGCTCATGAAGGAGTGCAGACATCAAACAAGATACTAATTACACTTAAATAGTTTAGTTGCAACAATTATTCTCACACACAGACACACACAGACACTTGATCATGATATGAAGTACTTCAGCAGCTTCACACACTAAACACAGCCTGCTTTGTTACATACTTGCCCCTCAATCATTATGCACAATATTTAACCTTGCTTTCGTGCCATATAGACTTGCCAGAGTTCGGCGATCTCAAGCAGGCCAAAGACAATAGATGAATCACACTAATGGTCCACATGCTGTGATAAATGACAGCATTACAAAGCAGCATGGAATGCACTGCCATTTCTTTCACTGAACATCTCACAGAAGGCTCAGCTGTTTTCATTTTGACTAAAAAATGCTCACAGTAGCAGACTTAAAGACAATTAGCCAGACATTTAAATCAGAACAACAGATGATGGAAGGACAAAGGAGAAGGGGATAGAGACAAGGCGTTAAAGGATGTGAATGAAAAGACTAAAACCCTTGTGGGTGGAATGGATGAATGGAAGGACAGTTTTGTTTAACTTATCATTACACTGAATACTGTATATTTTTCTCTGCATATTTGTTTCTCTCACTGCCACAGTAGGGAAGAACTGTACAGTCCTACACAAAAGACTGATTCTTATTCTTTGAGAGAGTTCAAAAGGGGCAATGACTCTTCAGAAGATTATGCAGAGACTTCTTGTCTTGCTCCTGTAAGTTTCTCTCACTAGAATATTTTATAAGCTTTCTGCCAGTCTCCCTCTATGATGTAGAACGTTACCAAATCTGACATTGTTATGTTCAATTTAACCTTGTCATTCTCTGATGTGACTGACTTCATGCAGTGGACATAATTAAAAACATAATTCACTGCTTTTCTGTTCTTCTCCCTACTAAGCTGCCTCATGTGTCCCAATATTGGCAGCTGTGTTTAACATATGTTAAAATAATAAGCTTGCCACTGAAAAAAAGGCCGTAAAACAAACTGTAACTTGAGAGCGGTGGCAGTGTTGCAGGACCTAGCCGGTGACTTTATTTATGGAGCTGATCAGATGGTGTGCTGGATTTATAAATATGAACATATGGAGAGGAGAATGAAAAAACTGCAATGCTACTTTCATCCATTCCTCAGGGTGTAGCTTAGGAGGTTATGATCTGACTTTTAGAACTAATATGTCCAAAAAAAAAAGTACTGCCCCACCGCCACCTCTTTTGTATAAATTCAAACTCTGTATTGAATTAGATTAATGTGTGTAAGAGAGAAATCAAGTATTGAGAGTTCACTAAAAAAAACTGTCTGCTCACACGATGTGGTTATTTATGTTTTAATGTGCATACACACAATATTTGTATCTGCACAAGAACACACGCGCGTACGCATGTAAGTTTGTCCTTGTGGAAGACATCACAAATGTAACTAAGTGAAGATGATAATTACACAGCTACATAGATACAAGGTGATGTGTTTATTTTTATTTTAAGTATCATCAATAGATTTGTTGATATGGCAGCATTAACAGCTGGATTTTGATGATACTGTTTTTGGCTCAGTCAAAAACTTTTTGACTTTGAAGAGTTTTAGGGTCACTTTGTTTTGTTTTTTTTGTAAAGGATGGCTGTAGCTATGGAAGACAAATCCTCTATTGCCTGCCCTTTACTTTTGAAAACCATACAGAAAACTTTCATAGGAGGGCATATTGTGTGTGTGTGTGTGTGTGTTTTATCCTTGTGTCCTTTTACTCTCCTGGTTCCCAGGTGTACTCTTAATCACCTTATCCGTCAGCTGTGCAACACCATTTGTGGACACACACAGACACAGACACAATATAATGCTAAACCGGTCAACTCACTCCCCAGGTATTTCATCAGGACAGTCATCTTACAGTGGCCAACAGACATACAAGGTGGCAGAGTGAAAGAAAAGAAGAGGTAAAATGATAAGAGGGTGTTTGGGGACATGGGGGTATGTGGGGTGGTAAATCGTTGGTTGAAAGATGAGAAAGATGAGAAGCAGAAACAGAAAGGTGAAAGTCAGGTGCAGTTGGCAGGACACAGCAGGACCACTTTACAGCTTAGTATTTACTTTTCCACATATTTTTATGTCTACTTCCAAAGGAACTCATGTCAGGGAGTCCACCTTAAATATTCTCAATTTATCCGTCTTTTCTGTCAAAATTAGCCATCCATCAAACCTCTCAGCCATCATTCTGCCTCTGATTCTCACCTCTGAAAGAAAACACAAACAAGTGCATAAAGTCTCTTTGTAATCACAACTGACTGATAATAATCCTACACTGACAGCAATTGTTAAGAGTGATACACTGAAGGCATCTGAAACTTTCTTTCAACTTGTAATATTATTAAGGTATTGCGGACTGGACATGACATGCTAACCTCGATTATTGCCCATTGTTTTTATATGTATGTTCGTTTACATGCGAATTAATGTCATCAACATTTTGGCCAGTTTCGCTGCTTTGTCCTCCAAAATCATCTGTGTGTCATATGTGTTAATGCTCCAAAACGCACAGAACAAGACATTTGCAATGTGGGTGGTCATCAACAATCCATCAGCTGGGCCACTCTATGTTTGGACAAACGGCTAGACAACAACACATTCCAGTGAGTGGAGAAGTTGTGGTGCATTGAACACATACAGATACAAAGTAGTTGGCAGAAGCTGGGCTGTATGAGAAAAATGCCATCCTCCTCAAGAAGAAGTGGCAACATGTTTCACAGTACATCACTAATTTAACCTGTAAGTCGCCCAGGTTGCTAATATGTGTTACTGTAACTTTCATCGTAAACTCCAAACATAGCTATGACTACTTAAAATGTGGCAATAAAATAATCTTAAAATATCAATATTGTTATCTATTGCAGAGGTTGCCAAACTCCGTGCTCAGGGCCCCCTGTCCTGCTTGTTTTCCAGCTATCCTTGCCCTACACACTGCTGATTATCTGGATCACATTTGTCAATCAGAAACTAGAAGATACCAGTTCACTTTGTCTTACCCGACTCTACACTCTTCTGAGATAGTATCTTTCACTCTGATTGACTGAACACACCAGATCCAAGTAATCAGCAGTGTGTAGGGCAATGATAGCTGGAAAACAAGCAGGACAGGGGGGCCCTGAGCACTGAGTTTGGGAACCATTGCAATAGACAATATTATCGACATTTTATCTCCACTCAACACATGCTGAAACACTGCTTAGCTAACATTGCTTCTTCTGAAAACAAGCAGGCAGGGGGCCCTGAGAAGTGTGTTTGGGAAGCACTGGTCTATTGGCATTATCAGTATCATCCAATAAAAGCAGATATCGTGACAGGCCTAGTGTCATCAACAACTAACAGTGCTTGTTAACTGTGACCACAGTAATTTTGGATCACAATGTCAGTCACTGTTGCCAGCTTATGCGTCATTAATGTACTATAAACTTTCAGTAAAATATAGACAGTAAATATACTGTAAAGCCAAGAACTACTCAGTTAAAGTTAAACACCAGCTGGAGATGAACTGCGGGCTCATGAGGGGTAAGAGACAGCCTGCCACATTTGAATCCATATGCGTGAACAAGGCATTCAAGATGATCATGCTGTCGTACACCACTGACAAAGCTTAGAAGATTTCCAAAATTCTCCAGAACAACTTCTCCGCCCAAATGATCAGGTTTAATTTCATGCAATATAAATCTACTCATATCAGATTCCATGTTTAGAGCTATATTGGTTAAGAGAGTTATGTGAGGACACAGAGTATTGCTGAGGCTGAATGATAACTTCATAATACAGTCAATCCCTAGGGGGGATGACAGCCTGAACAGAGCATGATGGTTCATTATGGGAGTAATCACCCAAAGCTTTAGCCCTAAATCCACCACATGGCTACCCACACAACGCACAGAGACACACGCACATGGACAGATCCTGAAAGACAAAGAGAGAACGACAGAGGAAGAGAGATACAATCACAGTGAAGACAATACACACAGGAGATACAGACAAACAAGCAGGCAGAACACACACATAGAGGGAACAACCATGACAAAAATGGTAAGATATACGCAGTGGGACAGACAAAGTGATTCTAACACATACCCACAAATGTCTAAATAAATAAATAAATAAATAAAAAGAGCATACACAAGACGAGAAAGAGGAAGTGACTGAGGGATGAGACACACTTCTCACATGCCAACCAATTTCAGGAATAATGTTCTGGTCTTAATTAGTAAGGGAGATGGTGCAATGAGGAGTTGGCTGTGTGAGTTGATTTCCATAAAGATTGAGAATGAAATTAAAGGAGATTAAAGCAAACTGCTCTGGGGATGAACTCACAACACACACACACACACACACACACACACACACACAGATAAAGCTTAGTTGGGGGTCTATGACAGACATAAATTTGCCAGTTATGTAGCAACAGTGCTATGTGGCAGTGTAGGTGTTTTAGTGAAAGAGAGGACATGACTTTGTGTTCATGACACTAGGGGACCGTGAATTCACGTCAGTGGAAGTTGTGTGTTTTTTGTGCATGTGTGCAGATTATGTGCCCAAGGGGAACGTGCACAGGAGAGAGGGGACAGCTGTGTCTAACCCTGCTTCACTCCCAAACTGCAGACAACACTGTCCAGGTTCATAAATACAACAAAAGCAAAGACTACTTCACTAAACAACTTTTTAGAATTACAAGAGGCTTGAAAAGTACAGAGGGCAACATTGTGGAGTGTTCTTTGGTGTGAACTCCTGTATTTTGTATATATAAAAGCCACTGTAAGCACTGATTCAAAGAATGACCTCTTCTTGCATAAGCTCTTTCCCTTGCTCTCTCAGCTTCATTGTCTCCCTCCCTCTGTGTGCCTCTCTGTCTCCTTCCTTTACCATATAAAACTTCCTCCAATGCTCAACTAAAACTGTTATTATGTTTGTGGTTAGTTTGTTGCCTCAGGCACCTCTACATAAGCACATTTCAGAGCAATTATCTAAAATGGGTGTCTCTGCCTTACATGCTACCCATGCCAAATCATAACTGTTTCCCCTGGTGGAGCTGCTCAAGCAATAAACAGCAATGTGAGATGCTTGGGAAGAAAATAGCAAGACAGTACTCTCCTTTAGTCTTTGAGAGGATAATGTGGACATCCAATTTCCTGCACAATGGCATGCCAAAGAAACTCTAAACTCTTTGGTTTAGAAAAATAACTAAATGATATAAGCAATAACATACACACAAATTTAAATTATTGATAATCAAAATTATTTCAAATTTCAAAAATGTAGAATTGTAACCTATGAAAGAGTTTTTTCTTTCCTAGCTTCCTATTGTAATAATGCTGTGAACCTGTTTTGTTTTCTACTTGTGTCTTTTGATAAGAAAATCATTATATGGTGTGAATTTATCATTTCCTTATGTGCTCTAGATAAGAAGAGAGATTATTTAGTTTATTTATTAAGCTTGATAACCATGTGCAACACAGTGCATGTGCCAACCTGATAGAGTATTTAGTGTTAGTGCTGTAGCACTGTATGGTCTGGTACTTCTTCAATCTTGGTGAACTTGTACAGGCGTCCTCAAATGCCAAAAAATCTCAAATATCAAAAATGGAAGAAATGAAGGTAGAGTGTGACCTTGAGTGTCACAGTCATTTTCAGTGTGGTTATATAGGGAGTCATTTTCTCTAAGTGACTTTATAGAGTCTCTTTCCACTCAGACCAGTTCTTTCACTGAACTCTCCACCCTGTCATTTCAACACTTCACAACCTGCGATCAGCTCTAGACATCAGACAAGGTCTTTTCATCCACAGTCAAGTTTTGAACAAGTAAACAACTCTATTGGCTCACGTAGCACCATCATTCTGGAGCAGAAGTTTTCTTCTGGGTCCTTATTTGTAAAATGACTCATTAAGCATGAAAAGATTGCCTGGGGTTGGCTGTTCAATAGCATTTTATTGATTCTGAATGTTAGTCAGTGCAGTAACAAAACAAATTTAAACTGTTTTATGTAAAAATATACTAACTTATAACATTTTAATTCTGCTGTGTTGAAGAGCTGTACAGCTTTCATCACATGTTGCATATCTGTTCTGTGACATTCTTTAAATCTGTCCTTGCTAGCAAAGCAACACAGTGAAAATAATATAAATTCTACTTTCTTATTCGTTATATATTAATTAAACAACTTGATTTGTTTTGCACAGTGTGTATAACATGGTTGGTTGTTGCACTGCTACAGGTCACAGAATATGGTCCCACAATATGGCATGAAACAATTTCTTACTTTAACATGGTGAATGTTCAAGAAATATTTAAACATACGTCCCCTTGTTGTCAGATTGTTCCATCATATATTACATTCTGCAGCTGTTTAGTGTAAATTAAGATTTCTATCCCTGCAAGTGCCTGTCTACAAAATCTAGCAGGCATAAAACAAAAGGCAGGCATATTTTGGCAAGAAATTGATTTAACTTTCAGTTAAACCAGTTTCTGTGAGACACCTCTGCACCATCACAGAGGGGGTCCTGAGTCCACAAGTTAAGTCCCGTTAAGTCTGTAGTTTGTTGATTTAACAGTACAAACGGTATATTCAGTAATATGGACCAATGCATATATTTTTTTACTCTCACTTGGACTTCGAAGGTGACGTTCCGTGTCACTAAACTAACTGTGGCAAACTACTAGCAACACTTAGGACTATGTTTCTTGACATCTGGGAAAAAGCTCAGTGGTTTACAGTAATGGTGAAACATCATTACCACATCCACACACATACACATTTGCACACACACTCTAGGGGTTCTCACTATATAAATGTATATTCAGTGTTTGAGACAATTATGACATCTCTCTCAAAGCCAGAAACCAAGACCCCCTGGATGATGTCACCCGGAATAAAATACAGAAGCTAGTCAGTGTTTGCGAAAGTGTGTCTGTGTGCGTGTGTGTGTTTCATACAGTATAAGATTTGTACATGCATCAGTGAAACTGCAACTGTAAGCGTAGCATTTTGCTAGATTTATATCTGAAAACCCACTGAAGTTGTTTCCAGTTGGATGGATGGATGGATGGATGGATGGATGGATGGATGGATGGATGGATGGATGGATGGATGGAT
>JAUBNQ010000028.1:13667703-13678433 GCA_032353495.1 Ctenopoma kingsleyae | reverse complement strand
AATATCTGCCAGATAACCAGAAAGGGAGGGAGAGAGAGAGGGAGAGAGAGACCCAGAGAGAGAGAGAGAGAGAGAGACAGAGAGAGAGAGACAGAGAGAGAGAGACAGAGAGAGCCAAAGAAGAAGCCCAAAAAAAAGGCATAAGGAGGCTGGTAGAGGTGATGTGAGAAAAAAGGTTTCAGGGAAAATCAAAAGGTGAGAGCCAGAAGAGAGGAAGGGTAAATAAAGCAGCTGTAGAAGAGAAAGGTGACAGAGAGAATAGGATGGAGAGGAGACCAGAAGTGATTAAGAGGCCAGGGAAAAGAGGATCAGTAGGTGCCGGGTTAAAGTAATGAAACAAAAAAAAAAGGTGAGAGACAGAAGAGAGAGGAGGATAGAAAGGTGAGAGAGCTGGCACAAGAAAGCAGCTGTAATTTACATATGCTAATTAAACTTCTGTTTGGGTCACTTGCTCTTCATGTCAGGGTTCCTGCTGCATCTTTCTGTCTGCTCTCAATACCACTGTCTAGGCATGGTTCCTTCTCATCTTATTTTTAGAATAGAAATCTATTTCATAGATGTTTGTTTTTGAAAAAAGGCTGCAATCCTCCCTGCTCTCTTTCTGTCTCTTCTTTTACTATAATCATACGTCACCCCCACTGTGCACCTCATCCTAAAGCTCCTATTTTTTATGATCTGTTTTAACTTCCTCTTCTCCTCTGCAATTTTCTTTTATCCCCAGTTGTCCTTTGTGCCTTTTATTTTTCCTCTTCTTTTGCTCTTATCCTCACGCTTGTCCCGCTCTGTAATGATGTCAAATCTACTATACCCACTTTCACCTAATCCCACCTACTGTATGTTTTGTTTGCTTGTTTGTTCTTTGGAACTGGAACAATTCACAAATCACCTTTTTGTTTTTCTAAAATAATATCAGTGCTCCCCTCTATGAGTCCCTCTTACTTTTTTTCTTATTTCACTCCGTACTGTACAGTATGTGTGTCCTATTTTCTTTCCAGCTCTTATCTGAAAACATTTCATTCCACTTCTATCTTCTGCTTTGTCTTTCCATTATACCTCAATATTTTTCTCAGCTACAACTATGTTCCCACTGTTGTTTTCTCTCCTCAATGCTCTTTTTCATCCTTGTGTTCACTTTCCCTGTCTGTCAGTCCTCACAGTCCAAAAGCTCAGGCCAAGTACCTGCATGCCAAAATACCTACTGCACTGGCCTAAATACAAACACACATGCATACAGCTATACACACACACACACACACACACACACACACACACACATACACACACACACAGAGATCCACAGATTTTCATGCAGCAAACACAGACACACTTCTAGGCTCCACACCGTTGCTGGTTTGTGAGCCATCTGTTCATTTATTTCAGAGAACAAACACACCTGACAGTACTGAGGAGCTGCTAAGTCCATTTCACTGTTCACTGAACAGCACAATTGAGTCGACTAGATGGAGGGATAAGCTGGAACAAAAACTTAACGCACCCCGAGGGGAATTGGAGATCGAGAACCACTGTTCCTGTCCAAAGCCATTTCTCTGAGAATCAGAAAACTGTATCTCTCATTCGCTGTCATCTAACAAGATTCAGTACTGTGCTACCATATTGCCCAAAGTTAATAGGAATTTGGCTTTGGCTAGGCTCAAGATATGAGGGAAATAAAGTCTGGTTATATCACACAGTGGGAAATACGGCATACCGTGTGTTCTGCTTCAACAGGAATCCTATGCAGTAACCAACAAAATACAAATAGTGAACAGCAAACAGTCAAATTGTTCTTCCAAGGTATAAAAGGTGCATTTTATTAACTCTCTATTTGTGTGACAGAATGTAAGATCTTCCCAGTGCAATAAGAAGTCCCAGTTGCCAAAGCTAAATATTCAAACACATATAATACTTATTGTGAAATAGGAGAAAATGTAATATTGCTTAACTGCTAACTCTTATTGCTAATATCATTAATAATGTTAATACTGGACATATTACCAAAACAGTGCATGCAGTTTGTCTATTTCAATAGTCTTCCCTGAAACATTTGGTGATGACACATGCTTGATTTATACTTTCATGGTTATGTTGGAAAACTTACAGACATTGGTTTAGGAAAGATTCTGGTTTTGGCTAAATATGCATGCAAATGCATGCAAATCTACTTTCTGGGTTTTATTTACAATATTAACATGTTATGTTAATAAACTAATAAACTGGAACGTTATACTGATAAAGTTACCTAAATGTTTTTGACAAAAATTGTAGGTTGTAAAAGCATTTTAGGCAAAGGGGGCAAAGTTGAAGGGTGAATATACTGTAGCACACAAGCAACCTACTGCATCCTTCTAGCAGTTTTATTGGTTATATTCAAATCTTAGAAGCCCCTCTACTGTAAAAATCTATCAAGTTTTCTGAGTCTGGTTCTATACTACAACAGTACTACTAGATTGCCGAATAAAATCCATCTCAGCTGGGAATTTGCAAAGCTGTATCTGTGCAGTATGGTGGGAAGTGTCCCACAGAATGGGACAGTGCAAAGTGAGATTTCCACATTGCTATTTCTGTATCAGACCTGACACATCAGCTTTTATTATAGGAAACATTCTTACCTGAGGATGATTTCAGCAGGAGAGGGCCACGCACAGAGGCACAGGAACCAGTTAAGGGAGGAAAACAAAGAGAAAGACAAAACAGCATTTTGTTAGATCATGAAATACTGCACTACAAGCTGTCTGACACAATTATATTTGTTAGAGCAAATATTCTGTATTGTCAGGATATTTTACATCACTGCACAAGTTACATAATTTAGAGACCAAAGTCCACTTTGACAATAATTTAATACAAGTTTATTTTACACCACGACATATCTGCAGACCATGGCAAGCTTTACCAAACACTGGAATATACAACCTGGCAATAAATGAGTGAAAAATGAAAATCTGGTTGGTTATGTTTATAGGCGTCAGCTGGGAGGGAGAAGCCTAAATGTGCTCACTGCTTTGTGTTCACTGTGTAGGTTACAGACCCAGTGAGGCAATGTCTTGTTTGAACCAATCAAGGGTGACACAGGGAACTAGAATAGACTATAATTGCTCTGTCTGGCCTGTGTCAAATCTGAGACGTGTGTGTGCACATGTGCATGCACATTTGTTTCTGCTTGTCTGAATGTGAAACATGAGTGCAGACAGTTGTGGAGGAAAAAATATGACTTAAAGAGTGGGAAAAAAAAAAACCAAACATACAGAATTTGTTTCACTGTCTAAGCAACAGACAGAAGTAGAGAGAGACACATGAAGTGTTCGGCTGGAGTGAAACAAATGGGCTATATATCCAAACTAGACATTCACAGTGGACTAAGAAATTCACTCGCCTCTTCTTGTCCCTCTCAAAAAAACATGGACTTCATCTTCTCAAAATATTTCACACTTAATGTCATGTCTCACTCTGCATGCCTCTCTTCATGCTCCCTTTCAGTCCCTCTTTTGCTTTGGTTTATTCCCTCTCTCTCACTCTACTACGCACTCTCTGCGCCACTCTGCTGTATCTCTTTAATACTCATTCAAATAGCAGTCTACTCTTTTAAAACATATGGTTGCTCTGTTTGTAGCATAGCATTTTTTACATTTCCCCTCTAGATACCTATGCTTATCACTTCTGCTCCTGTTTGCATCTGTTCAGAAAGTCTCTTAAGTGACATCTTATCATTACCCTGAGTATGCGTCTGTTAGTGTGTTGTTGATGCCTTATCTTTGCCATCTCTCACGGGCCACTTCCATCCAGATATTTTAACAACACTGTGTTTGTTTGAGCTGATCAAAGCTTGAAAAAGAGTGTAAAGGAGAGAACTGTAAAAACGTGTGTCTGTAAAGTACTTTTTTTCTACCTAAAACTTCCATCTGCAACAGAAAGTGATTCTATAAGCTACTGAGCTTTTGCTCATCTCATTATCAATGTGTGTAATGTTAACATACTATCAGGACAGAAACAATACTGGGAATAAAATGTGAATAAAACAATTTTTTGCTCCAATATTTTCACATTTTTTGTTAAAATAACTATTATATTATTATAAGTAATTGATCCCTATAAACATATATATAAAACATTTAAGGTTTAAAAAGTGTAAGATCTACTGTATGTGGAACTCTTTCTATCTGGAATCTTTCAGAGGAAAAATCTTGTATTACCTTCTCGCTTACACGAAGGACTACCACTGGGTTAGAAAAGAAAATCAAAAAAACCTGATAAAACCTTGGCTCATCAAAATATCTTGGCTGTTCACCCAACCCACTTATTCAGAGGCTCTAACTCACTCTGATGCCGTAGAACACATGTAGTTGTATCAACCGTGTGTGTATATCAGACATGACTTGGCTTTGTTTAGAAAAGTGGTGCACTAAGTAAATAATTGAATCCAGATCAGTTTTTAATTTACAAAAGATGTGTTTTGAACTTTGATGGAGAGAGCTGAAAAGAAATCCTAACAAACATTGTAACCTTCAGTGTAATACAGTTTTGATGTCAACATCAATTCTAAACAGTTTCACATCAGTAACAAAAACTGATTATTAACTCTGTGCACTATTCTCATTCTTGGCATGACAACAAAAAGTAAGGTACAATCACAAACTGGGAAAAAAAAAAAAATTGTTATTGCACTTGGGAACCTTTTCAACTGCTGTTGACCTGCCAGGATGGATTTCTGCCTTTAACAACTTCTTGTGGGAGTTAATGAGCAAAGGAGCAAACGATGGCTAAACAACAAAGCTGAAAGGCCTTTTGTTGCTCCTTAGGTCATTAGGACCAATCACTAAGTGCCCTGATATGCCCCATGTGTGTTCCTCTATGAACGTGTGTGTGTGTTGTGGGTATCAGAAAGACAGGGAGAGATACTGTACTCTGTATAGTATGTGACACACTGAGAAAACTAACATGAGAAACTAAAAAGCTGTGTTCTACTCAATCTAAATGAATGCATTCCTTTGACTCAGGCACACAGACCAGACTTGCTTGCGTGCCTGTTTTTTTTTTTTTTTTTCATAAAACACAAACACGCGTGCACACACACACACGTAATTGATCTGTGAGGAATTTTGGGTGTTGCTGCCACTGTGTTAAAGCATGCATTTTCTGAGTGTAGTAGGCAGTGGGTCAGGGGCCTATGTCAACATCTCATGTTGGCAAAGGTTGGCTAATGTACGCATGTACTTATGAAGCTACATGCCTCCTTTGTTCTCCTCTGAACAACTTTCTTCTCCTGCTTCTTCTTCCTTTGGTGTAAATGACTCTGCTCCATTTGAATGAAGATGATCCTGATTGGTTCTCACCAGGCTGTCGTTGAACTCCATCACAACATATTTGTATAAAGTTGAGCCTTCTTCACCTTCTCACTGTTGCACCGCTGAGTTCCTATCGTCTCCATTTCGCACAGCAGGTATAGTGTTACCACTGACAATTAATGTCAGCTAATTCTGGCCCAGTGATTTGTCTCTGTATGTGTGAATACAGTTCAAGCAGCGCTGTACTGTAAGGACTGACAAGTAATAGTATCATTTATAAAGCATTTTATACAGCATTATATGTAATGTTATAAAGTTATAGTGAACAACTCAACTGCATACTGTTCACTATCTCAACATATAGGATCTTTGGGTTTGCCAGGTAAAACCACAGTACAATACAAAACATGTAGAACAACAAGGTTAAAAGTGATTATATTTGGCTGTGTGGCAGATGTTTTACATTTCACAATATTCTTGTAAATTCTGAAGCTTTCTTCATACACCAGACCAGAAAAAAAAAAAAACACTAGACACTGCAGCTTTCATCCTGGGTGCTTGAAAGCACTTCCTGTAATGTCTGTGTGTGATGTGCTCTGGTGACATTAGAAAAGCTAAATTGCTCACTGTCACTCAATAAAGGTTTAAAGTGGTCTGTAATTTTATTAAGGGCTGGATTTAAGGCACTGGTTGTGTGTGTACGTTATTTCCGTCTGCTAGAGTATTTGTCCATGTCTTTCTGTGTGTGTGCATTTGTAAGTGGTCAACAGTGCGTTAAAGCGGATGAAAAGTGCTTCCATTAAGGCATCTGATGGCTCCAATTGCAGACTACACAGCATGATGGGGTGAGAGAGTGTGTGTGTCACTGTGTGATCACGCAAAAACTAGTGTGCAGTGGATGCCAGGTGTGTGGTGGTGTAATAGTGAGGTAGACCTCCCGCTGCTCCAACTCTGTTCCGTCTCTCACAGGTCAGTACTCACACACGCAAACACACACACACAGTCATGATCTTTGACATGAGACCTGAACCTAAAAAAAGTTACATGCAGAAATCTTTTATATCACATATAATACACACGTGCGCACACACACCTTAACCTTACTGCATAATAATGTCTGCCCCAACCTTTCACCAGAAACATAAAAGCACCCTTTCTCTAGTTTCTTTCACACAGCCCACCTTTGTTGGCTTATACACACATACAGTAAAGAACACACTCAGCAACTAGCTTGGTCTTTTAGACTCTTATTTCTTCCCTTAATCATGGCCAGAATCACATAGTTGCCATAACCCAGGTGACTACATCATGAATATCTCAAATTTTTTTAAGCTTCACTTAAAGAATCTCAGTGAGGATATGAGGCAGCAAAAAGAGCATACCGACCACTCATCAATCATTCACTCGTACAAGGTATTCCTATAGCAGCTGGCTGCAAGCAAATTTCACACAGGGACTGCATTTATATACTGGAAATAAAGGGTGAAAAAAAGCTAAAAAAAGGCTTTAAGGCATCAAGTGAAAAGAGTGATAGCTGTCATTATCTACTGTGAAAGATGGTTCATCAATCATCGAGACTTTCATCATTCATTATTGTTCATGTCTGTTCCCCACACAAGTCTTTTCATAGAACTGTCTTCTGCCTCTACCTTTATATGCTTCTGCTTTTTTACGTGTCATTTATTCTTTAATTTCTCTTTTTTCTGTTTAATTTGCCTCTACATCATCATTTTTATCTGTGCCACCTAAGAATGGCATTGTAATGAAATATGGAGTCATCGCATAACAGAGGAATTTTCTCATTTCCTAAGATTATAAAGTATAATTTGGATTGGTAAAAATGTAAACAGTGTATGGATGGCTTTTAGCATGATTGTGCAATTTTTCAAATAAACACCTCTGAATATTTTAGTCCAAGTGGCTGAACAGGCGGGTTTGAATGGGAGTAAATAGAGAATGCACAGTATTAAGTCACAACTTCAAGCAGAAGTCAAACCGTGAAGGTGAACAAGGTTGCTGCTGTCATTTCTGTGCGGCTAAAGTTCAAGAGAAAGCAAAGTCCGCACTCAGGTCTGCAGCTGAACTGCCCGTTTCCTCTGGCAGTGCACAGAGTGTTTGACTCTTATTAGCCATCAGAGTGCTGGACCTCGTCTGAGAGCGAAGCTAACCAAGATGATTAACAGTTTAAACTCTCATTTAACACACAGAAATAGCTCTGGTCATGGCACTCTCTTCACTTTGCTCTCTCTCTCTGTCTTCCACTCCCTCTGAGGCTGAGTAATATTAAGTTCATAGCCCAGTGCCTTAATAGATGTATTAATATAACCAATGGGCTTCTGAGAGCATGAAATTATCTTTGAGCGATGAATTAAAGCCTTATTGATTGTCTGTAAGGTATTCACTACACAGCAGACAATTTGGAGCATGCTTTGCTGACTGACTGATTGTACCAAGGAATGACTGAATAAACGAATGAGCTAGGTGGAATGAAAAATATGAATTACTTATTTGGCAACAGGTTTTCCCTGTAATTTCACAACAGATATGTTTTTTGTTAATAATTGGATGTGAACTCCAGCTAACATATAAAACCAGACCACAGTTGAAAAGTAACCACAAATTATAATTCAGCCCCAACAAGATGATTTGATATTGTTTCCCCACAGAGCCAATAATGAAATTTTCTGTCAAGAGCAAACACTAAATGTCTCTGTTCTAAATCCTGCACGGGAAATACTACCAGCTATGCTTCTACCGCTTGATGTCTCATTTGCAAACATTTTACAGGAACTAGTTTTGTGTCCCTCCTTGCTCACTTAAAAGGTTTTTGGACACTTTAATGTATTCACACTGTCCACCATGTGTTTGTAAATACCTTATTCTTGATGGTCTTCTTTTTTAGCCAGGAAACAAAGGCAAATAAGAGATCTGTGCCAACTCTGATCTTCATGGGAAGCTGGAGAACCCTGAGAGAACACGCAAACTCCACACAGAAAAGCACCCGGCCAACCTGTGGATTCGAACCCAGGTCCTTTTTGCTGTGAGGGGACAGTGCTAACCATTACGCCAACATGCTGTGCCATTCTGTGTTTGTGATTATCAAAATGACAAAAAAATAAAATGGCACAGCACGGTGGTGTAGTGGTTAGCACTGTTTTGTGTTTTATGATTGTTGATGTGTCAAACGCATCAATAATCACAAAACTACACGTGGTTAAGTGACAAAAGGAGAGTTTTCCTTTGTTAAAAATAAAAACAAAACCTATATTTTCCTCACATCCTGTCCTTTTATAGTTCAGCACCACTTGCTGGTTAATGGTGTTTTGGGTGAAGATTTAACGTCTATCATTATAATCAGATCACATTATGCAGATCCTTTTGCCTATGCACAGTTCATTTTTCTTAATACTAACTGTATCTTTGCTCTTCAGTGATAACCAGTGATCAACTTCTTCACACTGTATTTTTCTGTGAAAGGAAGCTACTAAAGAAATTACTTATGTTGAATTTTTTTTTCAACAGCATAGAAGGACAAAGATAAATACATGTTTATCGCAAAAAAACAGTTTCAAATTAGGCAAGAATTGGCACTGCATTTGTAGAGTTGTTTTGTCACTGAAAATGTTCCAGCAACATGTATGAAATCGTTTTCCCGACTTACTGCCTTTCCATACCTGCTAGTTTAATTAAAAGAATCCTCCCTGATTTAAAATTCCCAGTGTGAACAACCAACCTTGATCTGCCTGCCTGCAACGTGTTCTCTTTACAATAATAGGCTAAATATAGATTTCAGCTCCATGTTCCCTTTCATCCTTCAGATAAGAGAGACACTTTTTTCTCATTTTCTCTCATTCATCAAATTAACTTTTTCCATTTTTATTAGTTTCACAGGATAATCACCCGAGGAGAAGTTAGCTGGGTTTGAGATATGAGTCTGTTTTCTCTTCGTGGCTACACACACTCACACACAAGTACGTACACACAAGTGTAGGTACAATATGCTACACACAAATATGCATGCGCAAAATTATACTTTCACATATATTTCACATCTCTACAGGCATTTAAAGTAAATATCTAAACATGATATAAATATCACATTCTGCAGCTACAAATGAAACTGTGCTGGCATCTGTTCTCACATATGTACAGTAGATGTGTGCATACAAACACACACACATCATTACCTAAATCTTCTGTACCTTTTCTTTCACCCAGCTCTATCTTTACATTGTTGCTATGGGGACAATAGCAAAGTTTGATTATTGCCAATTTCATCTTGATTGTTCATGTACATTCCACCCACAACTCCCATTTGTAGCTCTCTCTCCCTCTAATGTCTCTGTCTCCATCTACTTAATGTATTATCTGTTTTCCTCCAAAGTCAGACGATTGTTTAACTGAGGCTATCTGATTGTAAAACTCCTCTCTAAGCACACATTCTTACTGTGTTTACGTCCTTGCTTTCCTGCCTGTCTAGATGTTTGACTGTTGCCTGCCTGTCTGTCTCTTGACCCAACACTCCACCTGTCTTACCCCCAACTGTCACACGTCTGCTCTGTCCAACCACTTGTGGCTTTAGTTAAGCTTTTGTTTAACATTAGCACAGGAAGACAATCCGAAAACAAACTTTATTTGTCACAAAACCAACATAAATAAACAGAAACTCACTCTACAGGCGAGCCAGCATGTACGCACACACATTTACCAGCCAGCTGTAGATGGACACAGTAACAAAGCCACAGTTCATAAACAAAGAGCCCGTTTGTTTGGACTGGCTGGGGCAGAAAGATTGGGAGCCAATAAAATGACTTGTCTCCAGAGGAGGTTAGGTGAAAGGTCAAGTGTTTTAATGGTTTTTCAGAGAGTGTGTCTGTTTGTGGTGGTCTTAAGCAGTCATTCACTCCACACAATGCCCTCCACCCTCTCTCTACGCATTTTCATGTCCCAGCTAAACACATAAATGTTCCAGTGACACAATGACACTCCCCTTCAGCCACACATTCATAAATACTATACTCAATAATCAACTCATTCACTGTCTCTTCAGAAATGAATTATGAGCGCTTACACTAAACAATATTTACATTTTCTGTTTATTTCAGATAAATATAAGACCTAGAGATATTTTACCTCTATTCAACTATTTGTATTCTGCTTTTGTGTAGGTATGAATTTAAGCCCATACAGGCAGTGGAAAATTATTTTTTCCAATCTTTCAGGGAAAGAAAACAGCTCAAGAGTAAAATTACCTTTCCTCCCCACAGCTGATTCAAAAATGCTGCATAGATGCAAATAAATTGTATGAACAGTGAAATAGCCTAACAGTGTGTTTGTTAGAAAAAAAGTGAAAACATGCAAAAAAAACAAAAAACAAAATGTAAAGAAAGGACAAACCAGGACCACTGAAACACTCAAAAACAAAAGAATATATATTTTCTTTGTGTT